>MU158813.1:118288-168251 GCA_015888305.1 Antheraea pernyi | reverse complement strand
AGTGGTTTGACCGGTGGAATATCAATCCAATGTCCTCTCTTGACATCAATGTCCAATCAATCCAATCAAATTCGCGTATGTGTCGCAGTTTCAATTCCTAACAGTATCGGCCAACAGTCAAGGAAAAGTTGCAAGGAAAATGAAACAAATAAAATATAAAGTCTAAATCGGAAAGTACAGAAACGAAAATGTTGTTCCTAGTAATTGGCATTGGCAGCGCCGTGTGACCTGAAATGGACTATCGGGGGCCGAAGGGTACATGTTAGTAATGTCGTGGGGTACGTCAGGTATTATGTATAATTAATGTTTAACTTAGTAAATATATCGAATCAATCAACAAACTTTATAGTTAGTTGTTTATAGATACTTTAGAACAAAGTTTCTCAACGCGGATTTTTTTTTCTCGAACTGACTACGCTATTGACCTGGCAAGGTCTTTACAGCTTTACCGGACTACAAAGGCGAGCGCTTAAGGCATTCAGCCGATTTTATTTCTAGTTATAAAACAATATTCGATAATAATTAAATATATTCAAAACTTCTAAAGTTGAAATATATCTTAGTTCGCTTAATTATTTAGCAATGTTTATAATAAAAATAGACCAGAAATATCATACCGGAAATATCATGTTCCACGTTTGTGACAATCATATTTATATTTAATTATTCTTAAAACAATATTATATAATAATTATAAACTAACCAAAACTTCTATTAAATCGTAATAATCTTAAATCGTTACTTATCATAGTAATGTGTTTGGAAAACATAGTGCTAAGATCATGAATGTTAGAGACTAAAAGGATAATCCTTTAAGGATAATTTAACGTCGATATTATCTAAAATTGATTCTAAATTATGAATTACAATTTATTATTCTATATTTAATTTTACTCACTTTTATAAAGAGTTGGTAATAATATTTCACGTGTTATTTAAGTTCCGAGTTAGCTGATAGATGGCACTACAGATGCTTTGATTTTATTTGTTAGTTACATACATTGAAACCAGATGGCAGTACATTCGCGCCCATATATTCGTCCGTGTGAAATTGATCATAAATATGTTACAACTGCGTGAGACGCGTGCCTTACTGACTCCAAGAATAAATATACATAATTGAAAGACATATATTTGTATGTAATATGAATTATATCATCTTTTTGGTCAATTTGGCGGCCATATTGTTTTATTTACCATGTTTGCTTCTACATAACTCAGTTATTATAGCAACGTGTAAGAATATCTTAAGTATATCGACAATACGGGCATATTATATCTATCTATAAAATAAAAGATTTAAGATATATTGTTCGATAATGTATAGTATATAATTTTCATTACTTTCTTATATAGTGTTAGTGAGCACTGAGTTTGGTATATAGTAGGTTGAAGTTCCAGGTATGTTGCTGATGATAAATCCCATCCCATTCGATATACTATTACTACTACGATATATTAGTATTCATATATTTAATGTACACGTTACATGTTACAGTAGATGGCGTTCGTATCGTAGTTACAAATGTTTTTGAAAAAGCGTTTCTGTAATGTACACATCCACTTACAATTTTACATTTCTTTCATAAATTTTTAAAAAGCGCGTGCGGAGCCGCGGGTAACAGCTAGTATATAATAAAACTACATTTCCATTCACAATTCAATAACTATAAATTTGAAACTTCGACGCGATTTATACGTTAGTGCTATCTCCACAGATCTAACAAAAGCCTGTAAAAAATAATACGATATAAAAAGGAAAGCAATAAAATGAAATTTTCATTCTATTCATGATACTGAGGCTGTAAAAGGCAGAGAGACGTCAAATGGAAAGCATCAAACTCGTCTAGCAGTGACGTAACCGAGGGAAACAATAATTGGAAAACTCTGAAGTCACTGCCTTCAGGAATAAGTACTTATCACCACCACACACGGCTTAGATAGTATGATAACTTGTAGTCTTAAGAAAAAATATTATGCTGAAGTTATAAATATTATACACAATTTTGTTTATAACACTAAATCTATTGAATTCAGGAACATATAATTGTGATTGAAATTTTACTAGCCATATAAAAATCTTATATCTTATTAGTAACAATGCTTTGTTACGAATAAGATATAAGATTTTTTCTAAAGCTTTTATTTTCTAAAGCTTTATATAATTAAAGAATTCACAAATAAATATCTTGCTCATTTTCTTATACATTAGTCATCCAACTATAGTTTCGGATATAAGGTTTTCTTGATGGTGATAGAATTTCCTAGGTACTGCTATTTTATATTGGTATTCCATACCTAAAGGAATAAATGTAACACTTTATAATATAGGCCAAATCTAGAAAATGATCTTAATTACGAGAACAATAATCAGACTAATATAATCTTCTATTAGAAAATTACTATTTATCTATCTATTTTATTTTTATAAGAATAGCTTAGTTGACATTCGTTATAAAAAATATATGAACCTACTAAAATTAGTCTCGTGTCGTATCTAATTAAACATTAAAATTTGTATCCTCTGAACTTGTACTTCGACCTTGTGGAATCGACTCCCAGCGGCGGTATTTCCAAACAATTATGAAATGCAAACCTTTAAGAAACGAGCGTATACTTCTATAAAAGACCGGCAACGCACTTGTGACTCCCCTGGTGTTGCTAGTGTCTATGGACGGCGGTGATCACTTACCATCCGGTGACCCGTCTGTTCGTTTGCCTCCTATAATATTAAAAAAAAAAATTAAAAAATGTCAAAATTTCATAAAAGTGTACAAAAAAAAACTCTAATAGTGCTTGCGATGTGGACGCTGTATTGTAAAAAATATGACTGCGTAATCTGTTTGATTTTGATTGATGAATTTGATTTATTAGGCGAACAGCGTACTAGGATTTGGCATTAAGCTGTACAAGCTTACTCTTAAAACTCTACCCTACATAGTGTTTACCCGCACCATTTTTCGTCACCTAAAAAGTTGCTGATAAGAATTTCAAAGTGTTCCCATAAGAAGGTTCACTTCACGAATAATATTGGTAAAAACATTTCAATCACATGTTTTAAGTGCGATACTGTAGCTCTGTATATGAGGCTCGCGGGCTGATTTCCCGCACCATTGATGCGTGAACACGCCTTTATTTCGACGGATTCCGGTCGCAGGGCGCTTATTGTTTTTGCGTGAAGGTGGTGAGATGGCAAACTCTACGCGGCTCGGGAGACGCACTGCCTTGAAATGTGGATTTAGATAAAAAAAAACACGTCAGAGCAAAAATACGAAAAGAAATCTGTTCTAGATTTATTCAGGCTGCGAACTGTATCTAGGTCATAAAGGCAGCTCGGTGAGTCAAAGTAGAAACGAAATTGAACGCGCGTAGTGACAGAGGTTACGAAGGAATTTTCAATTTTACTCATCCTTATTCTTGACATGTCTTAGAGTTTGATATTAGTGTTTAATAAATTCTGTCAGTAGTTTTCGTTTAATATTTTTTTGAATCGTTTTTAAATTAATTAAAAAAAACTACTATTGTAAGTTTAAAAAACGTACTAATTATGTAGAAAGTTTCAGCAAATACTAACATGTTTTACTGAGTTCGAACATAAATTAGAGTGGTAGAGTTACGGAGAGTGGTGGAGTTGAGTTCGCATGATGGTGTACTTTTACAAGCACCTTTATTGTTCTAACCCACTGTTTTAATAGCTGGCTTACTATCACACCGTCGCGAATAAATCTCTGTAGAGTTATTTTTTGATTAGCTTATATTCTCTTAATATTCTTCGGCTTTTTTGTCTTCCAGGTAACTTGATGAATACGTGTATGTGATCTTGACGCTGGGCATGCGGAAGCTTGCTGTCACGATTTGGCTTTACCACATCCGAGCATATATATCATCCTCTATTGTTGTTTCCTGAGTTGACTGCTTTGCTTATGAAATATTTTAAGTACAACTTAAACTTGATGCTATCATGTTAATCACTATATTTTTTTGTGTAACTAGTTGACACCTGCAACTTCAGTCTTATGATTTGTCTAGATCTACTATTAAACTGCATTTTACTATTATTAATCATACTTTTTATTATGTTCTGCGTTGTACCTACGGAAAAGCGCTGTGATATGTAGATTAAAAGATTTCTACTACTAAAAACTGTATGACATCTACCAATATGTTGTAAGAACTCGCACTTGTACTCTCGCTCGTGAATAGTTTAAACATTTCCATATTATTATCAAAATGTTGTACAACATTTTAAATTAATTTGATGACTGATATGCAAAGTATAAATGATGGGCACACAAAGATTGGTTTTTGTATCTGTGTATTATATTTATATAAATGTTTAGTTTCGATTCGGTGTGAGCTGCGGCCCGCGGTGCGCAGGTTGTTTTTACCGCGGCTTTATTGCGTTCAGCCAGTTTTAATGGACGAGCACGCGGAAATACGGACCGACATAAAAATATTTAACGGGCACGCGGTGACGCGGCCGGAAACCTTTTACAAAATACTCTATTATATGGAAAAACTATTGATGTATGATGACATATAACGGCTTATCACTCACCCACTTCTATATATTTTTGTTTAATATTTATTTACTGCGCCGCGGTTTCATTCGAGCTTAATTTTTCTCGACCTGGATGCTTCACTGTCCTCACGAATAATAATGCCTTAGCTTGTCTTTTTTTATAATGACAAGGGCACGGCATTGCATCATGTCCAACGCGACAACGAAGTGACACTCATTTCGCGGCGTTGCATTATTTGTGCATATATTGGGGCGGATACTCGGCGAAGACCAATAGGAGTTGCCCTCGCGGATTCTAATCATACTACCATGAATAACTACCACTATATTTGGCAGTATGCTTTATGTTAATCGATATCATAGTCAATTATAAACCTTTATTAATGTTTTTTTTTTATTAATTAGTTATACTTAGTGGGGATATAAATATAGAGAAAATATTCTACCCATAACAAGGGAAATGTTGCATATATGTTTTTGTCCACTTTTTATCTATGTATGGTAAATACGTTAAGCCTAGCTATGACCAGAGATGTTATTTGATTTAAAAAAAATCATTCTCATTTTAAAAATTTCTATATATTAAAAAAAATCTTAACCGGATTTAAAGCTTCTCCGCCTAATAAGTTAATATTATCTGCGTGTAACGTGGGTGATAGTTTACTTTCAAAATCTACATTAACGTGAGCCGAAGCCGTGAACAAAAGTTAGTAAGGAATTTGGCTGTAGAATCCATCCGCCGCGGGAATATTCTGTGAGACGCTCGTAGAAAGATTTTTAACTTGAACAATAACAAACTCGGTTTAACTACCACGACGGATGGTTAACTTCGCAGTTTACGCGTCCATTAGTTGCCGTTAACTTTAAACTATTAACGATATAGTTAAACCAAATAAAAGGTCTTTTAAATATTACGAAACTTTGGTACTGTACTTTGCGTGTGATATAATAGATTTCGATAGTAAACTCTGACCACATGTCTACTCGCGATAATACTAACGCTAATTAAACTTCGTCTGTGTCTTTCGAATCCGGATAAAGAGATTCACTTTAAACACGTAACCAGACTTCTTCTAAAATAGTCTAAGAAATTTGCATCCGTTTTGCTTAAAATTTACAGAATTATATCCTATAATTCTTATAGTTTAGGATTTTATTGTTATTTATGAAATAAATAACTTCTTACTTAAAAGGTTTCTGTGTTTCATTTATCAGTCGGTTAAAAATGAATATTTTAATTAACTTGTTTTCAATAATCTACCTTTATTGCGACATAATGTCATAGATTTTTATACCAGTATTACGTACTCGTAGTTGAGAGTGCAGGCAGGTAGAGTTACATCCATTAGGGCCCCTCTATTGTTGAACGCACAATGGTGAAACTTTGTGGCGAGAGCTTTGTCCGTCGCGTTGAGCTGTCGCCGGCTTTCAGCGAGTAAATACACGAATTGATTTTGTACGTATGTGTAGAGTAAGGCGAGATAGCTTGCTACTCGATCAGCACTTAGATCAAAACTTACTTCATCACGGACTTATATTGGAGACTTACTAATAGTATATGCTTAGGAAGTATGTAAATTTTTATTAACCTTTTTGCCTAAATCAATTTTAGTTTCCCTATTTCCTTGATCGTGTCCTTATTGTCAATGATCTGTTTTCATTAAAACACCATAATTAATTAATATGGATGGATTTAAGACAAACTATAGAATGTATAAAAATAATAATAGAGGTCAAATATCACAAACGGACCAGACTAAGTCATTGAAGTTTTGTAAGGAAAATCATATTTAAGTTTTAACAATTATTTTTATATTAACACAAGGAACAAAAAAAGTCGATGCAAAGCAATGAAATAACTGTATTTCTTTTGAATTATAGTCTGAATTATTTAAATATCACGATTTGTAAATTGAAATTATTAACATTCGTCTGGTTTACACATCTATTCACACGCCGAGTAATAATTATATAGATTTTTATACAGTTTATTATCTAATAAAACTTAAGACGGTCTGCACAAACTTAATACAATATATCAATATAACATGTACACAGGCCGCTATACTACGCGTCGCTAGCCTGACGCAAGCGCAATACATCACGAGCATGTCGAGGTCATTGTGGTGACGCGGACCCATAAGCTTTTCCCTTATCAATTTTTTTTTTAATCGCTCTATGCGGATGTCGTAGTTTTCACTTTAAAAATGTATACGTCTTACGCGCTCGGGGAAGCATAATATTTAGATAGTTATAGTTCATTCGAACTAGGTGTACTGAATAAAAGTTGTACAAATGTACAAATTGTAAACAAATGTATTACATTAAATAAAACATTCATTGTGTATGAATGGATTCGCAGGCCGGCATGACAGCGGCGACCGGCGATGGATAATGTGTCACTCGGTGGTCGCCATTGTTTTTGGATTGTACTGTGTTTGTTACCATAGTGCAGTCATTTTGCCGGGGTACAATAAAAAAAAGTCAAATACGTATTCGTTTGTATTGGGAAACAGTCAGTCACAGTCAATAAACTGAGTAGATATTATGAATAGAAGATTAATGCATAATGACATGCGCGTAGCTGACGCTATAGACACTCAGTAACGTTCAAACTCAAAGCGATAATAAATTACGGTGGAATTTAGACTATTGGACAACCATCAGTTCAGGTACATATATAGTATTGTGTTCTCTTTTAATGTTCATAAAGAAATAAATAAAGCTACAAGTGAGACAGTGGGTAAATGCTATTCAATACAATACAAAATGTAAATATACAAAAATCCAGTGCCGCGTTATTTGTCTTCGATGAACTCGGAAATTACTCAAGCGATCTTCACGAAACGTTGCCATTTATGTATAATTTGGTCCAACTTGAGAGAGACGATCATTTACATTTTGATTAATGACCCCTTTTTTTTATTACAGATTAAATGATTTGATTATTGCTATGAATTGTATGTTTCATCAGTTTCGAACAGATTGCGCTTTATATTACTTTGTTGACAAAAAACAGTAGGACCGACTGTTATAGATATCTCATAGATGGCGTTACATTTTAATTTTAAATGTATTGTTCAACTGTAGTTTATTTTATAGCGCACATATTTTATTCAATTCGATATATAATAACTGAGCCACAGCAACGTGTACCTAGACAGATAATATAACCATATATTTGAAGAATATTATCGGAAACCGTGTATCCTTGTTTTTTTTTAGAAACTGTGTATTCACCGTTCATTACTTTGAACAAGTTAATAAAAGATTCTATTTCCAGATGACAGAGGCGGGTCGGCGCACGATGACATATCGTAATTAAATTCGCGGTTTTAATAGAATAGGATCGTGTAATTGGCATCGACAAATTAAGCGGTGGCGTCCAAAGAAAGTGCGTTTTTTGCCGATTCTTTTTGTTTATTAATCCCGCGCGCGCAGGTATGCATGCAACGAGACAATATATTCGAGCAATTTATCACGGTTATGCTCTGCGGAGTCCTCGGAGGTATATATTCAGCGTTAAACACTGAACGGCCATTGTTTGTAATCGGTTTACCGCACAATGATCTGAGGTTATTCAGATTTTACTACAATATAAATGGAGAGTGAGTTTTCTTTCTATAATACGGTCTTAATATGCATAAAATCAAAGAATGCATGTATGACTGTAGATGACAATTATGGTATATGCTGTTGTGTTATTTTATAAGAATTATGGTTCTAAACTGTTGTTAGTAATTCTGCTGTTGGGTATTTTATTGTTTTGTATTGCAATACGTAACAACGATATGGCAATGAAATGAATATTCATTTCATTAGTAACTTTGTCCTTGAACAATTTGAAGTTCTCTCCTTTTCATACCTACTGTTTGTTGTGTAATGTGTCCTTGTTTGCACATCGCGATGACAACAAACGACTAATGTCCTTCTCTGTATAATAATAGAGATAGTAATAGTAAATCTCAGCAGTATTATTCATATTCGAGTAACTCTTGTTCACGCTATACATATTGAGTTATATCTTTGATTTGAAGTTAAATGGTTTTTACTATTGTTCTTTTTCATGATTATGTGTTCCACGATGGCAAAAATAATTATATATCAGCTTCAAGATGACGAATTAAGACTTATACTAGATATAATAAAATTAAAATTTGCAGAGTCTCTATAGACTTACTCGTAGGTTCAAACCATAATTAATGCAGAGGCAACACTGTAATTACTTTACTAATAAAGATTGATTATCGTTGTTATATAATTTCTATTTGCTGTTTCAAAGCTGAATGCTCTTGCGATATACGTCTAACGTTAATTGCAATCCTTTTATTGGAACGAAGTTCCTTACGGCAGGCTTGGAGGAGATAGGGATTTTGCTGCGCGACCGAACTGAAAAAAATGTGATTGTAAAACCGTAAGAAAAAGTGCGTGGTATAAAACCTATAAATGAGACGTGCGCAGGCGCGACAGTCGTATACACAAGCGAGTAGTGTATAATACCTTTCTCTTTCTTCTTCTTTCTTTCGAATTCTCGGTGAAATTAATCGTTGAATTAATTTAATTAATCGGTGAATTATAATTATAATATCAGTTAATCGGTAATTTAATTTCTTTTTTTTTAACTTGTGTCGATTCTACGTTAGCCGAAGGAACTTCGTTCCTACCTGGTGTCCCACGACACCACATCTTTTTGTCCTGTGAACTAACTTTTGATCACAATATCACTCCAAGAACAGAACAGAATTTAACAAATAGTTAAATAGTATTTACACGAATTATAAACGTGAAAGGAAGTTTCCAGAAGCCGAATGGATAGTTTTACACTTCATTAAGCTCAGTAAATACGAGAGGGAACTTTTTCCCAAATCCCCGAACCTAATAACAAACGAATGAGACGGCAAAATCCCCGACCTCCTAATTAAATGATGAGATCTCTGTTGGTTAATTGAGATTTATAATAACTTCATGGCAGATTTATTTTGCTGTACTTAAATTGCTTTACTATTTATTTCCATTGTTATCAATGTATTTTAAAATAATTGGAGAACTTACACTATTTCGTTGGTATAAAAGTTTGCGAGCCATGTTTGATTTGTTTAGTTATAACATTGATAATTATATATTATATAACAATTATGGAAATTAAAATGTGTAGTATATAATATCTAGTTGTAGGTATAAGATTTATGTACATGTTGGTGCCGGCAAGAAGGGACGCGGCAAGAAATACACGGGTCGTGCGAATTGAGATATAAAAAATATATCCTGGAGCCATCTCACAGATTCGAGAAGTCTCGGTTTGCCGATGACGCTCACATGTAGAATGCGTGACACACACGCGGAGCGCGCTCATTGGAGGATCTCAGCTACGAAGCCGATTGATAAGAAACGCGAACGGACTCATAGAATGACTGTAACACAGTAGAGTTCAATAGAGACAGTTTCACAAAGATATTTCGGGAAAGGACATATGTAACAATTCGACAAGAAATCTACAACAAAGTGGAAATAACGAATTAGCCGGCAACGAAAGCCTCAAGTCTTTGAGTCACCGAGCTCGAAGTCATCGAGCGACATTATGATCAATTGTATTATACAAACCTGTAGTGTATAATAGAACAAATGTATTATATTGTGAATAGTGCTGCTTTACAATCGTTCCATTTTATCCGCAATAATAAGAATATTTTAAGGAAATCATGTGATACTCTCTATTAACATTCTACATGTGAGTTGGAAATACTTCAGGCTGTACATAGTGAGTGAGCCTTTTTCTAATACGGATGCAAATAAACAAAACGAAAAATATTCTAAAGTCGTGGTGGTCGCGTATTTTAACTGACGCAATATCAATTCGATTTCCGTAAGTTCAAACTCTGACGTACGTCGCGGGACTTCTTCAGAAATCGCATTTTACTAATTGAAATTATACAATATCGACTGACAGTGACGGACAGAATAGTGCCTCATCGTTTGGATAAATATAGAGTGTATGAAATACGTAATCTTGATGATTATTCTCATACCTTTCATTATGCCCAGCAATAAGACTCTTACTTTTACAGTGAGATTACAAAATATCAAAATGATTTAAAGAAGCGACAGTAAGTAATATGGTTTTATTACTAATACGAGTAGTTCTGAAACATTACTCCGTTTGAAAATATCAGTAGATAAATAATAACAGCATCACGTGTTGGAATTAATTAAGTCGTATTTACAACACTCAATCACGGAGTCTATTCGGTGCGGACGTTCAAGCCATTGTTGAGTCACAAGTGGAGTTCCGGTATAGTTGTGAAGCGGTACGCTCGTGAACCACCTATTCAACCGCTGGTTTTAATTGGTTTTCTGTAGAGTACGTGTAATCCTTTATTTTTCTATTAAGAATATCTCTGTGTATACATAGTGTGAAGCAAATTGCGTTATTAATTATTTTATGTGTTATCGAAGTTGAATTTCTTATAGTTAGTTTTTTGTTTAACGATGCTGTGGTGGGGGTAAATATTATTTCGGGTAGAGTGGGCGCAGTGTCTCGCTTGCCTTCAGTTATAGGAAAACAGTGAGACATATGCTTTTCACGTTTTCTTTTTTTAAGGTTTCACTTCTACCGCGTGTATATACAATACTTTAATGAAATTTTACAATGTTTTAGGAATTATAATAAAGTATATATAAATTAACAAAACCGAGAATAAAATATCGTTTGCTAGTAAACCAAGAAAACAAAATATGATTATTTTATGTTTTCGCTTTGTTCGGACAACAAAGACATTATTACCCTCAGGAATTTGCAGTGGTGTATTTTTATTCTTCCCACTAACTTTGATTATTTTATTGTATTTGAGATGACTGATAAGTAACTACTGAATTCCTTACAACCTTTTCTTAGTTATAGGGCTCGGTAGCGTTTTCAAACACCACGTCAACGTAGGTTTTTATTCTGCGATGAGAACTTTTGCTTAAAGAAAACATTGTATAACACAGCATGGTGTAGCTAGTAGCTACCACTTGTCGAAAATCTTTTCCCTAAACGGCTCTACGTGTGTTCCGACAATTGCGTTTGGGAGCGAATCCTCTTTTAGAATTTGGCTTGTTACCTTGTAGGCCACGGTGCCATTTAATGTCATGGGAGATTGTGGTCAAAATCTAAAACCTATAAAGTATAAAAAATAAACAATAACTCCGGACTGGTTGTAGAGTCGAGTACCAGAATTACTCTATTAGCTTCAATTTTAATAACTATATTGTTCTTCCTCGATATTAATAGAAACAAATTGAATGCAAAAGTAGATCAAAGCCAGACAAATTTGAATATAATAAATGATGGCGGTCCTGCGATTAGCATTGAATTTGTATTATTTCCAATACTGTCCCTGTCTACGTTAGAAAGCACTCAATCACAGCGCGCAGAGTGCGCCTGACAGTCAGCCCGTTGTCTCTCTAGTGTTCTTTCGGTATAGTTGTGAAGCGGGAGGCGCGCCGCGATTCGCTGCGTTGCGGTTGGGAATTTAAACAATTGTAATTGATAGAACTTTTAGATTCTATAGATTGTTTTATATCACTTTTCTTCATCTTATGTCAATGGCTTTATCCTTGCTGAAACTGGTTAAAATATCATTATTTATCTCTACCGATTGATTGATTACTTTATTTGTCGCTGCGAGGTTCAATTGATACATGTAACAGTGTAGCGGTCAGAAATGTGGTACTCTTTAGTACCATGGAGAGAGCACGTGCAGAGGAATGAGAGGTATAATACTTCCTCAAGTAACATGAGCTCTCCAATATAAAACTGTAACAAAAGACAACCTGGTTTCTCTATTCAGCTATAGGAATAAATAAATAAATTATCCCTGTATTTACTCTCATCTGTTTCAAAACCATGTAAACTTGAAGTTAAATTGCTTGAGTAAATATTGTTTAAATAAGTTATATCGACATGTTCAAAATTAACTGATATGAATTTTGTAAACAGGATAACCATCGGGCACGAGCCGAATGCGACATTTGCTGAACTGGTGATATCAGATGTGAAGGCTGAGGACGAAGGAGTCTACCGCTGCGAGATCACATACCTGCAGGTCGGCGAGGACTGTAACACGGTGCAGGTTACAGATTTCCACACATACAGTAAGTACTGTTTTACTATAACTCGTATAAAAATCTGTACAAACTCGACCTGTCTACAAATTATTACTTCAGCCATGTATCACACACAGCTTCCTGATGTAGAGACATAAGCTCCAAGGTATGAAATGATTAAAATTGAAATGATTTAAATACAATAAAATATTTCTATAGAAAAGTATATGAGAAAATCTAAAATCACTACGAAGCGCCAAATCCGTCTTTTGCCATACGCTTTAAAATGTTATACGTATCTATTATACGAATGTCATACGCGTTATTTAATGGTAAACTCCAAAAGGAGCAATCTAATTTGAACATAAAATCGATTTATATGAATATATAATACTAATAATCTAAAAATGTGGTAATGCGCATTGTATTTATGTCAATATTGAAATTTATCCTTATGAGCGTCTCCGCTGTGTCGATGTGAACTGATTTTATCGATATCGATAATATTTATATGTATATTTCAGTAAATTATATTTTTATATAAGTATATTCTGATAGGTAGTTTCAATAATTTCAGAGAAGTTTTAACTTTAGTTTTCAAATAGAAAATTTATTTCGGAAGATTTGTGTCTATAGTTAATATATATTTACACAAGATAAAAAACATATTTCATCCGCTTCCATTGATTATCAATGACTAAATTTTACTAGATACATTAGTGTCATGGTGCTACAAAGTTATCTATTTTAAAAAGAATAATACAGAAAAGTCTAGTAGGATATATTAAGAATAACCAACAGCGATCCTTTTTATCTTGTTTATTATCATAAACAATAAGTTATTTGGAAAACTATTTTAACCAATACGCGAACGAAAGTGAGGCGTGTCGCTAGTCAAAGACGATATATAAGTTTTTTAAATGAAAAAAATTATATTTTAAAATTTCTATTCTACACCATATACATAGTAAATAGTATTATTAATACACTGTCAATGTTTTTATCTTTCGATATTGCAAAACAAACATCTGTCGATATCACTCGACACTAATTAACCGGGACCTTTTTCTCGTTCGTATATTGCGTTTTCATTGCCCCGAGCTAACGTACACTTACGCTGTATCTATATGTATTTAACAATACGTCAAGATAAATAAACATAGATAACGTGAGACTAAGAAAGCATGTATATAGAGAGAGAGAGAGATATACATGAACTAAGCATATACAAAAAGGAAGGTTGTAACTGGATAAGTAAAATTTACAAACATATGTAACAACGCTTCTTGGTTGAATTGATCTTTGTCCAGCTGTAATATTATATGATGTTAACATCAAATCATATGCGCTTTTAAAAGCGCGTGATCCGAATTATTATTATTTATCCACGCTTAGTAAAACCAGTGTACTTCAATATAGGGAGACTCAGTTCACACGTAGTGCAAAACAAGCCGATACAATCGGCACTTTAAGTTCTGTGTTCACTAAAATTGTTGGATAACCGAATAAATACTGCGGTAGACAATTATTGAAGAGTGGTAGAACACGAAAACTATGTCTGGTTCAATCGCGATCATCAAACACCATGATTAATATCTAATACAGTGGTCTGCTCATCACGTTCCGCAATTAACCAGTGTATAAGCAGTATTTAAAAGATACCTAACGCATGATGTGCTCTCAAGGTAACCATTGTTTAGTTTGTCACTTTTAGTATCAGCCTGTGTCTTCAAATAGAGCGTGTTCACGCCCACGCCCACTTAACCACAGATCACGCCATTGTGCTCTGAGGGAAATTTCGCTTTCGCACACCAGACTAGGCCCTCTTTCGGCAGCGGTTCAAGCCTAGTTCCGTTCCCTCTGCGTGGAGCCCTTGAGTACGCTGCTCGCGCGAATACACTCACACAAAATCTTTCATCACTGCAACAACATTTCACATATTACCTCCACACACGAGGACGCACACATGCTTATTCATGAAAGTGGAAGGGTTCTATCTTTTTCCCTTATCAAACTGTATTAGTTCAGAAAATTATCCGATACAAAGTACATATACGAGTTATTGAGGTATACATGCTTGGTACACTTATATATTTCACTAAATCATATGAGTATGAATATGTAGCTTACCATCGGTTATCCCAGTTAGGTCGCGATTTCGGGCCTCGGCGGGGGCCACCACCTGGGGCCCACATTGTGGTGGAGGGCGCCCGGATCAGGACGGGGACCCAGATGAAATATCTGGGTTTCACCCTGGACGGACGCTGGCGGTTCGAGCCCCACTCTGCGGGGCTTGGACTGCGAATTTCTGGGGCGGCTGCGGCACTCAGCCGGTTACTCCGGAGTCGTGCGGGCGATGGCCGCCTACGGGGCACAAGTCTGAACCGATGCCCTCGGTGCCGCCAACGTGCGTGCGCTCTGCAATGCGCAGCGCACGGTGGCACTGAGGGCGATCCGGGCGTACCGGACGGTGTTCTCGGCGGCGGCGTTCACACTCGCCGGCTCCCTGCCCTGGGAGCTGGAGGCAGGAGTTTTCACCATGTACGAGTTCACGGCGGCGAGGAAACAAAGGGGGGAGCCTCCGGCTCCCAGGGAGGTAGAGGCGGAGAGACGGCGTCTCGGAAGAGACGCCGTCGAAAGGTGGCAGCAGAACCTGGTGGACGAGCGGTTCGGGCGGTTCACAGTGGACGCAGTCCGCCCGGTCCTGCGGGAGTGGGCATCCAGTGAGTGGGGCTCCCTGACGTTCCGACTGGTGCAGGTACTCACCGGACACGGTTGTTTCGGGTGGTACCTGCACCGGATCGCACGCAGGGAGCCGACGGCCGCCTGCCACGAGTGTGGCGCTGACGAAGATACCGCGCAGCACACGTTGTCTGAGTGTGCTGCGTGGGGGGAGCAGCGCCGCATTCTGGCGGCGGCCGTGGGAACGGACTTCTGCGAGGAGGTCATCTCGCAAAAGGAGGAGGCGGAGCGGGCCCGCGAGGCAGACCCTCAAAGTGGCCGTCTCCGCCAAAGGAGGACAGGCAGGAGGAGGAGGCGCTTCGCTCATCTCCTCCCGCCACCGTAGCCAGACCTGAGGGGATGGGCCGGGGGGCCCATCTCCTCATTGCACAGGTCCGGCGGACGAAGGGGGCAGCCGGTGTGTACCCGGTCTGTCCCTCTATAGGTAGGAGCCCGGCGGTCACCTTCCGCCGGACGGCTCTACAAGGTTGATTAGCTTGTTCGATCTCTTGCTGCCCCCACAAAACGGTCTGTCGGTACACCGTGGGGTTTTAGTCTGTGCGAGTTGGACATAACCCACCCTCTCCCCCGGGGAGGTGGCGTATCTATAAAGGATTTCCTCACGTTAAAAAAAAGTTAGGTCGCGATTTGCATAAACTAGGCAACAGCCCAAGCCAAGGTGTGGCGTGCACACCTGAGCTAGTTGTCAAAATAAAATCGGCTGAATGCCTTAAGCGCTCGCCGCGAGTAGTCCGGTGAAGCTGTTAAGGCCTTGCTAGGACAAAAGCGTAGTGAGTTCCAAAAAAAAAAATGTCGTGACGTGACACAAGAAGGTTTATTGCCAAGGTGCGCCAATAGTTATTTCCCATCGACAAAATATTTTACATACATGTGATTTAATCTTAACGAATAATGTCGATGTTTACCCTTCATAAACGTTAAAAATATTATCGAATGAGGCAAGAGTGGTGCCGAACGCAGACTGAATTAGGGTTGTGAAACCGCGGCACGGCGGCTGCGGCGGTAGGGCGGCGGGGAGGGGGCGCGAGAGGCCGCAGGCTTCGCTTTAAAATCTCCAAATTGTTTCGTTAATTTTAGCGTTAAAGTATTAATTAACGCTTCGGGCTCACGTTTCTGGGGATAAAAATTAACAATTTTTTGTTAGAGCTCCCAATTATGGGCTTTATATCTGGTAAAAGTTTCAGGAGCTCTCTCGTGCGTGCCCACTTTCATATTTTATATTCGACGTCTGTTTTTTTTTGTTATAGTAAAAAAATGAACGTTCCTAAAACACTCGCTCTTTTCTCCGTTCTTTTTACATGTAACTATGGATGACTACGTTATATTGTTTATAATTAAATAATACTATTTATAGTCATCAAACGTTTTGACGTACTTTGGTACTTGATGCACAATAAAATTCAAGAACAACGGCGACAATCACGATATCGATATAGCGTCGATCGTCGCTGTCATGCCGGCCTGCAAGACTCACGGCTGTTAGTAATATACTTCTTATTCCCGGAACAAGATACACCGAAGTGTGGAACTGGGATTCTTTAAAAATACTCTATCACTTTATATATTTTTAAAGATAATGAAAGAGGTTAAACTTTAATTATGTTGGAATACAGACTGCATAAAACATAATGTAGTGGCGGGTGATGTCACTGAATGATAAATATTCAAAGGGATGCCTCGAATGCCCTCTAAACCGCGTAGGCCTTTATTGTTAAAAGGATTATAGACCTCTATCCCAAGGATTAGCAGGATTCGAATAAATGGAACCAAAATAAAATCTGCATAACTATTTCAACATGAGAATAATCTTATAAGGGACTATTGCATTTAAATTAGAATGCTAGAAGACTTTGACTAAATAAAGACGATAAAGTGCACGACAATACCACCGCATTGGTATGAAATTGTCAAAACAGAACACATGATAATTCAAAGCTTGTACAGGCCCAGCAACAGTCCCTGGTCAAGCCCACTTTGTGTCGTAATAAAGAAGAACGGAGACATTTCGCTTCCGCTACTCTACTACAGACTCATTTAGACTACGCACCATTAACAAAATCGACAGTTATTCGTTAATTCAGATCCTCAGTCAACAGAATATGTTTGCCTACGTGTCGTCGCTCTCAACAAACCTCCACTACAAAGTACTTCACAAAAGTTTTCACTACAATCGCCTGAAAGCAGCTGAATCCATTGATCGTTTAAAGCCCGCCTACAGTTTCAACGACGTGGATCCACCGAGCACTACTCTAAGCAACGCTACATCAAACTCTTCCGAGCCGATCACCCTGGAGAAGATACGTTCCGGTCGAAACATCAAGATACCGGTACGCTTCGCTTGAGGGGGAATCATGTAGCTATGTCATCCTCTTTGGCAGACAACTTTTGTATATATTGTAAATAGAACATCGTTCAAACAAATGAACGATCGCGTCTCTATAAATACGTTATATGGTCATATAAATAAAGAGTCAATTTCACGCACTCCGAGTATTATTATTACGCTGTCCGTGTCAGTCTAGAATCTTATACTAGTGAGCCCGAAGCGCCTACAGTGTTAACACAGTGACTAGAAATTTAAAACCAATGGTACCTACTTCTACAAAGATTATTTATGACGATCATTGAGACCAGCTACACCGCTGTCCAACGATAATCCATAATTGGTTAACTCCTGAGCATTAAGGTATGACACAAACAGAAATTTAATTTTAATTTGAAACTAACGCATACAACCTAATACAACTCGACTGTATACATCCATAGGGCGTTGCCTGAATTCCGGCTCGAAGGACCAAATGTTTGATGACTTGATTTAACCCTCAATCCGGTATTTCCATACCCCCCATATTAGGCAAACCACTAACCTGGCTGTTATTGCTACTCGCTATGCAGTCTTATATCGCACCGTCATATACACGTACTAGTACACGTACTTAGAATTATTACTGTAAAGCGTATTATTCAAACGGAAAGCCAAAAAATACACACACAAAAATAATCCTGCAACGCACAGTCCTCTAGCAAGTAAAAACTGACTGTTGTAGAGATCGCGATCGCGCGAGCCCGGTATCGCGATATACCTACATATTATGAGAAACTAGCTTCTGCCCGCGACTTTGACCACATGACTTTGGTGCTCCGCTTTTATTGGTCTTAACATGATGATAGCCTTTCTCGATCTAGCCATCTAAAACTGAAAGGTTTTTTTTAAATCCGACCAACAATTCCTAAGATAAGCGTGTTCAAGTAAACAAACTCTTCAGCTTTGTAATATTCGTCTGAAAATGCCCGGACATTATCGATTGCTAGCTAATAATAAGATCCTAAAATGCACAAAGGCTAGAAAAATATTAATTATACCTTGAAAACTGAAGAAGATAACGAGATAAATGCTCGTTGTTAACTTTTGACACGAACACAAAACAATAATTGAGATATCTACAGTTAAAATGATTAGAGAAGAAATATTTAAAATCGTATAATAGTATTTTCTGACGTAATAATCTATTCAATTTACTTTTTGATTATAATATCTCTAAATGAGGAATGGGTAACGAGAAAAATAAAATTAACACTTAGAAACGTGAAAAGGCTCGAGGGAGAATTAAAAAAGAAATGTCGCAAAGGACATTTCCTTTTCTGGTCTTTAATCTCTGAAAAGACATATTTTTCAGCGGAAAAAGCGGTTTTTAATCCGACTCCTCTTTGACTGGATATTTTGATACTGTCGCTTTACACTGAGAAACTTCTTTATGCGACACGACCTTTGGTACACGAAAATAATATTAAGATATATTTCTATCGATATAAGCACAACTATATAAGGCCCCACTATTATAATTTTACGATAGAGCCATATATATCATTAAAATTGGTAAAAGAGATCTCTAAAACTCCAATATTTTTCAAGACAATGTCACCAGAAAGAAGGTATTATTACTTAACAACGAGCACTCTTGAGCTAGTCAAAATAAAATCGGCTGAGTGCCTTAAGCGCTCCGCGCCGCGAGTAGTCCGAGGAAGGCCTTGTTAGGTCAATAGCCTAGTCAGCTTCGTTAATTCTAAAAACGTTAGTCGACAGATCATAAAATTTTTATTTTTTATTAAACTACTGTAATACTGAATGAAAATATATATAAGAGAAACGGCAATTGTTTAGAATACATATTGAATTGAATATATATTTCTGTTCTTTACTTAAAGCTCGTCGATGGAACGCAAGTCCCAGTGTCTACCAGCATTCGGACCTATATGATTTCCTAAAAGTTAAAGTTTCAAAATCAATTACTAAATAAGTCCTTTTATTTATTTATTTCATAATTTTCTCGACAGATCCATCGACAATACATTTAATTTTTTATCTCCAGTATAACAGAATTAACTACAACTTTTTGACAAAAATACGAAGAACTGTTGATTGCTACTTAATTAATAGCAATATCTTTATTACACTCTCAACACTAAAGCAAAATTCACAATATAATAATAAACTAACTGTAGCTCCGTGTCGTGATCGTGTCGTATCAGCGTCGTCGTGTAAATAGCACCACAAAGTTTGAACAGAAAATATCGGCGCGAGCTCGAATGCACCGAGTAATGGCCGTTTACCATTCCCTATGAAAATAACAATATTTACGTGTGGCATGGAAAGTAAACGGTTTATCGTAACCCCACACAGTTTTACGTTTACTCATCATTATTCATGTAGTTACATATAAACCGTTTCTACGCGATAACGTTAATGGATGTCATGAGAAAGCTGTTGTAATATATTATCTTTAGTGTTATATTACTGAAGATTTATCTATACTATACTTCTCTTTTCTCTTTATATATTTCGAAAAATCTCTATGAAAAATAAGACATCACGATAACTCATCAATGCATCAGAAAAAAACGCAAACATTGAATCCTTATCGCTCCGACTATTGTAAGCAAATGAAGGCGTTTTAAACATAGCGCGTTTCGAACTTACACTCTTCTTTTAAAATATATCAGTGTCATAAATCGAATTGTGATAGAGTACGAGAGATTTTAACCCTCCGTTTAATGACTTATATAAACACGTCACAGTGCGACCGAGCACAGTTCTAGTCTAAATCTCAAAGGGGATACTAAGAGAAATCAAAGGAAGAAGTCTATAAGTACACAGTAACTGCATGATAATAAGTTTGTTTTACTATGTGAGTACAGACATTACAATTAACCACGAACATAACACCCACAGTAGATAGAACACGTCTTCTTCTAGCGTAAGTGAGCAGGACGCCAACTACTGTTATATGGTCATCGGAGTGAAATTGATTGGTAATCGGTTTTCAAGAGAAGAAGTCACATACAGGAAAAGAAAGCTAGACTGGACTGCGGTCCTTTGTGAAATCGGTTATGCTTAGCACTAGGCTAGTTAGTAATGACCAATGAAATGAAAGAAATGATTAGGTGATCAATTTAAGTTATGTGGACAAGCCGTTTACTGCTTAGCACGTTAGCGGTTAACAAGTACAATCGTGAGTTTAGATCACCAATTTGAGAATGTTTTCGTGTTTGTTTGTCCACGCCTCACTACTAAATTACTGTGTTAAATCATAAAGCATATTCTGGAGTAACATTTAGTCTTGGTTTAATTAAAAACGGTTCATTCTGTCAAAAGTTATTGTAATTTTAATGGCGACGCGACTTAAGTATGAGAGTACAGTAGGTAAGAAATGGACTTAATTCATTCTGATGATTTTATTAGTCACTGTTTGTTTTTATATATTAGGTTGCACGCGGACGGAGTCGCGGATATAGTTAGTACTAAATGTAGTAAATGTAGGCATCTTTTTCTTACCGACAATACTATACACTATAGTGGATTCAATAGTAAACGTTTTTTAGTAGTTTACTCGAGTTAAATGCTTAAAATCTATCATATTAAGATGGGTTATACGTTTTCGACAAGATGCCTGCATAGAGATCAACTAAATAAGAATAGCTACTAGTGTTACTTATAAATTACTATAAAGAGGAAACCTAGAAAATATTATGTAGAAATACTGTAATAAGTTATTCGTAAAAATGTATTTAAAATATTTATATTTATAGGATTATGCAAAATAATAGTACACAACTAGTAGTTCTCTTTTGTATATAATTAACGTGAATTGACTTCACTGGTATCAGTTTATTAAATGCAAATATCCGCACAACGCAGTCGCGGCCGACGCACTCTCGAATGCTAATCATACGCTAAAATTTAGAACTGACAACTCGTATACGAAATATTTGGTTTAGGTTTCAATTCATAATGGAATGTGTATTCTAACGCTGAAAATTTTGCAGCAAATTAATTTGGAATAAATCCTTTATAATAATAATATTAACTGATGACCGCGCCTTTGTTTGCGTTGTTTATTATCGTAATAATATATTGAATGTGCAGAAAAACAAAATATTGAAAGCTAAAATATACTTTGCTTACACAATTTCTTTGTAAATATTGTTATCCATTTATTTCCCCTCTCCTGCGCATGCGCAGTACACCGATTGTCTCATTTCTCCGCGGCAAGAAATCACAGACCGCTAAGAGCTCTAAGCTTTAAAAAAATCGTAGCTTCTTAAAATTATAATAACTTCATATCACGTGAAGATATCGTGATATTTTTTAAACAAAGGCCATGTGACTGAGAACTAAAACTTAAAATTTGGATAGAAATGTATCGAGTAGTTTTACGTGTTGCATGCAGAGCTCTATTATTTTGTTTATACAGTAGAACCTCGATAACTCAAACCTCGGTAACTTAAAAACCTCTATAACTTCAAAAAATAATATGTTCCCTTGCCATCAGAGCCCAAAACCTCTACAACTTAAAATACGCAAACTCTTTAACTTAAATAAGTAATCTCTGTATTGGCCCTCAGTAACTTAAATAAATGTTTCCACAACCTCTATAACATAAAATTGTTTGTCAATGAGTCATTTTGAACGAGTGTGCAAAACAAAAGGTTTCGGTATTTATTGCTTGCACGTGTTCACTACATAGTTAAATTGTTAACGTAAACAATACATATGTCACCTATTGTTTGCTTCTTCGAAATTCTTTAAAAATTTGCGGCGGCGGAGTTTAGCGATGACGAAATAGGCACAGCAGGGACGTTAACAGAGGAAGAAATATTGGAATCAGTAAACAACTGCATTGAAAGTGATAAAGACGATGATTCTGACGACGAGCCACAAACGCCATCTACAAGCGTATCAATCAACGAAGCAAAAAGATCTTTAACAACTGTACGATCATTTATAGAGCAATGTAACAACATAAAAGATAATGTATTCTCCTCTCTATTTGTCATTGAAAATCAAATCGATTTAGAAACTGTGAATTGTTTAAAACAAAAGAAAATCACAGACTTTTTTAAGTAGACTAAACCTGTAATGTGCAATGTGAATAATTAAATATGATTATTTAAATTTCTGTATTTTATTGAACCAATCCTTCTGACGCATTCGAGTAAAAATAGGAACAAGGGTACATACATACATATGTACATATCTACCTCTATATTAACCTATCCCTAACATAGACCCTTGATAACTTAAAACCTCTATAACTTAAAATATTTTGTGTTTCCCTTGGACTTTAACTTATCGAGGTTCTACTAAGGAGATAGACTGTTTTTTTTTGTTAATTTATATTATAACGCAATAATCTTATTTTTCTTGTCAAAAAGTATTCAAAATATAATTTAAGTTTAATGAACTTTATTATTATTGATTTATGGTTATCGTGAGTTATATGAATGCGTTTATTTGAATGTATGTATCTGATTGGTCGTGAGAAGTAACCAATCCACCGTTTGCATCACTAGCGACATCATTGGAAAGTATGAAACTTCTGATACAAAGCGTGACATTTGTATGCGTGGTTGAATGTTTGTATTTTCTTTTTCTTTTGTTTATATCATAGGAGGCAAACGAACAGTCGGGTCACCTGATGTTAAGTGATCACCGCCGTCCACAGACACTAGCTACAGTAGGGGAGTCGCAAGTGCGTTGCCAACCTGTGTTTGAGGGGGGAGGTGAGCCTCCGGCGCTTTCACTGACCGAACGAAACGCAACAATGCAAGCACTGTTACATCACGCGGGTGTTTCTGTGGGTCGGGTGGTAGTACCGCGCGCGAGCCGACCCATTCATGCTGAAACCAGTAATAGCTTCAGCGTGGCTCTACCACCTTCAAAATATGCCTAATAGTCTGTGTAAGCCGCGATTATAGTAAGACTAGTGAAGTAAAGATAATTGTTATGAAATAATTACTTATTCAGGTAAGACATACAACAAAATTTTAGATCGAATATCGAATACAATGAACTAGAAAATTCGTATTCAGTGTTATCGTGTGAAACACCGCCTTGTATTATCTCGATCGTATAAATAGATTTAATTACTGATAATTAAGTTCTGTGGGAGATGTTACGTGATATTACAATTTAATTCAGAGCTTATTTCTAACATGATACTGTGTAAGTGGAGCCTTCACATGCTGTTTTACTCGAGTCACAAACTTGTATTACATTTTGTTGGTGATTGTTTTACTAATGAATCTAGTGTCCATCGCTACAATGAAAGCCGGATAAAGACTAAAATAATGTATGTTGAATCTTCAGTAGGTTTCATGTTGTTAATCTAACGTGTCTGTCTGTCTGTCCTGTTAGATTTTTGTGAAAACAGTTGTTGCAGGTATCTTGGAATAAGTAATAAAATACATTCATGGTTTTTAGAAATGTCTATCTATCTATCGGTCTGTCTATCTGTCTGTTTAAACACGCATCACTGCTATTTTGCGGCGTTCACTATAAAACCTTATAAAAGCATATCCTCGAGTAATATTTAGTAACAATATAAGCGTCAGGAAAATTAAGTTGCAACTTGATTAAAGTTCATATATGTTTCTTTACTTTCTACATATACAATATTCATATGATATCATACATTTATTAAACGTATAATCCTTCCAGAATATATTCTCTAAATTGTAGTGATAACAGTATCAAAATCTGTTGCGTAGTTTAGAACTAAAGTAAAGTAAACTAACCGACACGATATAATATGCCTTTCCTTGTAATCATTACATAGAATAAAACAAAGCCCCACACCGCGCCTGTCTGTCTGTCTGTTCGCGATAAACTCAAAAACTACTTAACGGATTTTCATACAGTTTTCACCAGTAGCTAAAGTGATTCATGAGGAAAGTGTTAGTATATAATTTGTCAAGGATTATTTTTTATAACCAGGGCGGGACAACGTCTGCCGGGCCCACTGGTACTTATGTATAAATCCTTCTAACAGTAGAAACGAGAAGGTTTATAAAGAGAATTTATTTCATTTTTTTGAGTTCTTACTTTTGTCAACAGTCCTTATGACAGCCTCGAGTTTTTTTTTTCAATTAAATGTTTCCCTGTAATACAAAAGTTTTAATTTTGTCGTGTCTGTACGACACTCTCTATTTTTTTCTTATTTCTTCTTCATTATTATTATTTTATTTTATTTATCGGAAGTCTTTAATCATTTCATCAATGTATCACTTAATTTTCACAAAATACAATATTTAGTTAAATATATAACAGACAAAAAATAACAATAACGTGTTGTTTTTGCGAACCCTTCCGCGTCCACGGAAGGAAACACAGCCTCGTTCACATAGCCCAGAGATACACATCATACATTTTTATACGTGTCATTTATTTTTCAGACAACTGTAGGGTTGTACGTTCTATATTACGATGTATATTTTTCAAATCCGTATGTGTGATTTTGTCACTAACACTGTATTGACTCTACCTCCATTGAGAGGAAGTAATCAGAAATTACGTCATCGGGTCGATCAATGATACAAGTCATAAGCGTATCTATCAGACAAGACATTCGTCTAATCGGTCGCCCGAAGTGGTAACCCTAATCATACATTGCCGACTATGTGTAGAACGGAAATGCTCATACCGGAACTGGACGTACAATGGTTATGATACATTGTATTTCGCGCGATAACGTTAAAGTGATGTATTACGCGCGGTACGAGCCACCGCGCGAACGGAACAACAACATCCGAGCTCTCCCTCACTCTCTATACAACTTACATTGTTGTTGTACCGTTTGTATTACATTATGTAATGTAGTCTAGTCTATACATTGACGTAATACTAAATATGGTAATCCTTCGGGACAACCAGTGGGGTTATTTCACGCACTCTCTCGAAGAGGAGCGTAAACTACGGGTTGTGATCCGTAGGGTTCCTTCAGAACTCCCGACTTACGACATTTCCGACGACCTCAAAGAACAGAAGATTCCTGTTCGCAAGGTTCATCGTATGCGCTCTCCGCGCACCAGGGCTCCATATGATATGATTCTCGTTGTCCTCGATCGCACCCCTCAAGGGAAAGCGATTTTCAATCTCACATCCCTCTGCGGCCTCTCCGGCGTTATCGTCGAGCTGCCGCGCAAAACGTCTGTGCCCTCGCAGTGTCACAACTGTCAGGTATACGAACACTCCGCACGAAACTGTCTCCTGAAACCCAGTTGCGTTAAGTGCCTCGGCGACCACTCCACCAAGGAGTGTTCTCGCACTAAAGACTCCCCCGATCCCCCGAGCTGTGTTCTGTGCCGCGGCGTGGGTCATACCGCGAATTATCGCGGATGTCCCCGCGCCCCGCGCACAAAGCGCCCTCGCTACCCTAGCCAGGCGTCGCCGTCTAAGGCAGTGATGTGGGTTCCTACAAACAGACAGACATACATTCCAAAAAAATATTGAAATGTATTTTATTACTTATTCCAAGACACTTGCAACATTTTTTTTTTTACAATAATCTAAAAAGTACAGTTAGATTTACATTCTTTTTACATGTATAGAAGATAATGAAGTAATGGTACTTGTGTATTAAATGCACCGCGGTAGTTGACCGCTGTCGCGGACGACTCGCGTTATTTTTTTCACAAGTCAGCCTTTTATATAATACATAAGTACCGAAGTTAGAATACGCATAAGTAAATTGAAAGTACACATGAAAGTCATTGGCATTACCATCGGTTTAAAAAATATCGTACTCATCGAGGAGAGTTGACAAGAAACTCGATCGAATTGATATATTTTAGTATTTTGTTTAATTTTATTTTTCAGTACAACTATTATTTATACTCGTTCATCTGTTATAACCTTTAATGGATGTACATACGTAGAGTAATCGACCGTTCAATAATAATAATTTTTGTTATGTCTATTTTTAGATTTCGGCGCCGTCGCCGTTAAGTAAATTTAAATTCGATCTTATTAAATGCGTGTTGCGCCCGCGCTTTTGTAATCGATCCTTTTTAGCTCCCGCACACATCGCGGTTCTCAGTAATATCTCGAGCCTAGGTCGTCCCCGCGCGGAGCCCTCGTGATATTATTATCGCGATACAGTGACTCACCTACATCACTTGAACACACATATGAGATCATCTCTCTCACACACGTGCACATATATACACATGGTGGGAGGTTTTTTTTTTTTTTTTTTCCCTCATCGAACTGAATCGAATAGTTTTAGTTCGTTTCAATCCGATATACACGTATTCATTTGTGAATCATGCAATTTCGATTGTATGGTTCACAAATGTATATATGTATGAATAGCTTACAATAGTTAGCTAGGACAGACGCGTCTTTTTCCAGGTAACAGCCCAAGCCGAGATGTGCGTGCACCCTTGTGTATGTTACCTAAAACCCAAATCGGTTGTGTGCCTTAAGCGCCAACCTTAGTAGTCCGGTGAAGCTGTGAAAACCCTGCCGGGTCAATAGCGTAGTCAGTTTGAGAAAAAAAAAATATACGGTACCGCTACCCTGTAGTCCGGCGAAGCTGTGAAAACCTTGCTAGGTCAATAGCATAGTCAGTTTGTAAAAATAAAATTGTACCGGTACTGAGGAAAGCTACTTTTAAGTGCAACAATATAAATACGTTTTTGACGAAAGATTTTTTTTAAGATGATATATATCTCAAAGTAAATACTGGTTAAACTATCCCGTACATCGTGGTTATTAAATTGTTTAATATGGATCGAATATCAATAGGTTTGAACTCAAACGAATACCAACGAATTTTTAAAACATTGCGTACATTTAATAACTAGAATTGGTAACAATATCGGTTGACAGTGAAGGAACACATCGTGAGGAAACCTGAACCTGAGAGCTATTTTTGTAATAGCTATGTGGGAAAAATATGTAATTGTAAATTTGGGAAGAACTGGGAAGAGATCTTTTCAATCAGGAGTTATGACTGGTATTATTATTTACTAGCTGTTACCCGCGGCTCCGCACGCTCTTTTTCAAAATGTATTAAAGAAATGTAAAATTGTGGGTGAGTGTGTACATTACAGAAACGCTTTTTCAAAAACATTTGTAACTTCGACACGAACGCCATCTACTGTAACATGTAACGTGTACATTAGATATATGAATACTAATAATATATCGAATGGGATGGGATTTATCATCAGCAACATACCTGGATTTTCAACCTACTATATACCAAACTCAGTGCTCACTAACACTATATAAGAAAGTAATGAAAATTATAAGCTATACATTATCGAATAATATATCTTAAATCTTTTATTATATAGATATAATATGCCCGTATTGTCTATATACTTAAGTTATTCTTATACGTTGCTATAAACGCTGAGTTATGTAGAAGCAAACGCGGTAAATAAAACAATATGGCCGCCAAATTGACCAAAAAGATGATATAATTCATATTACATACAAATATATGACTTTCAATTAGGTATATTTATTATTATTGGAGTCCAGTAAGGTACACATCTATCGCGGTTGTAACATATGTTTGATCAATTTCACACGAACGAATGCCCAGGTAGCAGTTAATCACTACATAGTGTACCAATTCAAATAAAAAAAGAATCATTAAAATCGGTTCACAATTAACTAAAATATCGATTAATATTGTACAGAAGTATCTTCTCTAACGTAGGTAACTAAGAAACGATTTTTTAATATATCTAATTGCTAAATAGTAGATATCATTAATGGGAAATTTTATCCAATTCACAATTACTGTTAGAATAATTTGACTGTCCACTGATTCTAGCGAGTTGGTAGGGTTTTACAGCCTGACCGGGTCGCAACCAACATGTATATGGCGATAAAGCCCGTCATAGTGATGCGTTTTTGCGGGTCGCGTTTCGTGAGCAGCCTATGCATATCCAGCTTTTCGCAGGCCGGCATAACAGCGGCGACCGGCGATGGATACTGTGTCACTCGGTGGTTACCATTGTTTTTGGATTGTACTGTGCTTACCATCAGGCACAGTGACACACACAAAAAAAAATTGTTAGCACCTCATACATATTTAATGTATTTCTATATATAATAATTAGTTTTTTATATTACCTTATTGCAGATCACTTGTTTACTGTACAACGATTACCAATTATTTGCCAGTAACATAATTAACAATATTGTTACTAAACTAGGCGAAATATGTACGAAATATTGTTTCAAAATTAGATTACTCGAGGAAACAGTGATCGCTCTGTTAGAAAGCAATCTGTCTTAAAATAGCTCATCGCTGTAGGCGCAGCGCAGCACAGCTGCAAAGTTTCAGCGGCCTCGTAGGGGCTCAACAATTAAAATATCTGGCTAATGGACTAAACGGAATTCGAACGATGTTAATGAACATATCGCCGCTTGTCATTTGTTTTCCCGGTGCTCCACCAACAGGATTTTATAAGAAAAAATATGGTATGAATTTGGTGTTACACAAGGATATCGTGTTTTGTTTTTTTAACTCTCTTATTCAAGTTAATAAGTGACTGCTCAATCGATGTATAGTCTGCTTAGGTACGCATAGTCCGCGAGATTGAAAAAGAAAGACTTTGCTCTTGAAAGAATTGTTTTAGGTTTTTGCAAACTTAGATCTTCTCTAATTAAACTTAGTAAGCGTTAGGAGCAAAATACGAAGCGACGAATTTCTAAAAATCTAATTAGTTTTATTAGTCTAGTATCGAAAGATTATAATGGTTATACTTCTTTATAACATTTGTTTAAGTTATTTATGTGCTTATTCTTTCTGCTTACTTAATTAAGAAAATATGATGATGATTGACGATAAACACTATGTTTACGCTCAAGGGGAAAAGGAAATAAGTTTCTAAACGTAAGTAAGAAATCAAATCAAAAAGTTTTAGAAAAATATAAAACGATAAAAAAATATATAATTGAAATGCGGTGTTGAGTATTTAGGTTATATAATTGCCAGCGTACGCTGCACATCTACTCAATTCTCGATACTAACACGCACACATAATAGAGATAAAGCGAGAAAGAAAATCATATTAATAAAGTCATAACGCTTTTTCCTTACGTGACGATTTTTATCAATCAACTTCTAGCACGAACCGCATTAAGGAACTAAGGAACAGTTCCAATTTTATAATAATTAATCGTTTACATTGAAAAATATTGATGACGTGAGACGTGTGCCTTATTGACTCCAAGAATAAATATACATAATTGAAAGTCATATATTTGTATGTAATATGAATTATATCATCTTTTTGGTCAATTTGGCTGCCATATTGTCTTATTTACCACGTTTGCTTCTACATAACTCAGTGATTATAGCAACGTATAAGAATAACTTAAGTATATCGACAATACGAGCATATTATATCTATATAATAAAATATTTAAGATATATTGTTCGATAATGTATAACTTATAATTTACATTACTTTTACGTTGCTATAATCACTGAGTTATGTAGAAGAAAACGCGGTAAATAAAATAATATAGCCGCCAAATTGACTAAAAAGATGATATAATTCATATTACATAGAGATATATGACTTTCAATTATGTATATTTATTATTGGAGTCCAGTAAAGCACACTTCTCACGCGGTTATAACATATTTTTGACCAATTTCACACGGACGAATGCACAGGTAGCAGTTAATCATAGTGTATCAATTGAAATAAAAAAAGAACCATTAAAATCGGTTCGTAGTTGACGAAAACATCGGTTAACATACATAAAAAATGTGTAAAACCGAACATAGTAACCTAGTAAGCCGTTTTAGAGATTACCCGCAACAAATAAACAGAGAAAATATAGTAGTATAAAAATCTAGACGAAGTATAAAAAAAATTTTTTTTTGGTCATTTGTTGCCATATCCATTCATCAAAAAGATGTTATTTTAATTGTACATGCACAAACTTTATTTTTATAATACGTAATAGAGAACAAATAAAAAATTAGAAATAAAAGTAGTACAAACTTTTTGCATAAGGAAACAAAATAAACTTCGAAAATGTTTGGGATAGAAACTTACCACGTTACCATGGCAACGTACTCGTATATAATACTAACGCTAACGAAATCTTTATTTGAACAATTTTGTTTTATGATTAAGAAGATAATAATGATGGATAAAATAATGTACGACATATTATATAGAAGATTTGGCACTTATGCCTTTATTGTAACTTGGACATGGAAGAAAATTGATTAAAGGATATATAAGAAATACCTATATTGACAACTTCAGAATTGGCAGTATGGATTAATTCCTTCGCCTGTCCTATTGAACGAATATTATTACTACTACTAACGAAATCTCTCAAAAGGAAAAAAGTGCCCGATTTTGAAACGTTCTTCATTGGTGCTCTGCTTCTATTGGTCTTAGCGTGATGATATATAGCCTGTAGCCTTCCTCGATAAATGAGTTATTTAAAACCGAAGGATTTTCTCAAATCGGACTGGTAGTTCCTGAGATTATTAATTACTTTTTTAAGGTCTGTTATCTACCAGTAAATACCCCGTGAAAATCGGCCCAAAGTAATGCGGACGAAGCCGCGGACAAATAAAGTAGAATATGTCAACCGCTATAATTTCGGTTATCTGGCAGTAAAAAGTAAAATTCCCGTTAAAATAGGTCCAGTCGTTTTGGAGATTACCCAGGACAAACAAACAAACAGACAAAATATAATAATATAAAAATATAGACAAAGTATAAAAAAAGTTTTTTTTGGTCATTTGTAGCCATATCCATTCATCAAAAAGTTGTTATTTTAATTGTACATACACAAACTTTATTTTTATAATACGTAATATAGAACAAATAAAAAATTGGAAATAAAAGTAGTATAAACTTTTTGAATACGAAAACAAAATAAACTTTGAAAATGTTAGCGTTGATACTTACCACATAACTTCAGAATTGGCAGTATGGATTAATTCCTTCGCCTATGAACTATTTGAATAGGAAAAAAAAACTTTGAAAATGTTAGCTTTGATACTTACTACATAACTTCAGAATTGGCAGTATGGATTAATTCCTTCGCCTGTCCTATTGGACGAATATTATTACTACTACTTACTACGTTACCATGGCAACGTATATAATAATAACGTAATCGCTCAAAAGCAAAAAAAGTGCCCGATTTTGAAACATTCTTCATTGGTGCTCTGCTTCTATTGGTCTTAGCGTGATTATATATAGCCTATAGCCTTCCTCGATAAATGAGCTATCTAAAACCGAAAGACTTTCTCAAATCGGACTGGTAGTTCCTGAGATCATAGCCTTCAACCAAACAAACAAACAAACAAACAAACTCTTCAGCTTTATATATTAATATAGATATAGATTATGTCACACATTGTAAGAAGTTCATAAGAGCCGATCAATACATGTAACCCTGTGTAATGAAGGGAATCGTATTCATTATGTTAGTGAAAGGGAATAAATCATGGCGAGTGTGTCGCGGCAGAACCCTCCTCAATAATTGTATCATTTACCGTTCTAATGTTTTCACCGGCAGACCCTTGTTAGGTTCGCAGCACACCGCTCTGCGATGCTATAGAACTTCAATATATTCCATTCAAATAATATGACAAACTTTTGCAACACTATAACAATCAGTTGTTTCCACATCGTGACACAGCAGTAGGCCATACCATTGAGCAAAGAGGTCGCGAGTTTGCTTCCGGGACTAGACTGAATTCTTGTGATGTGATGCTTCTCCTTTAATAGACGTGATTCTATGTTCATATTTAGGTGTTTAATACACTTATATCTGTGTGACTAAAAGGAAACCATATAGAGTTATAATGTGAATTTCCGAAAATATAATGCAAGTTATATTTTATGATAGAGTCTTAAGAACAGAATTTATTGTATTCACCGGCTTATTATTCAATACAAATATCAACCAACAAATGATAATTTGGTTACTAGATTACCAAGGTGTGCTATATAAATAATATTCGAAATTGGGTGCGATCGCTCGTCTTAGCTTCCATCCAGTCATATCGAGTACTAGCTGTATACAACACGCCTTATTAGTGGAAACAAAATCCATTTGTAATTGAAATAGCCCGTTCAATATTCACACGTCAGGTGGCGTGCGCACAAACGAGTCGCCGCCATCTTGGATTTTAGTTCCCTTTTGATGTTTTGTTTGTTTCTCTGAATTATTTAGTTGGTTCAACTTTATTGTTTTCTAACATACCTAATAGCAGGGAACACTATGAACCATACAATGAATTATCTGTCATATTACACTCTAAGGTTTACTATTATAGGTTGTTTTAAATATAACGAACAATATTTTAATTAGTTTTTATGACTTTTTAAATAAAACTAAGAAACATTTTAAGCGACAATATCTGTCGTCAAGTTTGTTCATGCTGAGACTTCAGACACATTATTATAGAACTGTGCAATTTCATTAGACATCTGTTTTGAAAGTTACACTTTAATCTAAGAATTCTGAGAGCCATTTCGGTAATTTTGGTTCTAATACCTCGTCATTTCTGATTCGGTCACGCAGATGAATTCCGAACGTAGGCCTGTCCTTTGTCCTATGAATGACCTTACAACAAACTCACTACTTTACTAAAGGCACTATAAAAAATAATAACGAAAATGTCGAGCATGTCGAAGACATCGGTGACGTGAACCCAAAAATGTTTCCCTCCCAAATAATTGTTCAACGCGTCTAAAGAATTTACTTCAAAATTAGATATTTGTATATCTGAGATCGATAAACTTCGATAACGTTTGATCGATCACCATCACGGGTGACACCAAGTTTTTTTTTCTATAAAGAGATCTATCTTCACGTAGTATATTGTTACAACTCACCAGTAGATGGCGTTGTAGAACATCAATTTCTATATCCGTCCACTGATTGATATACGTTCACATTTAACAAAAACATTAAAGCCAGTATTCGTATAAATACAAAGGCTCAGTATATATATATATACTTATGAACCTAACGTACTTACCTTAATAACCAAAGATCTGTGTAATGGACGAGGCCTATCGAGCTCGAGAAAGCTGGGGTTTTTCTATAAAGTGCTGTCGGATTGCCTTAAACTGCCCAACTTAAGAGGAGAATGAACATTTTTTATTTGATGGAAATCTGAGCCATTAAGGCGGGCCAGTCCTTTCGAGTTGAACAATATACCCGGTGGGAAATTAGGTCGTAGTTTGAGTGACGTACGGAAGTGATAGCGTAATTTTTATTGTTTTTTTTTTTTTACAAATATTTCGCTTTATTGTTAGCTTGTCTCGCTTCAAAACAATGTGAATTAAGAGAGTAAATCTAGTAGAATCGCACAAGAATATATCTTGTAATGTCTTACTAGCCATGAAAACTAACCACTAGAACGAAAACAGTGCATTTACGACAGTCATCCGGTGAGAAATAAACTGGGCGTATATTCGCCACATACACGACATGCAAAATTAATTACTAATTAAAATAGATCGCTGAGACATGTTCACTTAATGCAAAAAAAAAAATCAAATGAAAGGAAACGTAAATAGCACGAGTGTAACAAATAGACTACCCAGTGAAAACTGGAATAAAATAGAGCATTCATTAAGCCTGTTTTTTGTGATCACGTGATGAGATAAGTTTGAAATTTATCGCTCTCGCTGGCGCTTAACAGAAAACGCACCCGACAACGGCAACGGTCACTTCATGTGACGTCACGTGGAATGAGCACCAACCGACGACTGTCATTTTGTTAGTGAAGCGCCGTCTATCAAATTATCGACATTTTACTGTGTCTCTTGTCAAGTTTCACTAGAAATTCTTTACATTTAAGTAATTTAATTTAATTACTATTGACATACGTTTATACATATGTTATTTGTTGTTGTGGTAGCCTAATACTTGAACAAAATCTCACGTAGTGGTGAACCTAATAGAAAAACTAGTGAAAACTGGCTTTTAGGTGTAGCACCACCACATGCTTTGCGTCAACTTTATATAATGGCAGCATGCTATGTTTCCATTACGATCTTTTCTCCACCGTAGTCTCAGACTCATTGTAGGATTTCGTACCTATGTCGATCGACGCAATGTGCAAACATGTTACCATTGTCTCAGTTATCTTAAGTTTTATTCAATACTAGCTGTACCCGGAGCTCCGCACGCGTTTTTTAAAATCGTATTAAAGAATTATAGAATTGTGAGACTATGTACAATTACAGAAACGCTCTTTAAAGACAATTGTAAGTACGACGCGCACGCCACTAAAAGTAGCATGTAACGTGTACATTAGATATATAAATATAAAGAGCGTGCCAAATGAGGTTTGTCATCAGCATAATATTTGGAACCATAACCAACCATATAACTACCTCAGTGCTCACTTACACTGTATAAGGAACTAACAAAACAATAACTTAAAATATTATTATAAAGATTTATATTTACATTACATTTAATATACATTGCCCTTATTATAATTAAGATTTAGTGACTATACAAAAAATAAACGCTTGTCTGTTCCGCAACAAATTGTATTATGGAACTCTTTACTTAATACTCTTATTAGGAAGACCTCTATATCATTAATGTTATTAATAATTATAATGTCGAATTGTAAACAATAAGCCGATAATTATTTCTGTCATTAAAAATAAAGAATAAGTTGAAATCTTGCTAAATTTCATGCAGACAAAGTCGTGGGTAACAGCTAGCCTAAAATAGAATAACCACAATTACTTTTTATTAGGTTCGCTATCTACCATTGAAAGTCCCGTGAAAATCGATGTAACCGTTTTGGTGATTAGGCTAATTTAAATTAGACTATCTGTTAACCGCGGCTTCGTCTGCCATGCTATCTTCAAAACGATTCGATCGATCTTCAGATCACTTTCACTGGCAGATAGCTGATCTTATAAAAAGTAATTTAAGCAATTTTAGTTTATACTAGCTAAAGTTATGCCAATTTAAAGAATCACGTCGAACATTTGTTAAACTATCTATCTACTGTTCTTTCTCTTTTCAGTAGCATTGACTGCAACTTTACTAAATTTCATTATAATAATAATGGTCTATATAAAATTATGATTACATAATAATAATAAATATAAGGTAAAAATGATCAGTTTCGGAAAATTAAAATATCCAATGTCAGTTGACCTCAGATCTATATGATCAATCATATGAAATTGGGTTCAGCTTAGGCTGGTGATTTAGGTTGTACACGTCTGCGCAGGTATATAAAGCGCGCCGAGAGCCGCGCTGCTGCTTCGTAGTCCGGTGAAGCTGTAAAGACCTTAACAGGTTAATAGCATAGTCAGTTCAAGAAAAAAAGCTGCTTACAGCATTCAATTATTCGCAGCAAACGCACGTATTCCGGAGGCGCATGGCGTAACAGTTGCATTCGATAACACTGACTGTTTGCATAGTTCATCTATTCTATCTATCTTCTTCTATATACATACATATAATAAAAATGAAGTGTGTGTATGTAATATCAAAATAAATTTTTTCACTGATTGGGTATGAAAGTATACACGCTTCTGATAACAAAAATGCAATTTTTAAAATTTTTGTCGGTCTATCTGTCTGTCTGTTTGATCCGGGTAATCTTCGAAACGGCTGAACCGATTTTGTCGGGAATTTCACTGGCAGATAGAGAAAATTACAGCGCGTTACTTAGGCTACTTTAAATTAGACTAAAACTATCTATCTACTGTTCTTTCTCTTTTCAGTAGCATTGACTGCAACTTTACTAATCTATATCTATACATATAATAAAAATGTAATTGACCGCTGTCTGTACATTAAGTATATATGAGAAAAACTATTATTAGGGGTCTTTATAAATGCAATAGAACCCAAAACAATGATTTTTAGAATTTTTGTCTGTTTGTTTGTGCGTTTGTGCACGCTAATCTCAGAAACGCCTTATCCGATTTAGATGTGGTTTTCACTGATATGTCGTAGTAAGGTTCACTTAACATTAAATGTTTGTTTTATGTCAATCGGTTCATAAATAAAAAAGTTATGCCAATTTAAAGAATCACGTCGAACATTTGTTAAACTATCTATCTACTGTTCTTTCTCTTTTCAGTAGCATTGACTGCAACTTTACTAATCTATATCTATACATATAATAAAAATGTAACTGACCGCTGTCTGTACATTAAGTATATATGAGAAAAACTATTATTAGGGGTCTTTATAAATGCAATAGAACCCAAAACAATGATTTTTAGAATTTTTGTCTGTTTGTCTGTTTATTTACATTTTTATTATATGTATAGATTAATGTCAGGTTGCCCGCAAACTCATCTCTGATTGGTGTTTAGGTTTTTTTTTCAAATTTAGTGACGTATAGTGTCGAAAGTACAGATGTATCATCTTAACTATTGTTCTTGCGTACTTAACTATAATAGGTTGAGAGAATTGTCATAATTACTACTTTAAGTAAGTTTTAGTCTCCTCGGTTGAGATCGACATTTGTTCGGGTCATCGCGTGTAATGCCACGTGAAATGACTCCCATTTCTCCCGAGTCGGGATTAAGAGAGGTTCGCCTGTATCGAGATTTCGAGATATATGTATATCTTTATTGTCTTTCTTTTATTTCCACTATTTCTAATTGTGATGAAAAGAAAGCCTTATAACATCTATTTTAATTTGTTATTGTTAATTTTACTATCTATTGTAGTGTTCTTTCCAGTTTTAATATATTTTATATACCTACAGACGCTCGGCTTTTTATATCGTAAAGCCGTAACTAACGAACTGTCATAGTTCCACAAAGTTTCTTATTTTATACAACCAAGATTTTCTGTCCCTTTTTCTATTTTATACATAACTAGCGGGCCCGGCGGACGTGGTCCGCCTTTATAATAAAAAACCGTGATAAATTATGTACCTAAATACCTCTCGTGAATAATAGTATCTATTAATGGAAACAGCATGTAAATCTGCTCAGTACTGTTTGAGTTTATCGTGAGCAGACAGACAGGTGCCGCAAAGAACTTTGTTTTATAATATGTAGTGATATTTAAACAAAAAATACAATTGTTTTTTTTTACATTTATTTATTTAATTCACATTGTTTAACCCATAGTTGCAATTATTACTATCGTTTGGTAAATCTTCCTTGTATCGCCTTATCATATAACAGAGTGACAATAAATTTGAGTACTAGAAATATTGATTAATAATATCGATAAGAAATGTTTGAATAGTGTGCTCATCCCTCACGTCCAGGTAATTCGTCGTGGAATTCCAGTGTGCTACCATGTGGACCATAAAGTCCCTCTGTCCGTCGTGTAATGAGTTCGTTCTGTCCTCTCCTCACGCCCTTCATAACGCTTTATGTTGGTCGGTTCCTGGTCCTCTTTCAAAACTTAACAGAATGTAGTGAACATTCTGTTAACTCGAAGAAATTTAGGAATGTACAAAGTTTCAATTTGAAATTGTTGATGTTAAAATCAGCTTCGAAGTATTTGTCTTTATCTAATGAACAGACGTTTTAATATGTTTTAGTTTTTTTAAAGTAAAACTTCTTATAGAAGGGCTTTGAAAATCGGCAAACTTTTTGTGTGGCAAAAAGTGGTTTGGGTATTCACGGTGTCTGTTAGAGATTTGAAATCACTGCTTCTCGTCCACGCACCGAAGTTAAGGAACGTCAAGCGTGATCAGTACTTGGATGGGTGACCGTCTGGAAACACCGTCTGATCTCGGATTTTTGTTGTATTCTTTTAAATAAAATGTTTCTCCCCAATACAAAAGTTTCACTTGTGTCGTATCTTTACGACAAACCTTGTTTTTTTACGTAATAATGTCTTTTTTTTTTTTATGTCATAGGTGGCAAACGAACAGGTCGGTCACCTGCTGTTAAGTGATCACCACCGTCCATGGACACTTACAACACCAGAGGAGTCGCAAGTGCGTTGCCATCTTTTGAAGGGAAGGGTTAGGGGAGGGAAAGGGAGAGGAGAGAGGAGAGGGGAGGGGAGGTGGGTCTCCGGCGCTCTCACTGACCGAACGAAACGCAACAATGCAAGCACTGTTACTTCACGTCAGTTTTCTATGAGAGGGTGGTACTACCCCGGACGAGCCGACCCATTCATGCTGAAACCAATAATAGTTTCAGCGTGGCTCTACCACCATCTCTTATAAATCGATGAACGTCGGCTGTACGCACGAGAAAGCATGATTCATTGTCACGTTCCGTCTGAGCCGAGCGTGCAAGCGAGAGCGCGGAACAAACGATAGAGAGGCGCAATCGGCCTAAGCGTTCGGTCTGTGACACATATCAATACTTTCTTGTGACGTTATCACGTACAATTAGCGTCCGTAAACCGACTTTACAGGCGACTAAATTTTTTCTTTATCAAAAGGGCTATATTTATGGTAAAATATATATACAACTGCACCTATTCATTGCATAAAGTACGAAATTACACATTGTTACGTACCCTTTTTTTATTTATTCTTTTCTTATTTTACATTTGCCTCCGGTATATGTGTATATTGTACTGTGGTAAACACCGGAGCATAATCTGTACACAGTTCGTAAATGGAATGTGGTTGACGGATCTCGCTGCACGCCCATTGGTGCACGCGTACGAACACCCGCGCCACCACGTCGATTATTCAAAATCGAATAACAACAGTTCTGTGAGTGGTCTTACGCGAAAGTCACGATTTTCTTCTGCAGGTTTTACGAGCCACAAAACTTAAATATTCGCGAAATAAATCCTACGCTAACGATCGTCCTGTACACGGAAAAACAACCAGCGCCTTGGGTATTCAGTATCAAGAATACCGCGGCTAGTCGTCGTAGGTAGCAGGTACGCCACCACACTATTCCTACTATACACATATGCTAGTACTCGTTCAGTGGTCGAAATTTGACCGCAATTCATTTTTTTATATTAAGGCTAAAATCGCTTTTTTTTAGTTTATTTTATTGATAGCACTAAAGCTCAATCAATATCTAGTTATGCAGACCAGTATAAGAGATGAAACCATAAGCATACGCGTCTAAACTAAGATAAGAAATTACTACATTGCGGGCATAACTGGGTGGTCGTCCAACCTGCATAAACACTCGACGAAATATTGTATTTAGTTAGTTTTTTAAATTAGTCTTGTAAAAAGTTTAGTCTGTTTAGTCTTTCTAAAAAGCTCCTACGGATATATCGAGTTTTGACTATACATTAAATAAAAACAACGCAGGAAGATTATACTTGGTTATGAAATATTATATACATATAAAGATCTAATTGTATGAAATTAAACTTTTCGATTTGTGTTTGTACTACTTTTTTATAATGAAATTTTATATAAACTAATTATAACCTTTGATAAATTATTAGTAGAACTATTTAGATGTGCGAATGATGACTGAAGTTCCGCAATATATAATACATACGAGCTCCTGAAGACTGCATACAGAATGATATTATTTCTTATTTATAATTGTCACGAACTCATCCGACAATTACGTTACATTCTCATCAGCATGCAGCGAGGCACGATCCAGCGCGAATGCATGCTAACATATCATCTATATGCCAATACCTATCTCTTATGTGAATTTTGTGTAAAGAATACATTATTTTATATATTGTTTATAGATTTTAATGTTCACTATCTCATATAATGTTGAATGACGATGGGTCCTATAATCGTAATAACACGTTAGTTAGACCTAGAGCGAATTGACCCACAACTACAGAATATACTTGTGTGCGCTAGATGTTAAATAAACCTACCACAACATTAGGCTTTCATCATAGTTTTGTTCATTGAAAGTTCAGAAACTTATTGTAGGAATTCGACATTATTATTCGGCGATGACTCACTATCTGCAACACAGCGACATCGTTGCTTCAAACTTAAATAAATAAATATATTTTGCATCGCTGAAAACGTGTAACAAAATAAATCATTCCTAATACAGTTATTCGTAGAGTGTCGCAAACCTAGTGACTGTATCTCAGCCTCTCATCAAGAGTTTCCAATTTTTCGCTCTGCGTTATATCTTGGCCTTTTACAAATTCTATTTTTATACATTTAAATCCAGCTAGCAGCTCGCGATTACATATCGGGAAGCTTAAACCAATATCCTGTTCGAATTGAAGCCCCAATAAAATCGATTAGGTTGAGAAAAATGTTCGAGATAGGATTGTAAGCGGCATTTTCCGGTAAACCGGAAGAGTCGCGTTATCGGAACCGGTCCTGAACCGAGCTCTTATGTAAGTTTAATTGAGATATATTTGAATGAGGTATTTAAACCCTTTCGGGTTTTAAATGCTGCAATATTCTTTACTCGACTATAACAATCGCTGATTTGCTTACTGAACGGGATCTGGAATATTTGACGCTAAATGATATTATAGTATTTTGTAATTTGTTTGTACAAACCTAGAGTAAATAAAGACATTACAATTTACAAGGTTATGTCACCGCGTGACGTCGGCTATTCTGTAGTATATTATTTGAGAAATATTCAACTTTTTTATTGTTATTGTGCTCTAAATCCTAGTGATTGATGTTCTAATACATCTGGCTACGGCCGGAGATAACGACCTAAGAACGAAGCGGATCGTAGATCGTGATACGAGGGGTCCGCGCTGGCGACGCTCCAGCGCTACAGCCGCGACACGACTCGCGCTAAACGAACGCTTTTCCACCAGTTTCGTTTCCAACAGATCGGTGCTTTCTCCCTGATAAATCTTGGCAAATGTCTCTTTTATCTTGTTTACTTTTTATTTTAAAGCTGACCTCCGCATTTTGTCAACTCGCGCAATTGTTTTAGATTGAATATACACTTATTTCGTTCGCACGCGGTTATCTCGATTGTCCGTTCCTTCAGTACTTTTTTAAATAATTTATTTTTCTAACAAAACACGTTGCATACAGATCGTAAGATTTTAACTAAAACTGAATGTAATATAGAGTTATTAGTTGAACAAAGATGAAGTTTTTTTAAACTAAAATTGACTTTATACAAATAGTTTTCATATATTCTCAAACAGAATAAACTTTCAAAAAAGTACAGAGTGAAAACCAGTAGGTATTAAACGAAAAAGCAGAATAATCACATCCAAATAAAAAAAACATAACATAGCAGGTTTACTTACAATCTTATATACTTTAAAGATATTTTAATAAAGGTGATTGCGGAAACTCTGACGTCACACGTGATCTTACTCACCTCTCTGTATATTAGCAATAACAGCTATATATTCACACTGAATTAAGTTATTATTTTACAACGATATGTAATGACGCGATAATTAAGTTGTTGTTCGTATCGTCACTTTGACGGAGAATAATGTAAAGTGCCCTTTGTTCACACATATTGATTGATGTGCAGGAATAATGCATTACATATAAACTGTAATAATAACAACACATAGTACTCAAAGCAGTAAATATTGAATGAGCAGTCATGCTCGGTGAACCGATTTGCGTTGTGATAGTCAAGGCAACAGCTTGAGCCGAGGTTTGGCCACTTTGACACCCTTGAGCTTGATGCCATTCGGCTGAGTGCCCTAAGCGCTCGCTCTAAAAGCTCTGTGAAGCTGTGAAGGCCTGTCATGCCAACAGCGGGTAGTCAGTTCGAAAAAACGTACATTAGTGAGCGTGTTCGGCTTGACTCTGCTCGGCTCAGTTTACTGCGTCTGTCTGATCACTTTACACGCCGTACTTGCTAGAAGGAGCGGTCTCGTTCCCTATTTCAACATTGAAATATATTCGTGAAGCAGTCGCGATGCGGCTTTTACAATGTTTATTTATCGGAGTTCCGCTGGCGAGCTTCCAGTGATGGCGTTCCTCCTAAAAGCGGTTTATGTTTACAACGTTCTGTTTCGACAATATTACCGAATCACTGGTCTCACAGCCCCCGCCGACTTGCCGATACTTTATGCAATCCATTACTATTTCAACTGATTTATTATATTGTTCAAATATCTCAATAATTCATCAATGATAACTACAACAAAGATTTTGTAAATAGAAAATTAAATTATTCAGTAAGAATAGATTTTAGATATTTCATTATTACATTACATAATTATAAAGTTATGTATGTACTAATAAAATGTGCTATCAAAGAATATTTATCTTAATCGCTGTATAACGAAACTCTTTCGGTTAATTTGGTTATAAAAATATAGCGAGTGCTTACCACATCACAATTCGCAATGCAGACCGCGCCACCCTTCATACAAACAATATTTACATTATACAAGACTCCGTTTGTCGGTTTTCTTTCAAAATAATTTCATTTCTGTCTCCAGTGTTATTATTCAAACAGATAAATATTATGAAATTGAACGACACATTAAATGATATTTCTTTGAAACTCGTGTTGTACTGTATTGTTTTTACGACGAACCAAATGAATCAATGTTACGCCTATTTATAAATAGCATTTAACAGTATTATTTTCTGTTCTGCGTGTGAGTAAAATATTAAGAAACGGTTTAAAAAAATAGTTTATGTGTTTTAGCATTTGACTATAATCTTATCTAATGTTAAATGACGATATGGTCTAGGATGCTAAACTCCGCTAAACCTAAAGTGCACTGAGTCTCAAGTGCGTATGCCGGAACACACCAACAGGTGCTTGGCGCTGGATTTTCAATTTGAGGGTGGTAGCTAGCCAGACGAACTTAAAAAAGTCTTACTTCCATGCATATACCTACCTCCATATTATCGTGCTGTCTTGGGAATACCGTAATGACTGTAATGAGAACTAATCGGTGAATAAGCCTACATATTATGAATCATAAATAAGGTATAACACTTTTAGGCTGTTTATGTTTCAGAGGCTGTTATATCTCTTATGTTATGGTTTTTGAACAGTCTTGACGCTCAATATTATTACTAGTCATTATGATGTGTGTCTAGTAGTCGTGATCCTATATCTGAAGACTTAGAAGATGAAAATACAGATAAAAATGAATGGATACTATTTAAGAGGTTTACTCAACAATGTTCGTATTAGTTAGTGAAGACTCGAGCAAATAGATACCCTGGATCTCGTTCGTACATAATTATCTCTACGGTCTCTTTGAGGGCTTGAGTGTGGAAACATCTCATTACGAGAGACATTCCTTTATACAACACGACACGAAACCGTTACGACATTCATATTATTTACACAGTCTTGAATCAGTAATTACAATAAGAAAATTAAAAAAATGTAGAATAAAATAATAATAAGTAACTGACATAAATAAAATAATACATCTATTTACTGACCAGCGTGTCAGATTAGAAATTGGAACTGTGACACAACTATTGACATTACTAAAATATTTTATGATGCTTATTATGATAAGATAAAAAATGTTAAGTGTAGATGCACAACACAAGATTGCTGAAGAAAAATAATCGTGTCGTATAAACCTGGTATTTATTCAGTAAACGGATGAGGAACGAACCGATGCTACGGATCGCTTTCACAATAACGAGACACACTCGAGTGTCGGCGAACGACAAATCATATCTCATTATGAAAATACATCAGATTTAGATCTCATTCACGATTCATATCTATACTAGTTGTACCGTGCCGTTTCACTCGTAATATTTATTTAAATTATAATTATCAATTTCATTCAATCCAATGCAGTTCTAGTCATGGTCGTTTAGTAGTTTGACCGGTGGAATATCAACCCGATGTCCGCAGGTTCGAACCCCGGCATGTACTAATGAAGTTTTCGGAATTCGCGTACATTCACTAATTTAAATGGGTAACAGTATCGGCTGACGGTGAAGGAAAACATCGTGAGGAAACCTGAACCTGAGAAATGTTTCTGTAGTACTATTGTATGTGGGAAAACATAGAACCGTAGATTTCTTAGAGTTTGAAATTGGCAATAAATCGTGGTCTGGCGCGTTGATTTCTTAATTTACCACGATGGTGGCAAACAAGCATGCGGGACGCCTGATGTTAAGCAGTCACCGCAGCCTATGAACGCTTACAACATCAGAGGTGTCACATGCGCGTTGCCGACCCATCAAAAGATTATGGCTAAACTTTCCTTCGGAAAGAGGTCTATGGCCTTGCAGTGGGTCTCTTACAAGCTGATGATGATTTAATGCAGCTAGATAAAGAGTGAGGAGTTAATATTGACCTGATTAAGAGATTGACCTGAGAGGCATAGTATTTCAATAACGTAGGCATTTACAATTCGGCTCTTTTAGGTAACGCTCGGATCTCATCGGGCATCCAGTCTGCCCTCGATCCCCGTGCTGTTCTAACTGTCACCTATGATATTCCTTCATTTTCGCTTATCGTACTTTAGAATCTACATATATATCGTTTTAATTTTATAAAGTTTCATTTCAGACAATGTCCTATAAAGTCCTATTCTTTAACGCTTTAAAAGTTGTTGTTCAAATCAGATATTTTCCAATATATAATCGTTCATGAATAATTCATAGAAGATATTGCAATAAGAGATTATTTGAACTGATAACTTCGATATGGAATCTTCGTAATCAAAGTAAAACTGTTTCAACTTATACTTATCCAATAAATTAAATCGGTATTATCGAATTGGTCTTTCGATACCAAAATGAATTCTGAATAAATTTGCTTTCTAAAGAAATTTAATAAAATATAAAAAAGAGAAGTTTTCGTTAAAATTGCTTTTTTAAAAGCGAATCGCTTCGTTCTATATTATCTGAATTATATTGGATTCAGTTACGTTATTTGCTTTGAAACAGTGAAGTGTAATAAGTGACCGGCTGCGACCTGGCTCCAGGTGATTGATTCTAACCGCGGTATTCTTTACCGGTAATTCCACTCTTTAGAGACTCGACTCATCTTGATCCAAAGTGTTGGGGATCAACTTAGGATCCATCCTGTCTGTACTAACGGTGATGTATTTGACATTTAAGGAGTTTACATCTTTACTCAATTAGTTTCCATGAAATATAATTATTTCTCTTTTTTTAAGTTTTTTTTTTATTTCAGGAAACTGACTATAAAAGAGGGTCTTATTTATTTATTTCTTAATTATAATAAACAACTTTTGTATCACGAAAATTTTCACGTTTTTGGATCAATTATGGATTTTTATTTTTGTTGAAATGTTTCCCTCCTATTAACATAACTGCTTACCTACTTATTTACTCCGATCGAGGAAAATAAGGATGTGTAATTTGCCTAAATTTTGTATAGTCTTCGAAATGTTCTCTATAAATTCTCGCGGAAATTGCTTCTGTTATTTCAAAGGTCACACCGAACAAACAACAGCACGTCCGTTGCATATTATATGTCAATCGTATACTATGTAATCGCATATTATGTAGGTGGTAGAGCCACGCTGAAGCTATTACTGGTTTCAGCATGAATGGGTCGGCTCGTCCAGGGTAGTATCACCCTCTCACAGAAAACCGACGTGAAGTAACAGTGCTTGCATTGTTGCGTTTCGTTCGGTCAGTGAGTGCGCCGGAGGCCCACCTCCCCTCCCCTTTCCTCTCCCCAAACACAGGCTGGCAACGCATCTGCGACTCCCCTGGTGCTGCTAGTGTCTATGGTTGGCGGTGATTACTTACCATCAGGTGCCCCGCCTGTTCGTTTGCCCCCTATAATATATTTTAAAAAAAGTATACGTACAGATTATAATACCGTTATCTTATTTAAAAAAAAAAACAACAAACTTACTTGTATACTTACTGAGCGCAAAACTATCTCGCGTAGATAGTCTACAAGAGTTTAAAAAGTTAATTACTCTTCAACATACACCCTGACAAACAATGTCTAAATTGTATCGCAAAAAGCACTAATGTTTTAAGCTGAGATGTTTTATGAAGCTAGACAAAACGTTAAATATATATCGGATACTGTTATACTTAAGTTATAATTGTTGGCTAGTTTTACTAAGGACTATTTATATCTTATACTTATGTGTAATAATAGGAAGGTAGTAGACAGATTCAATATAAAGATGCCAAGAAAAACTTCAAACATAAATTTATTTAATGCAGAGTAATAATTTTCCTCCGTATAAATAATCGATACACACTTCGCATCGGAACCTTAAGAAATGACAAAATACGATGCAACGTTTGGCTTAGTATTGACAGTTTAGAGTGTGTTGTGTGCCAACCCGAGCGCTTAGTGCTGCGGCGACTGCTCGTGTGAATTAAATTTATCGATACGCTTCGCGGTAAATCCTTGTTATTGCACATTTTGATTGTTTATATCGGCCTGTGCAGATTTTCGCATTGAAAATCGGTTTATTGATATCCAATTGTTTCAGATTATATCAGACGATTGTTCAATGGTGTTCCGATAACTTATTCACTATATATAAATTTGTTTATTTTTTTATGTTGGTAAAAAATACTGTTTTTTATTATTTTGTTTGAAGAGATTCCTTCAAAGAACATTTATTACGAAAACAATTGGTCCCATAAAGATTTTCGTAATATTTTAGTAAGAACAAATTGGGTACTCTTGTTTTAGGCTCCTTTACATAATTATTGTACGAAGTTCATGATTTAACACAAACATCATTTTCTTATTACATCGTTTATTTAGTACTGTAATATTATTTCAAACGTAACTTTTCAAACTTCGTCTTTTTATGCCAAGCTTATCATTTTATTTAATAATTATAGTAGTAAAAGCTTTTCGAAAATACAGTATTTCACATTTGAATAATTGAATTATTATATTTATTTTCTTCTTCTATGCAGTGTTTCCACCCAACACTGAGTGCAACTTCTTTATTGCAGGCTATTCCTGTCTATCTAAAGTAATCTTCATTCAAGTTCTTGCCACTTGTACACTAAATCTCTCATTTATATAACATCAGCTAGTCAAGCTTTATATAAAATTATACCTGTTAAATAATATAACCTATAATTTTATTGTTTTTATCGTAAATACAACAAACAATATAAAGAGATACGTATAAATTAGTGTCCGTCCGCTTCAGTATGGAAATCTTTAAGTACAATCAGAAAAGGATAGTGTTCTTGAGGAGGCGTAACTCAATAATTCACGTTGAATTGTCGATAACATTTCACCGTGAAGACATCGCCAGTCCGCGGCCCGCTTGCGGCCCGCAGCCAACGCATTAGCAGGAGTTGTGAGATCGCGTGGCGATACGCCAACTCGATAGCCCGTCTGAGTTATCGATACTCGAAACGTGCACCACTAATGTTGCTACAAATTTTCATCTACGTTTTTTGTATTGGATTTATTTTCATATGTATAAGTCACAATGAGGACTCGTTAATTACTGAGCGATGATTTTCAAGAGTCAGTGAGACAAGTAGCTACTCCTTACAATTGATCTGTAAGAGATCGTGTGTCAGTGCGTTTTCTTAACAATAATATCTACTGTCTAAGATGGAACTCGGTAAGGTGCTTAAATTTATTTATTGTTAACTACAATTCGTAGTTTAGAAAGTTCGCGTTTGTTATATAGCTCATTTATCGGATATATCATCACGCGAACACCAATAAGAGCGGAGGACCAATGAAGAAATGAAAAAATCTTCTCATCTTTTATGTAAACGAAGTCACAAGTTAAAGTTAGCGTTAGCCCAAAGTTACTATTCCACGCGGACGTAGTCGCGGGCAGAAGCTAGTTTTATATATGTCAATTTAGTCATTCCCGTTTTCATATTTTAACACATTTTTTTTAAATAAAAATATGTCGTCCACAAACCAGATACGTTTATCTCCCACGAACGTCACACCATTGTTTGTATTCACCGTTTCGATATAAAATAAAAGTATAATGTAAATGGTAACTGCTGTATCTCATTCGGAACAATGGGACCTCACGTGTTTACAGAACACATACAGAGCGTACGTACTCGGCGCACACCTTGATATTATCTCACTTGAACAAATATAGGTGATTATTTAATGCAGCTAGATGTGGCCGGGTCAATGTTTTAGGTTTCTTTGTGCGTACTTTATTCAATTAACGTTTTGTATTAATTTTTATTTTGTATAACAAAAGCTATCTAAGTTTGTAGGTTCGCGCACGTTCGTTTTTATCATTTGTACATACAACTACATATATATGAGTTATTTCAAAATAAGTATTGTGTAAATATAATCCATATTACAATATCTACGCATACCGATTTTCACGACGACCAATGAAACAGAACTTGCAACGCCATCTAGTGACGTGTTATAGAGAAAAAAAAACAAAAGTAGGTCGTAAAGACACGATAGAAGTGAAACTTTTGTATCAAAGGAAAACATTTTTTAGTCCGGTGAAGCTGTAAAGGCCTTGTCAGGTCAATAGCATAGTCAGTTCGAGGAAAAAGAAATAAAGAAAACATTTTAATTGAAAAAATACACCAAAAATCCAAAGTCACATGGTGTTTCCAGGCGGTCACCTACCACAGAGTACGTTATATAAATAGAGGTCGCACTCGTTCTTTCCAATCGAAAAAATAGGAGTTCCGATCTGGACGCGGTAGCGTACGCACGTGCGCTCCGTGTTTTTTTCGTAACTTACACCGACCGACGTGTTTGAGTGAGATTTTTTGTTTTCGCTTACGCACCTACCTGCTATTTCCTTTGTTGTTTTTTTCTGTGTTTTCGTGTGCTGTTCACAGGTCCGAAGCGACGCAGAGCAAGCGGAGTAAGTTTTTATAATTTATTTTGCTTCTTTTGCTTTTTTCTAACTGTTATTTTCTGTGTTCTAGAACAAGGTGTCAATCGTTCGTTCGAGTGTCAATCCACGTCAATCGTATAGGCGGCCGCAAGGCCGGGCTTTGTTACTTTTCGGAGTGACAAAGAGTGCACTTTTCGGTGCGCCTGTAAACCGCACTTTTCAGTGCCTGAAATCGTACTTATCAGTACGCGTCGAGTCTCCGTAAGGCGTTCAAGAAAGAAGAGTTAGGGCTTCCCCCTAGGCTTCGTAGGTTCATCTGTGAGGCATTGCACTTCGCCCACAGCTCTTTTGGTCCGGACTCGGGATAGTCCCGTAAAAACCGTTAAGGCGTGCCCCCCTGCCCCTCAGGCGGGGAGGTTGTTCCGCGTCCCCTTCAATCCACCGGTATGGATCGTAGAATTCTTGATAGGTTCTGCGCCGCTCTTATAGCGAACGGATGCGACGAAACGTCGCTTAGCTCGGTCTACGAAAGGTTTGTTTCCGAGTCCTCCGAGGACTCGCAATGTACGCCCCGCGTGGCGACTTCGAACGCGTTTGCGGCTCTCGAGTCCGACTCGGAGTCGTCTTTAGATTCGCCGGATTCGCCGCTGAATCCGACGGATCGAGGCCGCGCACCCGCGCAAAGC
>MU158813.1:87238-115490 GCA_015888305.1 Antheraea pernyi | reverse complement strand
TTTTTTTTTTTTTTTTTCGAACTGACTACGCTATTGACCTAGCAAGGTCTTAACAGCTTCACCGGACTACTAAGGCGAGCGCTTAAGGCACTCAGCCGATTTTATTTGGGCAACCAGCTCAAGGGTGCACGGCACACCTCGGCTTGGCTGTTGCCTGTTCATGCAATTCGCGACCTAACAAAGCTAACCTAAGTTAAAGCTAAACTATTCATACATACATGAGTTGTTGAAACATGTATGTGTACCAAGCATACATATCTCAACAACTCTTATGTGTATTTTGTATAAATATGACTTTCGAACTAACATTGTTGGTTATAAATGTACATTTATAGATATGTATGTATGCATACAGCGGTACTGCGTAAATCGTATACAAGTTTTTGATCATTTTTATTTGTAATGAATATATTCATCGTAAGGCATATCTAAATCCAAGTATGTATATGCAGGAGTCAATGTTTATAAGTAGATCCGGACATAGATAAAATTGTTTGTGGGAGACAAGAAAATTTAAGGGAGCACACTCTCGTAACAAATACGTAAACAAAGAGAATGAAAAGAAATATTTGAAAGTTGTCAGTTTGAAATGTCAAAATGAATTGTCATCCACCATCTTTTGTTATCAAACTTGCCAAAAAATTATATAACAGTGCCATCTAGAGAGTGGATTGATAACCAAAAATAGACGAGCCTTTTCCATACAAATCCGATTGTGAGAAGTGAAAATAGTGTGGTCACCTACCGCACCCGACATTGCTTAACTTCGGTGATCGGATAAGAACCGGTGTTTTCAACAGCCTATCCCAAACAGTGTTTACTCCCACCACTTTTCGTAACACAAAAACTTTGCCAATCAGAATTTCAAAGCCCTAAGAATTTTCACTTCTAAAAGGATTGAAAACACTTTTCATATAAATAAATTAAGTTTGTAAACTATCATGGTTATTTGTCGAACTGTGTTAGAACATCAACATCTCAGATATATTAAATATGTATTTTTATGTATGAAAAGCCTACAGATCCAACTTTAAAAACTAATCATTGCCATTTCTTTTAAACAGTTAAGTTGTTTGTCTTGTTGTTTTGCGAAGCAGTACAGGACAACTTCTGGCTAATGATAGGGTACGTTCTGCGTCATAAAGATTAAAAATTTTCGTTAATTCTGCAAAGTACGTGCAAAGGCTATTACTTATAGCCAGATCCAGTGGTGTCGTACAAGTAGATGAAGTTGTACATTAATGTGTTATAGTATATAAGTATTGTGTGTTGGTTGTAAGCGGTGCGGTGCGGTGTGGTGTTGCGGCGGGTTCCGCTTTGTTTCTGTTTAATTAGCTGGAGTACATCGCGGGACATCGAGATTGTGTTATTCTAACGCACACACCCGATTCAGTTGTTTTCTTTATTTACATCCCTCTTATCAGAGCATTGTTTTACAAAGAGATTAACTAGACATGCCCAAGTTTGCGTGTGTTCAATGATTTCAATCGGAATCATGCTTTCACTTTTTAAATTCCTACAGTTTAAAATTTAACTTTTTATACAATGCACTGTCGGTTAATTATCATTTAGTAACCAATTATCAAATTGAACTCTGAACCTTAAAACACTACCACAGTTCGGAAAACAACCGAAGTCTTTAAATAGAAGATAAGGAATTCGATCAAGTTTTTTTTACTACAACTGTACAAATCATTGTTCACAGTGATATTGCACAAAAAGAGATGTCACTGTTGTTCACGTAATGTTCCCAACAAAAACCTTTTTATTGTAAAATGTAATTAACATGGCGCTTCAACTTACTGTCCGGTAGATTGGTAATGTTCTTTGGGATTTCAACGTATCCTTAAGTTGAAAATGGTCTCGTCAAACATCTGTAAGCATGTTTCGGCAGTTAGACTTGAGAGCCAAATCAGTATCAGTATTAGATGTGACTGAAGATATATAGAAAGATATAATCATTGATTGAGAATAATAACATAATACGAAATGCCTGTAGCACAACGAATACGGACTAAAGATGATACCTGCCCCTGTACTGTAACAGGGAAAGCTTACTAAAACAACCCGTGCTCTAACGTGTATTACAATTTAATGAAATTAACTGAGAAGTGGCATGAAAAGGGATTTAAATAAGCGTTAACTGGGCAAGCTTACGCGGTTACGCGCATGTATTAATATTTACTTTAGAGTAATGAGAGATTTGTCTCCGTAAATCCTAACCTCAACACTTGAATAATAATTCGGGTACAATTATGTATCTGCAGGGTTTATTTTGGTTTTATTTCAGCTCAAGTGAGAATTCTTTTTCACATCTAAATATTTTTTCAAACTGGTTCGGTAAAGTGACTGAGAATGAGAGTGAATGATATATAATCTAAGTACAGTCCCAGAGATTTTATCTAAAATGACCGAGCCCTCGGCGAGTTGGTTCTGAATATGTTATGCGCTGGATAAACTTACTATGTTAGTTTTTTAGTTATTTTCTTATAGTCTTTCTCAATATCAACGCAAAACGAGGCTGAATTTTTTAAAAGGAAATATCATGCAAGTAACTTAGGACGATACTGTACTCTCTACAGTAGTATATTCAACCTAAATTCTTACTTTAATGATATTAGTATACACAGTGGATCTTTGCAATTAGAGAAATTAATTAAATTCAGTTGAAGTGAGTCGATGTAAGCATAACTCGGAACTCGCTGGTGAGTTAGACATCAGCATCGCATGCCTCACAGCTTTTACTTGTAGTTCACAGAGCGTTGCAACCGAGTTATGTAAGTCAAATGAACCGAAGTTGAAGCATGACCACAAAAAAAGCGATTCTAAAAATTCTCTATAAGATTTTGAGGAGCGTTTTTGACATTTTTTTATATATGTCTTCCGCAAACTGAATATTTTAGATTGACAGCACACTTTATCTCTTTATAGGCATACCGGCGATTTAATAAATTGTATTGTATAATATATGTGAAAAAATATATAAATATTCTGTAAGAAATAGCATAAAATAACGGGTCGAATTAAAATATTACCCGGTAATGAAACCTGAAAATGTACAGAGAGAGTAAAACTCTATAAAGACGATCTAATATTGCAATTTTAATAGAAAAGCGCATACAAAAATATAGGTATTAATAAATATTGTGCTAGTGAAGAGAATTCACGGGTTGTGTTATTAACATTTTTGAACTATTTATAGAATTAAGCATTATTATTTTTTCTTTTTGATGTCTTCAAAGAATATTAGGTTATAACAGTAAATAATAATATTAGACTGTATTCCTAAAAAAAGTATGCAATTCCATTAATCCATTCATCCTAAAGATGACCACTTCTGGAATAAGGCCGCTTGCAATTATCGTCACAATGACCGGCCTTTCGTTCTTCGCCTTCAGTGAGTTCCCACAACATTCACTTATTAATACCTTATCTTTGGTTTCCTTTGATAAAGATAGGCGATGTATGAAAGTATATGTAAGGTGTCTCAAAATTAACGCAAGATTTGAATTTACCACCATTTTTGCACTAAATTGTTGGCAACCCTGAAAAATGACAATTTGAATGCTGAGAGTTTAGCATTAGTAACAAATGAAGCATTATACGATACAATAACGTGTTTGCATTATTAAGCAATATTTCAAAAATAATGAAAGGTTGGTGGCGACAGTTGGAAAATTGTATACAAAAATGGTCAAAATAGTGTTTTAACCTCGTCAACACCATTAGAATTCTACGTATGGAGATATTTGAAGTTAACAACTCATCAACCTCTCGTGCATTACAAGAGGAAACTAAACGCTTCATCAATGAAATTCAGTCGCAATCATGCAAGAAAGGTCATGAAAGTTTTCGACAAACGAGTGCGTACCAGGAATGTAAAGCTTTGGACGATATTGTTATATTGATCTTGTTTTGTTCCATAAAAACGCTATCCTATATACTTTATGATTCAATGAAAAATAACAATCTAAACAAGACTATAAACTGTGTTCTTTATTTAATTCAAACCTTGCGTTAATTTGGGGACACCTATATTTGTGCTGTCATAAAGTTGGTTTCCGTTTTGTAGTTTCTATAATTTACTTAGATTAAATTGAAAAGTTGGTAATAGATTTCTATTGACCTAGTTGTAGATTTATTTTCGCGGCATGTAAACCACGTTATCAATATCAGATGTGATGTGTTTGAGTACTAATCTAAAAGAAAATAAATTATTTTAGTTATAAATATATTATTTTATAATTTAAAATAAAATAGTTTATGTGTTTGTGTGTACGTCTGTCTGTTACAAACGCTAGATAATGTCGGGCTAGTCATCAATGTTGTTGGCAAAGGTCGTCGGACGCACGCGGAATCGTAGTTGCTTATTTCGCGGCCACACTTTAATTTTGATTAAGAAGTCTTTGGGCAAACGCCGCGATACCACCAACCGACAGCGGCTACATCGCCACAGGTACAACACTACGCTGAATGTTTACGCCGTTCATGCCAGGAACTCGTCTCTCGTCCGTTGCTCAGGCAACGCTACAAATTACAAATCTCTAAGAAGACTATATGATTTACAGTAATTTAAAATTGTTATTTTTTCATATGATTTATAATTATTCATATATACCTAACTTGTTGTCTCTCAAGTTATATTATTATTGCATGTATGTAGTATACACGATGCGATACGATGCGGTAGCTACGTCCTACCTTCCTTTACCTTCAAGTGCGTTTACTAGCGTACATAGGTTATATGTTGTATTCTACTAGCCATGCCCCCGGTTCCGTGTGCGTTTGTTATTTGCTGTATTTTCGATATGGTGTAAAAGATAGTTTAGTTACAGTAAAGTATCGAAATACGTCATTTTTCATTAAAATTAGTCAAACTATACAAAAGTTGATGTGCTGTAACGTCATCTAGGGGTGAATTATAGTAAAATGGATATTATAAAAATCTACTCTAAAGGACCCATGCTATGTTACGTTTCATAGTAAACGGATAAATGGCTTTAGGATGTACATCATTTTTTATGTATATATAGAACAGAAGATAGAATATGTATCTGATGCACACGGTATGAGAAATATTTCACGCGGGAATAACGAAGTGCTGTTCCTTTTTTTCAATATATCTATATATCTATTCGTGTTCTTGATTCATGGTGCTATAACAGAGCATCAGGCAGAATATCTCTTCGCGTTGGGCAAAAAAGGTGACAGCAAGATTTGTTTGAATTACGATAGATGTTCAGGCTAAGCGAGGAATTTATGAAGCAAGTCTTTATCTTATTCAAAAAAATTCATTCTAAAGATTACACCGCAAAAACTAATTTGAAGAAGGTTGTAAATTAGATTTTTCATTTCAGCTTTTTATCAAACGCGAAACACTTGGGATTTGATGGCGACTGACTATAAAGACTAGTTACATTAATGTATATTAGAGTTGCGTAATTTTAAAATATATTTAGTTTCAAGCAATAAGTATGATTGTTTAGTGAACCGGCAGTAATGTTATAATCTCTCTTGAGATCCTACGTCACCAAACTGTCACGGCAGAGGGCGGATACGTGATTTTCCATTTCGTTTTAACGATGGCATCACGCACGCTTCACCTCTCTCCAAGTAAGCACAATCTTAGAATGAGCTGACTTAAACTCAGAAAGAATAAAAATATTATCCGGGTAATAATAAGTCAGCAGTAAGAAAGTATCGTAAAGTTCCGAGGTAGAGGCTAGTTGACAGCGAGAGGTAATTAGATGCCGCTGAGAGTGTCAAGGCCGGTGAGGGCGGTGAGGACGGAGAGAGCGTGCGAACAAAATTTATGGGACATCTTCCCCTTATTATACGAACAGTTTTATCTCAAACACCAAAACTTCTGCCGGACGCGACGCATTCCGTTGGATACTCTTTGATTTCGTATAAATTTTATAGTAGTAATTTAAAAAAGATTATGCATAACCTAGAACTTATACGATCACGAATCCACATACAGTCACTTAAACTATTTGAAATCAAATATTTAAACATCGTCACGGATAATTCTTTCCAAACCGTAGCGTATTAATTCTTACAAATATTTTTATTTTACTTTCTTGTTTAAATCGCTCCTTATTGTATTCTCCTCTCGGTTGTTGTCTCCTCATTTTCGACATATCTTTCGAAATTCGAGATCAAAATAAGAACATACTTTGTTCATTATTTGAGATTACGTAATAAAATAAATATTTAAACATTTTGAACCGAGTCAAAAGTTTGAATCATGAATTTAAATACTATGTATAAAAGTTCAACTACATAATATACACAAATTACATAGTATAAAACAAAGCTCCCTGCCGCGTCTGTCTGTCTGTTCGCGATAAACTCAAAAACTACTGAACGGATCTTCATACGGTTTTCATCAGTCGATAAAGTAATTCATGAGGAACGTTTTAGTATATAAATTTTTCAAGGTTTTGTGTATATAGGTAGAAATAGAACGATAATTGTTGGACATGTCGGAAAAAGTCAAACCCCCTGGGAGTTTTAATCGAAAACGCTGCCTAATCCTTTTGAGATATAACAATGTATGTTGGGTAAATGTAATAAGGTTTAGTTTTGTATGTATAGGTTAAAATAAAAGAAAGTGACGTCCATTGCAAAATGTAATGACGACTTAATATAATGACAATGACATGATACATTTTTCTTTTAGTTTTTAGCCAGGTGTAAATAGTGAAACAACAGAGACAATATAGATCTACAAAAAAGTCTGTGAGGGCATATGAGTATATCTATCTTTTAAGGATAGCCCAGTATATGTTCTATGCATTATATGTTCTAAAAAAAAGGTGACGTACAATTTGAAAGCTATTTATCTTATCTTTATTCTAATATATAAAAATCACGTGTCACGGTGTTTGTGTTCAAACTCCTCCGAAACGGCTAGACCGATTTTATTGAAATTTTTAATGAATATTTGGTAGGTTTGTGAATAGGTCGTAAAGTATATTTTATATCTCTAGATGATTAGGATTTTTTTTTGTATTTTTTGTTAATTTTTTTTATAGTGTTGTGCTGTATAGATGTGTTACATTGAAAAAAGCTTTTTTACTAAATTACAAGAGGATTAAGTTACGCCTAACAGCCTTATTTTGAACATAATAAATATAATAAATAAATAAATAATTGAAATGTACATATTTTGGGTATAAATGTATGTCGTTTGTATGTTATTATACTTTTGATCAATTTGGCAGTCATTTTCTTATATATACTCAACTCTTAATGAGTTTAACGAGAAAAACAATTCTCAACTTATTATTTTAAATCTTTATACATAATAGGTCTTTACCTATGAAATTGCCGTTCTACAGTACTGGCTATTGCAAATCAAAATAATTTTTGTTTGGCTAAGAATTCTAATTTCAAATTAATTTTATTTTAAAAACATGGAATTCTTTTTCTAAAAGTAGTCATTGGTTTATTGATTAGTTTTACATTTAACATCGCATTTCAATCTTTTTTGTCATCATGGATACGTTAAAAATTCGAGTAATTATGGAATAGAGTACCGTCGTGGCAGCAACGCGGCACGAGCGGCACGCAACATCAACGACTTTTTTTCTTTTTTTTTTTTTTTCGAACTGACTACGCTATTAACCCGACAGGGTCTTTACAGCTTCACCGGACTACAACATCAACGACGTTTACGGAGCTAACACTACAAACCAACGCACCACCTGTTATTAGTTTGCTCGCTTCCGTTCTGGGAATTTCTACCTGAAAAATGAACCTCGCGGTCGTCCGAAGACTTTGGTCGACAATGACGAATTAAAGGTGATTGTGGAAGCTGATGATACACAACCTACGGCTGAATTAGCAGCAGCTTTCGACGTTAGCGTCAAAACAGTATTGGTCCATTTGCGTCAAATTGGCAAGGTAAAAAAACTTGACGAATGGGTGCCCCCACGAACTCAATGATCGCCAGCGCGAAGTACGCGTCGAGACGTGCCTTGCACTGCTCAACAGACACACAAATGAAGGAATTTTGAACCGCATTGTTACCTGCGATGAAAAATAGATTCCGTTTGATAACCGCAAGCGCTCAGCAAGTTAGTTGGATCCTGGTTCAGCACCTAAACAATGCCCTAAACGAAAACTTACCCCTAGAAAAGTGATGGTCACTGTTTGGTGGCCTAGCGCCGGTGTAATTCATCACACCTTCTTACCTAACGCGGTAAGCATTACTGCGGATGTGTACTGTGAAGAACTGAACACAATGATGGAAAAGCTGGCACATCTCCAACCAGCATTGGTTAATCGCTCGTCTCCGCTGCTCCTGCACGACAACGCGCGACCTCATACTGCACAGCAGACGGTCTCCAAGTTGCAAGAACTGGGGTTGGAAGTTCTCCTTCATCCGCCCTACTCACCAGACCTTGCGCCTACAGACTACTACTTTTTCCAGAATTTGGATAACTCCTTGGCGAGAAAAAAATTCAATACCCGAGAGGCAGTACAAAATGCCTTTGAAGAATTTGTTGCCTCCCGTCCAGCTGATTTCTTTAAGACGGGCATCAATAAACTGCCACTCCGTTGGCAAAGATGCATTGATTGCATGGGTGATTACTTCGATTAATACAAAAAAAATACATGAAAAAAAATCGTTTACATTTTTTCATACAAAACAGCAATTTCATAGGTATAGACCTAATATAATAAATCGGTGGCTAGATCAATACTGTACATTAAATATCTTTATAAAAATTATAATCGCGGTGGGCTTTGTTATCGATATAGGAGCCAAAAATATCTTATTTAGAATTTTTGTCCGTCTTTCTGTCTGTTCCTGTGTCCGCATATCACCCTGAAAGTACTGAACCAATTTTGACGAAACGTGACACAGTGATAACTAATATTATAAAGTAACATATAGAGTAATTTTGTCCCATAAAACGCAAGGAGTAATCCAGTGTAAATGACAAAAGTAAAAAAATTGTGGTATATGAAATTCTTTATGATTTTGATGACATTTTCTTTGTGTTATTGCAGACAAATTAGCTAAAAGTGCAAACTAATGCACATTTTTGACATACTATGAGAAGTTATATTCATATTTCTGACATATGTATACCAAGTGACTGTTGAAAGGTTAACACCCTTCAATAGTGGGGTATTTCATGGTCACATTTAACATATAAAATAATAATATTAAAACTAATACTAATACGCAACGAAGATAACCTTAGATAAAGTATGTTTTTAAAAGTATGGGAGCAATAATTTTAAACGTAAAAAAATCACACCTAGGTTCAATGAACAGAATTAAATGGGATCTTTTCAAGGTTAATCATTACGTAACTGCTTATCGTCGGATGCCACATGATCGAACAATGGGAAGCGTGGCGCAGGTCGAGGTGAAGGACGTGGACCGGACTGCGCAGCTGCGCACATTGAAAACGATGATTCATCGCGCTTTTTGTGTAAATCATCTGATGTTGAGTGAAAATCAGTTATGCTTTTCTCGAGATAATTAGGTCAAATATTATGCATCTATTTTTTTAATTGATTTAGAACCAAACATGACTAATGATTGTCCTGTAAAAATATTGCCGGCGTCTAACCTAACTCCCAGTAGTAACAAAATATGGAGCACAAAGACAAAAATTAAATCAACTTATGTTTGTTTTCAAAAAAATAGCTATTACGGCGTTGCTAAATCCCCTAACCCGGGAAGGGTGGCAACGCACTTGCGGCTCCTCTGGTGTTGTTAGTGTCCATGGACGGTGGTGATCACTTCACATTCACAATTCACATTCACAGCAGGTGACCCACCTGTTAGTTTGCCACTTAGGACATACAAAAAAAAAAAAACTAGCTGACCCACGCCACTTCGTCTGCGTGAAATCGGTTACCGACCGGTTCTAATTGTATTTGCAAACTCGAAAAATTCTAAACCACCGGATACAGTGACTCCCACCATTTTCAATACATCAAAAAAGTCTAAGCAACATGCGTGATATTACAAATTTTACCATTTATAAAATTAATTTCTAAGTATTTACTCAAACAAAGTGCGTAGGTAAGTAAACTTTTTTCTTATTAATGACATACTGGCTGCTTGTAAAAAAAAAAATTTGATTATGTTTTGTTTTTTCATAAAATTCAAATGACTGCGAATTTGTTTGAATTTAAGTGCGTTTTAATTGCTACGTTTAGTCTTGATTTTATAATTTTACCAACCATTTAAATAAAGTTAGCGACAAAATTGAATTGTTAGATATTCTTTACGTCATGAAGCGACGTCATTTGATGGCAGATGAAATGCAAAGAGCTGTAGGGATGTTGCAAGCGGGAAGTAATCAATCTCAGGTATCTCGACATTTTGGCATTCATAGAAGTGTTATTTGTCGTCTTTGGCAGCGCTACAATAATACAGGAGAACCCGCTGAACAGCATCCAGGCCGTAAAAGGAGTACAACCACTCGGCAAGACCGGTACATACAACTGACTGCAAGACGCCAGCCGATGTTAACCGCTCGAGAGATAAGTTTGAGGCTACAAATTTCAAGTGGTGTTGATGTAAGTCCTCAAACTGTGCGAAATCGACTGCATGAGTACGGCCTACGAGCTCGACGCCCAATCAGGTGCCCACCGATACGTCACGGGAATCGCGCTCGTCGATATGAATGGTGTAGAGAACGCATAACATGGACCCAGGAACAATGGGATAAAATTATGTTTTCCGATGAGTCGCGATTCGGGTTTAAGCCTGATACAAGAAGGGTGCGAGTGTATCGTCGGCCCGGAAATACTGAAAGGCTCAGGTGCGTTCAGGAAGTTCATCCATACAGCGGCTCAACAGTTATGTTATGGGCGGGTATTATGAAGAACAGGCGAACTGAGCTCGTTTTTGTAAATGGAAACATGAATGCTGAAAATTACATTGAGGATATTCTCAGACCTTATGTCTACCCATTTGCACAAACCTTTGGCTCCGATTTTAGGTTAATGCATGACAATGCGCGTTCACATACAGCTCGGCGAACCAGTGAATACTTTGCAACGGAGAACATCCGGGTATTGCCCTGGCCTGCACAATCGCCAGATCTCAACCCCATCGAGCACACATGGGACATGCTCAAGAGACGTGTTTTAAAGGACTTGGACTGAGCGATAACAACCTACCAGCTGAAGGATTTGCTACAATTCCATTGAAGGCGAATACCGCAAGATGACATAAACAGTCTCATTAATTCAATATGACTATTAAATTATTCGTGGCTGATTAAGGCATAAAGCCAACGCATGACATGCGATACCTACGAACATATTCAAATGCATAAATATCAATCAAGGGCCATTAACAACGAGTGCTCAATGCATATTCTTGCACAAGTTAAGCGTCCAGATTTACCAGACCCCTCTGAAACTGGACTGTTCTTTTATTCGATTCAAACACGCGATCATCGAGCGGGGTTAGGGAGATCGATTAAAATTTGTCGCCTTATTCGTGAATATTTTTGCCTTGAACAGTCTTTCTCTTTTATTGCTATTAGTATCCAATATCAATCAGTAGTTTTTTATTATATCGCTCTTTTTAAGAGCTATACGAGTCAATTCAAGTCAAGTTCCACATTATTTGTGAAAAGAGATTAAAAAATGATATAAAATATGTTTATAACGATACACATTCTTATCGGAGCGGCATTAGTTATATGTAGTAATAAAATAAAAAAATTAATTATGTAGTTGATCATTATGGTAATGTTAGGTTATAGATGAAATAAGTCTTCAGTGAAAGGTATACTATAATCTATAAAAGTCTAGATAAAAAGAGATTATAAACCAATAAACAATATTGTGATGTAAAAAGCATCAAGACACCAAATAAATCGTTTAATACTAAATTGGTCGTGAAAACTACGATTTTTTTTATTAGTTATACGTTAACGGTGTTATTACAAAAAAGTTAAATACGTATTGAATACTTGCTTTAAAAAGGATTCGAATTAAATGCACTATCGGGTTCTAGGTTTTTAAGATTTTTCGAGTTTCGAAATACAATAGAAACCGGTAGTAACTGCTTTTACGCAGACGAAGTTGCGCGGGTTAGCTAGTATAGAATAAAGAGGGAAAAAGACAGGGTGTTTCGTAAAGACATTCGATAGAAGTGAAACTTTAATTAAATAAACATAAAAATACACCAATTTGTATCAGACCAGTGATGTTACAAAATGTACAAGTGATTAAAAAAACCAAATGTGTTGTAAATACACACGATATAAGGAAAAATTTTGTATTACAGAGAAACATTTTAATTGTTAAAAAATACACCAAAAAGCCAACGTGACGCGGTGTTCCCAGGCGGTTACTCATCTAAGTATTGATCGCACCCAACGTTGCTTAACTTCGGTGATCGAACGAGAATCGGCGTTTTAAACAGTCTAACCGACACAGTGTTTATCCCCACCATTTTTCGTCACACAAAATGGCTGCGGATCAGAATTTCAAAGCCCTTCCATAAGAAGTTTCACTTCAATAATATTTATGTTATAAATAAGTGGCAATGTGTCAAAACAAACTGCTTATGCTGCCTTCACTTTGATGTATACATCACCACGCAAGACTTCCGTTTCAATTCATTCTCAACAATTCCTCATAACGTTTCAAATAAAGTATACCTACAATGATAATAAAACATAGTCCTCCTTGGGCGCGATACCTCAGTCGTAAACAAAATATGTCGAGCAAGTGCTTCAGCGCCTCGTGGCTAGGTGGTGTCGCAATAGCGGGCAGCGGGTTGCACGTGTTACAGCGTTAGGTCTTTAGGCTCGTGCGATGTTTATCTGGGTCACCGCCTACTCATCGATCTAAGCGGCACGTGGATGTGTAACACGTGCATATAGCTACGCATGCGTTTGTTATTATTTGTTGTTGTCATTATCATTGTAATTACAGCAACGCCATCTAGTTGCAACTTACAGTAAAACTGATATATATTTTATACTATATACCTTGTCCATGTAAAACTCTCATAGTTTGACTAATAGTGATTTGAATTATTTGACTGTTCACCACATGTGAACGGAAAATAGCCACTTCTAAGTTGTTTAGTACGGAGAAGGGTTATATGTAAGTCATTTTACAAAACTTGTTTAATAAAAATACATCAAATAGTAAAGAATGTGTTCGAAGCCACGGGTACCGTTTGTATATATTTATTTAGATCGTCGTCTCAAAATGAGTAAGTAGTAATATTTATATCGTATTTTTGATGTATGTAATTTCAAACTTTGTTTCAAAATCTGCGTTGTATACGTTCGTTATTTTATATACGAAAATTTGTACCGTAAATCACTCCAGCTTCGATATTCGGACAAGTTGGGAATATTTCGAGTTGCCGATAAAAATTTAAACTTTTGTCAAGTTTCCCAACACACGAGTGAGTTATAGTGGACAACTAACCAAACTGTAAAGTGTTTCTTGAATTACATATATTTTACCTTGTCCACTCCAGCATAAAGTCTATTTTCTTTCGTAACAAGCTAAGATAGATTTTGCATTCTATATTCGTTCGGGGGAAATAAATTGTTGCGAAATCGTCCGCGAGACGCGCTGCTATCTCGAAGAACGAAGTTTTTTAGTTTCCTTTTTTAACTTCAACCATTTCTTACAGTGATGTGACGCCAACGCCCCCGCGTTGCACTTTAACTTTATTCTTTACGTTCACGCAATCGATAGGAGACGAAGATGGAAAGAGACGAAATGACATTTTGGCTTCCAAGAGCAATCATAAGTTTATTGGAAGGTATATTTAAATAAATGAAAGGCCGTTACTACATTTAATAGGACAATGGCAATCCGGGATGTTGGACATTGCCATGTTGTTCAATGGAGACGAGACAATCATACACCAAGTCCTCACAGGTGTTATAGTGGTATTACACCGCGAACAAGAAACATACCGCATTCTGGGATTAGCCTATGCATGCCGTAACCAAGCCAGTCGTAACTGACTTCATCGCTGCTATCATACACGTGGTAATAAGCCCATTACAGCAACTCTCTTTTAGTTAGTCGTGTTTCCGGAAGAACTAGTATATATCTAGCTATCAAGAGACTTTCAGGCTGGCATGACAGCGATGATCAGGCAATGTGGAGTCACTTTGTAGTGTTACAACAGAAAACAATGTAGACAATGGAGGTATACACTTAAACCTATACTTAGGTCGCAAGTTACAAGCACTGACCCGGACTCCTCGCTATGCAATGCAATGAAACTTGTTCGCACTTGAGAATTTCGCCTTTCTTTACTTCAGAAAGTCCACAAAACAACGTATTTCCTTTAATTTTCTATGTCATTTCGATTCAGATCGTCATTGTTGTCTGACTAATAATCTCCGCAAACCCGACCGACACTAAAACTCATCGCACGTCAAAACAAAGCGACAATTACCCGCATCGTTGTCACCGGCGCCTCTCATAACCGCGCCTGACGCCTGACACTTGTCAGCGAACTGTCAGTTTTGGCGCCAATTTCACAGGTTATCATCATAGCGTGGAGGTTATATATTCTGATAAATGTCTGGCGACAGTTTAATATAGATCGACTGTTCTGATGTCGATGTTCCGGAAATATAACATGGTATCGCATAGTCGTAATTTTCTAACGTCAATTTGAAAGCAGAAATAGCACAGACGCCATCAACATGCGTACTAAATAGTTCAATCTATGAAATAAGGCGCAACTGACGAGTTTAAAGTTCATAACTTCAATACACCAGTCCCTTTCTAATCAAAAGATAATCTGATAACAAAACATTTAAGTAGGTTACGTCGACGACAACCAATTTCAATGTAATTCATCACAGTGATCCACAAACGAATCGCATTTATTAAACTTGATTCGATTCTCCCTTGGTACTGCTGAAATTTCTCTCGGCAAAATTCCATTGCTATATTTAGGAAAACGACAAAATAAAAACGATGACGTTATTGCGTATCTGTCAGATTTTCTCGTAAGATCCCGAACTGTCTGGCGGCGTAATATGTGTCAAAATTTGACAGGTATGTTTTATGAAGTCGTTGACAAGGGCCGCTTTGATAATATAAACATCCCGTAACGTGTTGATTTTATGGTGTGAACTGGGAAATTATAACATAGTAACGTAGTCATGATCTTAGATAACTATTATAATTCTCTTAGACCATTATGTATAATAAATAATTATCACATGATATTTAGTATTAAATGAATTGTGATTTAGAAAACTACATTTATTATCGCTGTCTCAGAACTAGTGACATACGAATACAAGATATATTGAACATTGAATTAAGTTTTATTATCATTTTTCTTTTGTTTTCTTTAATTAAACCGCGCCCACTCAAAGGCTTTCTTGACAAATACTTTGAAATCAAAGGCCGCTCCGGTCGTGCAATTTACTCTATTACATTTGAAGTCCAGATAGTAATTAATAGTGTATGTTAGACAAATAAAAATTATCGATAAACTTTACATCGATTATGAACGTTTTTTTTTTATATTCATGAAGTTAATCAAACACGTATATAATTAGTATTTATACAGTATTTTTTTCCTCGCCATCATGAAATATGTTTTTGATGACCACAGAGCAATCTATTTATATAGTCGTTTCGACGGGTATAACTTGACAGTTACATCGGTATTATACAAAGAGATTTTCTATTTGAACGCGCTAATCTCTGGAACTAGCTGTCAAATTTCAAAAGTTGTTTTTGTACCTAATAGCCTATTTATTCAGAAAGGCTTTTGAGCATCACGCTAAGACTCTCTAGAGCTGAGGACTTGTAATAAAGCAAATTGCAATTAAAGTTATACAAGAATTCAATTATATTGCGGCTGACCATATGATGCGCCACATGATATGGGAGGCCTGGTCTAAAGCGGTTTGGTCCGACGAAATGAACTAAGCATTACAGAGAAAAACTCAACTTTTTTTTTTATATATACCCTACACAACACTCATCCTTCCGTTTACCTCTATCAACTACGTTATTACATTATTAACGTGTGTTCAATTTGTTATAAAAAATTAATTGTATAACAAGTGAACAGAACAAAAACACATTTCGTATGATAGAAACGAAAAATCTATTAGCTAGAACAATGTAATTACAGTTAGAATTATTTATTACAGTCGGTCAATCAAATCAAAGCACAAATTCAACATTAATTGAAATAGTTCGCGTGTTGCGGTCGATGTGGCGGTGGAGCGGCGGCGGCGGGGGCTCTCCCTCCAAATTATAAATTTATAATACAAACTGTTTGCTAGATATCTTTTTGCTTACTCTCTAAATATTTTGCTGTTTGAATATTACATTTACGTCTAGATATGTCTGCTAAGGTAGCTCTAACTACTAATATATATTCGTTTCAAAAAACTATAAACAATGTATAGCGGTGTCTCTAAGCCTAAAAGCCAGTCCTATTTCGAAGATAAATATATGACAAATATTTCGTTAAGCAAATAAAATGTCTCAATGATTAGATGGGTAATTTACCAAAATAACTTGCACGTAGGAGGAGAGATTTAGAATATATTTTTAAAAGATTTTGGTGGAAGAAATTTATATGTTGGTAATGTTTAAGGAATAATGTCGATGAATCGGTTTAAAGATGAAATCAAAAACATACAACAGTTGATAATATCTGGGTACTCCTCCTCACTAGTGATGGATTACCAGCCAAGTTATAACCCGCGAGTGGTTTAAAACCCAGTTATTATCCATTTTATTATTATTATTTGAAAATATTATATAGCTCAGGATAAAAAAAATGTTATTAATTGTTTCACCGACAATGCCCCAGCACTATCACGCGACGATAAGTATCTGATGCACAAAGTTAATTAAAACTCAGCGGTCCGTATTTTAAATTAATTACATCTGATACAGAATGTTTCTACTTATTCTATTTGATAGCCTCACGTCGTTGAGTCCAGTCGACTCACTCGGCTTTGCTATACTTATTTTTAATATTCTATTTAAAAAAAGCGTATCGCAGTAATAACACTTTCGATGATTAAGATATCAGGATTCTGTTTATGAATCTGAAAGATAGCGTTTGAGTATTTAATAAAAGTAATAAAGTAAAAAGTATATACAGACTGGAAGATTGTTTAGGGATACTATTTTATTTATTTTCCTTTTGGCAACCAATCTTCTAGCAGATTATTACTGTCATTGTCGAGTCGCTAATGAAATTACAAGTTTCTTGCGATCATTTCAATCTTCTAGCAAGATGATGGCACGCTTGTTGCAACGTGCCAAGGAGTTTTCGTAGCACGTCAGAATCCATGCACCGCGGTATTACTTGTCATCCACTTCACTAACACAGAATAACAATACGACATAAAACGCTACCATTATTACAAAATATAGGGTTCTACATCTATATAACTATATGAAATTCTAAGATCCCGTCAAAAACTCCTATTCAAAAGTTATCATGTGTGTAAATGCAGTGTCCGCGTACTGTAGTACTGCAGCGAAAGGAATACATATGCCTATCTATATCACACACATTTCACAGATTTGCTCATTAAAAATGTGATTTTAATAACGTAATTTAAACTTTTGAACATTGTTAAAGCAATAGTATTGTTGAATCGAAAGCGAGTTAATTATATCGTATAATTAACAGCGGCACCTGCCGGTAGACACGCGACACTACACGCTAACGAACCCAACTGTGTGCTCGACTGTACGCGTATACCTACTCATATGTATTTACACAGATATAGATATGTACTGTCAGGTGAACAAGTGCTCGGTAACTATCAGAAGTAAATTAATATTTATATTACTCTGTACTTTATATTACCTTTACTTATTTACATTAAATTTCTTAATACTTATTACCAAAAGTCTGTTAGGGAGAAAAAGTGTTTTTTTTAAATCTTGTTGAATTATAAACCAATGAAAGTTGAAAATCTACCGCTAAACTATCGGTATTTTTTTTTATAAAACAACTAAACAACAACCTTCGACTTAGTCTGTGTTATCTATTATCTTAAAAATAGAATATTTTTATTTTTATTTATTTTATTTATACATATACAATACATATACAATACATATACAATTTTACAGAGTTATATATATATACAATTTTACAGAGAAATGTTAGAATGGTAATTATAACTATATTACTATTATTATATTATATTAGCTAGCCGAATTACTAGCAAAATTATAATTACATGAGCATTAGTGACTGCTGTAGTTAATAACTGTGTTACAGCCACCAACACTCACCGCCGGACAACACTACGCTTTTTGTTTGAAAAAGTTAACACATAAATCGTAATATGCAACAATGTAAAAATAGCTTATCTAATAATGAAATGCTGCTAAGCAAGCGTGAGTTAATGTCATGTTGAGTGATATGCATGTATAGAATTTAAGTGTGGTTTGATAATATTATATTTTAGCAAGAAACAATTGCAAGTAAACTAATTATGTAAATGATAGTAGTTCTTCGGCTTCTTCATGCGTTAGACCCAAAAGCCAAGTAAACATTTTTTTTTTACATTTAATTTTGATAAGTGGATAAATATTGAGAGTTTTGTTGATTTTATTATATAGCATAGGACTTAAATAATGATAATGACGACCAGCAAGTTCTGTTCTTCGGGGCTCTTTTGTACAGAGAGATATAAAAAATTGAAATCTAAAATATACTTTGCTTGCAAAATTTCTTTATAAACAATGTTATCTGTTTACTTCCCATCTCCTGCTCATGTACAACACACCGCTTACCCTACTTCTTCACGGGACATAAATACACGTTACTGAACGCGTTGTGGTTAAAAGACTTTAAACTTTGTATGAAATAAAGATATCGTGATATAAAAAACAAGTGTCTAAGAATTAAAACTAAAAAAACGATCGAAATTTGTCCAGTAGTTTTCACGTGAAGTACACACAATAACAGACTTTTATAATTTGACTGAGAAGATATTCAGATTCTAATATAGTTTATTACAATTGGGTAACATTACAAAAGCACAAAGAGCCGCAGGAAGACGTCAACAAGGATTTAACTCTGTAAAAATGCTGATTTTAATGCTTTCCGTTATCATTATTCTGCGTATCTTTTTGTGTGTCGAGGAATATTAGTTATTTAGTAGACTAAAAAGTAGAAGACATACAAAAGCAGCTCTCTCATCTCGTCAGTACTTGATGATGATGATGACGTAGTTGCGACGTCACTCGATCCAGCCCGTTGTCGTTCGTTTGCTGTCGACACGTGAAATCCCATCTCATTATGACACGACGCATAATAACATTCTCTGATATGAATATTTCCACTTTTCATTTAACAAAGTGTTAATGCGATATCCAACGTGTGTTCGTACAACGGATCCTGTCAAATATAATAGTACAGAGTAATGATAATAATATTAAGTAATTGTGAATGCGTAGAGCTTTCAGACGTAGCGCCTACGAGCGTAGCCAAAGAGCTACGCCGTAGCTGTTGGAATGTTTCTGATAAATAATTCTAAAATTATTGTCTCGTATATTATTTTTATCAATACTTTAGTATCTCTGTAGGTATCACGGATAGTTTTTATAGCCTACCAATGTCGGGATGATGCTACTCCATGTATAAGAAATTGTATATCTATTTTTTGTCAAGGTCATAGGATCCTAAGCATGGTGAATCGGTTCAGAAAGATATTTAAACGGTTTTTAGAGGATATGTAACTTATAAGACATAAACATCCTGAAACTTTGAGATCTGTAATTTAATTGTTTTTCGAGAAAAAATTAATAATGTAAAAAGCAAAAAAAAATGATGATTGACTGAACCGATTGATCTCAATTTTTTATATTTTGTAGGTTACTAATAGCTTCAAGAAAAAAAATCAGAGCTATATACATTCATAAAATCAATGAAAAAAATTCTATTTTTAACCATGTTAAAATGTTCGTAAAGCATTATTTAATATGATGTATTATATGTATTTACTAACGGCCCGTCCCGGCTTCGCACGGGTGAACAATTGTTTTGAACATTTGGGTTAAACATATATGGATTGGCTAACACTGATCATAGTCTTGAAAATCTTGTATCCAAAATCCAAACCATAATCGAAAATCTTACAGAAAGAAATGTTCGAGGGTAGATGATTGTGCTAACCTAACAAAATGATAAGATAAAAAAACTGCCAGGTGAATTCAACTGTTTTGGTGCGTGATAGCTTAGCAGGAACTACTCTTCGCTGTATCTGCCAAATTAACTCACAGTTAAGCTAAACACTGGTGAAATATGCCATAATAAACACGCCATTTAAAAAAAAATGAGCGGATTATCTGTGATTATTTGCCACAGAATAAATTTCTGGCGGTTCTTCAGTATTAAGAAGAAGTACTTTTCCAGATGCGTAGCACACACCATTTGCTTCATAACTCCATTTTTTAGCATAATATTTTGGTACAAATCTTATTGAATGCCCCAATTTGGATGTTATTCTGATGAACATACTGAATTTGTGGATTAATGCCGAGCTATTACTATGAGCTAAAATTCTATTGCGCGAATAAGCTGTGCGGTTACCTATGCTATAGATGTGCGCGCCCCTCTCCCGTGACCCACATCTCCGACGATGTTAAAGAACAGAAGCTCCCTGTTCGCGAGGTACGTTGCATGCGCTCTCCGAGCACCGAGGCCCCATACGACATGGTATTAGCCATTCTCGATTGCACCCATCAAGGGAAAGCGATTCAATATCACGACCCTCTGCGGCCTCTCCGGCGTTATCGACTCAGGTGTATTAAGTGCCTCGGCGACTATCCCACCAAGGAGTGGTCTCGCTCGTCGACCTCCTCCGACCCTCTGAGTTGTGCTTGTGCTGCGTGCTGCGTCATACCGCAAACTATCGCGGATTTCCACGCGCACAAAGTGGCCCCGCTACCCTAGGCAGGTCTCGCCGTCTAGGACGGCCGCCGCCTCCGGCCACCCTCAACCATCGCCTCTCATGTCCCGATAGGCCTTCCCGAGTCTGCCAAGCACATCTCATGCACTCGCGAATAGCGAGCCTCCCGCCCCGCACTGGCCCCTCAGGTTCCGTGGGCTCCTGAGCCTGCGCCCCAACCCCGTCCGAGTCCCCAGGCGGCTAAGCCTTCACAAGCTGACCCCGCGCTGTCCTTTTCAATGTCCAGTAGTGACTATATGGGTCAATTACTGATTTTCCACGAGATCTCAGAGATCTCGGCGTTCGACGCAACATCCAAAAAGCATGAATTAGATGCCATTACAGCTCTCGCTAGGTTTCCCGCCATTGCGGCTACCATACAAGGGCTCGCGCGCGCTGCCATTCAAAAATAAATAATTCATATAAGTAGAGTAAATCCGTGTATTTATATATACTAGTCGCCCAGGGGCGCCCAGAGGTCGACATTCGGCCATAGTTCATTGATTTTTTTAAGTTTGAATTTTATTAGAGTTAATATCATTGTTGAATGTAGAATAAAAAAGGGTAATTGGAACGTAAGAGTAAAATAATACATACAGTCGAGCATTGCAACCTCTTTCGCAACCTTTTTTGAAGTTCTTTATTAACGGATGTCAAATTGTCTTTTTTATTTACATGTGTGTATATGTTGTGTAAAATTGAAGCATTAGTGTGAGTAATGCATATTTTAATTAATTTAATGTACTTCTAATGCATTTTATATAAAATAAATAGCTTTCTGCACTTCTCCTCCATATAAACTTTAACTTTGCCAAATTTCACGTTCATCCGTTCGCGCAATTCCATTAAAAAGGGATACAAAGTTTAAGCTTCACGTATTAATATAATGATAAGTATAATAACAATACAATACAATAGTATAATATTTTTTTTTTAATTTTTCAATGATTATTTGGATTAATCTGTTCAGTCAATTACATTTTTTTTTGTTTTTACATATTTTGCTTTTTCTCGAAAATTAATTCTATTAAAAATCTGAAACTTTCAGGATCTTAATATTTATTTCGTATATAAATATAAATCTAAATACCGTATATACATGTTTCGGAGGCCGATTCACTATGCCCCTTTGGCCTGATCGACCTTGGGCCCACTCCTGTGGAGCCTGGGCTACGACTGGGTACTTCGGGGCGTGCCCCCGTTCGGGTATCGGGAATTGGGGAGAACTGGTGCGCCTGGCCACGATGGCCACAACTCTTGTGGTCGGGTGCGTCCGACGGATAGTCCTCAGGGTGGCCCTCGAGAAGACCGAGGCCATACTTTTTCATAGGCCTCGGCGAGGGCCACGACCTGAGGCCCATATAATTGTGAATGGTGCTCGTGTCAGAGTGAGGAATTAGATATGAAGAATCTGGGCGTTATCCTGGATGGGCGCTGGCGTTTCGAGACCCGTTTTGCGGTGTGGGCTGACGCCCTCGGTGCCGCCAATGTGCGTGCGCTGCGCAGTGCGCAACGCATTGTGGCACTGAAGGCGAGAGTTCTCGCCACCGTGTATGAATTCACGGTGGCGAAGAAACGTAGTGAGGAGCCTCCGGGTCCCAGGGAGCCGACCGCCGCATGCCACGAGTGCGGCGCTGACGAGGACACCGCGCAGCATAATCTGTTTGAGTGTGTTGCGTGGGAGGGACAGCATCGCATTCTGGCTGCGGCGGTAGGGGGTAGTGGAGATTCGTCGCTGCTGAGTGTGGTTTCGGCCATGCCACGAGGTGGATCCTCTAAGTGGCCCTCTCCGTCAACGAAGAACCGGTGGGAGGATGCGCCGATTTGCTCAACTCCTCCCACCGCCGCAGCCAGACCAGAGGGAATGGGCCGGAGGGCCCATCTCCTCATTGCACAGATCCAGCTGACGAGGAGAGGCAATTTGTATGTAGTCTGTCTTCCTATTATCCCTATTACGTAGGAGCCCGGCGGCCACCTTCCGCCTTCATCTTCCCGTGGCAGCTATCCAAGGTGATTAGTGTAGGACGATCCCTTGCCGCCTCAACAATACGGTCTCTCGGTAAACCGTGATGTTTTAGTCCATGGGAGTCGGACGTAACCCACTCTCTCCCCCGGGAGGGTTGCGTATCCATAATGGATATCCCCATATTAATAAAAAAGGGCCCCTATTGCCTTCGTACAAATTTAAATGTATCATCATTTCAACATTACATATATATATATGTCAGGGGGAAGTGGTATGAACCGAGTGATTCTTGTTTATATAACTGAAGACATTGGTTTAATCATAAACAATAGTTTTATAAATAGTCATTTAATACAACCAATTTACTGTTATGTTATAATTCTGTAAATGTGTAGAAGGATATTCGACGTTACTTTATTTTATTGTGTTAGACTAGTCGGAGCCTCGACATGAAAGTTTTGTGGATATTTATAAAATAGGACTTTGTGTATTTTAACTCATATCAGATTTTTTTTTGCAGTAAAACCACAATCCGTGGAGGTGATCACCGGTGATGGGAAGACGCTGGTGGACGGGGAGGTGTACGGACCCCTGCTAGAAAGGAGTAAGGTGAATGTGAGCTGTGTCGTGCGCGGAGGGAAACCACAACCCAAGGTCGTCTGGAACTTCAACGGGAAGGAGAGACTCGATGGTAAGTGTCATTTTTATTACTCTGTCGAATAGTAAACATATAAACATTTGTTTATACAAAGGAATATAAACATATAACATCACCACGTTTCTAAATAGCTCCTCGGTAAATGCAGAACAGAAGGATGGGTACAGAATGATTTAGTTAGAGTATGTTTGAAACGAGAGTCAACAGTTATTTAAGTGAAACTACTTCTGCTTTGAAATTCTGATCGGCGATCATTTTGTTGGACGAAAAATGGTAGTTGTAAACACTATGTCGGATAGAGTGTTAAAACAGCCGTTCTTGTCCGATCAACAAAAGCAACGTCGGGCGCGGTCGGTACTTAAATGGGTGACCACCTGGAAAGACTGCGTCGCGTTGGCTTTTTGTTATATTTTTCTAATTAACATCGCTCCCTGTAATACAAAGCTTTCATTTGTATTGTGTGTATTTACAACACTCTTGTCTTTTATATGAAAGTAGTATTTTTAAAATCATACACAATTGTGACAAATTATATTTTATAAACTGTATATAAAACGTGGGAGAATTATACAGAATAAAGTAGTGAAATCGTCAACAAAATTGACGAACGAAAAACAAATTGTAGCAGGACGATTCGACATTATTTTCTTAAAAATAAAAGTACCAAATGTTTATTAATAATACGGAGTGAATCTTTTGTAATACATAATTTTAATCTTCGATGCGTACTCCGGAGATGCGTAATTCACATTCCCAACCATTACGTTATATTAAAGTTAAGCCTAGAGCTCGCGGTTTCATTCGCGTTGACAGTACATTTGTAGAGTATTTTTATTATGAGTTTATATATACTAGTGGTTGCGTAGTGTTCGAAATTCGACCATAATTCATTTTTACATTCAATAAGACGAAAGAGAATAATTATTATTTCAGGGGTTTCATAAACTGACTAAAGATAAATAAATTATTTAACAATTAATTATTTATGTATATTATGAATTTACATATTATATTATAATAAAATTAACCTACAATTTGACCACTTAATTTGAAAAGGCAGGTATGGTATAGAACGTATGTTTATGTATATGTTGTGTGACATTCAAGCAGTAGTGTGAGTAATGTAAATTTTAATTAATTTAATGTGGTTTTAATAACATTATATGTAAAAAGATAGCTTTGTAAACACTTCTCCTCCATATAAACTTTAACTATTCCAAGTTTCACTTTTATTCGCGCAATTCATATAAAATGGGGTAGAAAGATTTCGATTCACGTATTAATATATAGATTCTTTCGTTTTATTCCGCATCAATTATTTTCAGTACAAATTTTGTCACCAATTTTAATCCGTCATTGGTTGAAGTCCCGAGTTCTTAAACGATGCTTCCAATACTAAATCAATCTGATTTAGTATTTTATAATTATGTTTCTAATGTGAATTAATGTGTTACCTTATAATAGGTCTTTACCTATGAAATTGCCGTTCTGCAGTACTGGCCATTTCAAATCAAAATAATTTTTGTTTGGCTAAGAATTCTAATTTCAAATTAATTTTATTTTAAAAACATGGAATTCTTTTTCCAAAAGTAGTCATTCGCTTATTGATTAGTGTTACATTTTCATCGCATTTCTAACTTTTTTGTCATCATGGATACGTTAAAAATTCGAGTAATTATGGAATATGAGTACCGTCGTGGCAGCAACGTGGCACAAGCGGCACGCAACATCAACGACGTTTACGGAGCTAACACTACAAACCAACGCATCACCTATTATTGATTTGCTTGCTTCCGTTCTGGGAATTTCGACCAGTAAAATGAACCTCGCGGTCGTCCGAAGAGTTTGGTTGACAGTGACAAATTAAAGGCGATTGTGGAAGCCGATGATACACAATCTACGGCTGAATTAGCAGCAGCTTTCGACGTTAACGTCAAAACAATATTGGTCCATTTGCGTCAAATTGGCAAGGTAAAAAAGCTTGTCAAATGGGTGCCCCACGAACTTAATGATCGCCAGCGCAAAGTACGCGTCGAAACGTGCCTTGGACTGCTCAACAGACACACAAATGAAGGAATTTTGAACCGCATTGTTACCTGCGATGAAATATGGATTCTGTTTGATAACCGCAAGCGCTCAGCAAGTTGGTTGGATCCTGGTTCAGCACCTACACAATGCCCTAAACGAAAACTTACCCCTAGAAAAGTGATGGTCACTGTTTGGTGGTCTAGCTCCGGTGTGATTCATCACAGCTTCTTACCAAACGGAGTGAGCATTACTGCAAATGTGTACTGTGAAGAACTGAATACAATGGCGGAGAAGCTGGCACATCTCCAACCAGCATTTGTCAGTCGCTCGTTTCCGCTGCTCCTGCACGACAACGCGTGACTCCATACTGCACAGCAGACGGTCTCCAAGTTGCAAGAACTGGGGTTGGAAGTTCTCCATCATCCGTTTACTTACCAGACCTTGCGCCCAGAGACTACTACTTTTTCCAAAATTTGGATAACCCATTGGCAGGAAAAAAATTCAATACCCGGGAGGCAGTACAAAACGCCTTTGAAGAATTTGTTGCCTCCCGTACAGCCGATTTCTTTAAGAAGGGCATCAATAAACTGCCGCTACCTTGGCAAAGATGCGTTGATTGCATGGGTGACTACTTTGACTAATACAAATAAAATATACATGAAAAAAATTCGTTTAAATTTTTTCATACAAAACGGCAATTTCATAGGTAAAGACCTAATATATAGGTGCTTAGATAAGGCTTGTTGTTGTCTAAAATGTTATGGATTTATTTTTTATGAATATATTGAAGATCGTAGTATACGTTAGAACACAAACGGAAGAAATAATTACAAGTATAATTTTAATTTAAAAATTAAACAACGTGGCTCACTGTATAATTTCCTAGTTGAGTATAGTACATACATCGTGTCGTAGTTCTAATTGGATATAGAATAAATGTTATTTGAATATAAAGCGCTGTGAGACCAATTACTCTGCTTGAATACCCTGTAAATCTTTCAAAATGGTGGTGCATGGCATAGTGTAACTAACTAACGGTGAATTAACAAGAGATGTCAAGTTCACGTCAGATTCTAAATGGTATTATTGAAGTGAAAACTTCTTTAACTGCGTTGAATACTTTTTTAGTGGGGAATAAAGTTATGGGTTTTGGGTTTAATTGCTCGAGTTTTTGGTGAAGAAATACATCGTGATGCAGCTGGCATGGTTGTGGTTGGGTCTTATATAAGCTTACCTTTCCATTTACCACCTTCAAATTCAAAATCTATAGGTTTACTCCAGCAGCTGCACTTCAGAGCCAACCCTCTTATTCGTTTAGCATTTTTAATTAGCGTATAGAAAGTATAAAAGAAAGGTCCAAGGTAGCTTAGAATATTGTCTTTCTCAGAACAATCTCTGATTATTTCAGTAACTCATGTTGTAATTTTTATTAAACACATATAATGAAGCTCATACTATAATATAACTACGTTGCAAGACTACTACAGCTATCCTGTTAGACTGTGAGTTATATGTACTACGGTATTTAAATTGTTCGCATAAACTTGAGATATATGAGATACTTTTGAACGGTAACCGCTTACGAAATGAGGTCTCTCGCAGTGAGACGGAGGTCCTACGGAGGTTTTACGGAGGGCAGACCGTGCGGTTTATATGCCGCTGAACCGAGGTAATTGGATCATTGTGGCTCTTCAATGATATCTTAAACTCCTCTTCATACAACATATACGAGTGAGGGTTATTTTAAAGTCTAAGTTTCACGCCATATTAGCCGATTTATTGGGTCGGCGATATGTGCTTGATTACTTACATGGAGAGAGAGTTACGAAGCAATTAGTATGCGCTTTCGGTGAAGGAAAACATCGAAATGAAACCATAGCATGGTGGTTCGGTTTTTTTGTAGAAAGTCACAGTGCTTGCATTGTTACCTTTCGTTCGGTCAGCGAGAGAGCCGGAGGCCCACTTCCTCCCGCAGCCCCTCCCTGGCTCCTTTACTCCCGCCTTCCAAACACAGGCTGGCATCAAACTTGCCATTCCCCTGGTGTTGCTAGTGTCTATGGACGGCGGTGATCACTTAAAATCAGGTGAACCACCTGTTCGTATGCCACCTATGATATAAAAAATTTAAAAAATTATGTCCTTCTGTCTAGCTACCACCATCGAGAAGATAATCTATCGTTATGCACGTATAGAGAACATTCAATAACGAGTTTCCTCTAGGCTGATGCTTAACATCTTAGGCCACGTCGTCAATTAAAATCATATTCGATTGTGATAAAACGCGGTAACCTACAAACAGTAAGAAAAAAATAAATTCATAAATTAAGTTTCGAGACTGAATGACACGTTTCGTTCTATTGAGTTCTCGTGCAACCATTTACACCGCAATACGGAAGTATTGTTGACTCCGCCGTGTATTATGTAATAATCTATACGTATAAGATCTCAATTGAGTGTGTAAGGGGTGTCGAATAACATCTAAGACTTGAGACATCCAAGCCAACCTCACCTGCACGTGGTGCACCCTGCTGAATAACGAACGAGGCAATGGCGAAAGCGGGGTGGTAGGGTTTTACAGCGTGACTGGGTCACAACCACCATGTGTATTGCGAAAAAGCCCGTCATAGTGATTCGCTTCTGCGGGTCGCGTTTCGGGATCAG
>MU158813.1:70811-87137 GCA_015888305.1 Antheraea pernyi | reverse complement strand
TATATATATACTAGCGGACCTGGCGAACATTGTCCTGCCTTGATAATAAAAATTTCATTGATTCTAAACCATTCTCGGATCCACTGGAACACGCACACTGAGATTTATTAAAATCGGTCCAGCCGTTTAAGAGGAATTTAGTGACATACACACGCACAGAAGAAATTTATATATAAAGATCAAGTATTAATATATTTATATAACGCACGGTTTTTATAACATAAACACGTATTTAAGATTAAAGAACATTTTTCTGAAAATGGATGATAACATTTAAAGTTAAAATCTTACTTATTTTAAGTTTAAAACGAGATTTTTGTCTAAGATTTTACCAAATGGACATAAATTATTGTAAAATTGGAGATAATGATCAATTAATAGTAATTTCTCATCAATGAATCTATTGTTAATGTATTATTGCATTTATTACCTAGTTTTTGGTGTAACAATGACCAGCACTATAAAAGTAGGTTACAAGGTAAACGCGGCCGCACGCAATAACTACCGACAGGTTATAGTCGCATAAAGAGAATTATAAAGGCCGCAAATCCCTCGATATCCTTGATTTAAAGCCGGTGTACGAAGCCACAAATCTAGCTCAGCGCGGGTGTCTCACGTGACCAATATCACCTGACCGTAGCCATGTATGTAACGAGCTGCTGTCTGCGGGCCAAGTTTACATGGACATTAATAATTACCTATTCGATATCGGGCTCGTGATTCTGTGTCGTATTTATGGTATTTATTGGGGAATCAGAATCTCGTGGGACTCAGCCACTGTGACTGAGTGAATGAGTGATTCAGAATGGTATATTAACTTAGAACATATCTGTCATACTGTCACAGGCTATCGGGTATATTTATATGTATATATACCGTATAATACGACTCGAGTTCCATGTGAGACACTGCACAATGTCGTGTGGACATTTGCAAATTTGTTTAAAAACGTGTTGACTTACTCTAACTGCAATTAAATTATTACCTTCTTTGACTTTAAAGAGACAACATACATTTACATAGTTAGTAATTGTGGTTAAAAAACACACATGAAAATGTAAGTAACGTGCTCACTATTACCTTCATATATAAATGATTGCTTACTACAGTTACGTTACGTTCGTTTGAGAAACACTGCGAGACAGCTCCTATCTCCATGCAGGTATATAACACATAGCTCGACGTAACTTATTACGCGTGTTCACAAACAAACTTCCACTACCAGTAATACTCTAGTGTTTTAGGTGACAAGAGAATACTGAAAATGGTATTCAATATAGTATATAACCTACGTTGAAGTCATGCTGATCTAGTGGTTTCACCTGTGGAATATAATTGCGATGTCCGCAGGTACGAACCCAGCGATGTAGCAACGAATTTTTCAGAATTAGCGTAAGTTTAGAGATTTAAATTGGTAACGCTATCGGTTGACGCTGAAGGAAAACATAGTGAGAAAACCTGTACCTGAGAAATAATGTACTGTATGTGGGAAAACATAGAAGTCTGGATTTCTCAAAGTTTGAAATCGCCAATACGTCGTGGGCTGCCGTGATAATTATTCTCATACCTTCCTTCGGGAAGAGGCCTATGGCGCTATTAAGTCTCTCAAAGGGTGATGATGGTGATACCTCACGATCCAGACCATGTAAGTTGTTATTTACTTACATATCGTTGTATAATGATAACATGTATACAATCAATAGAGAACAGAGAACTCCAACTCACAGTATTGCTGTGAGAAAAGTTATCATTTAGGTTAGGTCATCAGAATTCTGTTTTTTCCTGACATTGGTCATTATAACGCGCCATCAGCATTCCACGTGTTGTCAACTGTTCATGACGTCATGGAGCTCACTTCCTAGAGACGTCATAGTGGACGTGTTTTCACCGAGTACTCGCGCCGTCCCTCCCCCCCGTCTCCTACAACTACCGTGCCTGTGGCTCACACCCACCAGAGTACCAACTCTTCAGTCGCTCTGGATATACCTTTCTTGTAAGACAGGCCACTTACAGTTAAATAAATACGAGAACCAGTTTATAATATTTTTTTGAAGTGAAAACTCCATTTAAATATACTTGGTAGGCTAGGTAGGTAGCTTATGGGATCGCGTCACTGATGATGGCGACATTCTCGTGAAGTATTGCGCTGGTGTACATGTTATATTGATATTTTATATAAAGCTTGTGCAACCCTTCATATTTTTCATTAATTAATAAACTGTATAAAAATGTATATAATTATTGTTCCGAGTGCCAATAGATGTAACAACCAGACTAATGTTAATTATTTTAAATATAAAAATTAATTCCGCCTATAATTGTTTTAAGAATTCATAAATGTACACAATTATTTCATTGTTTTAAGTTTTCACTTCTGTCAGTGGTCCTTAATAACTGCCTCGACTTTTTATTTATACAATTCCATAGGTTCGTACGTATTTAATGTTACCTTATGCAACTTACTCATGTAATCATACAATCATTCTTTACAATTTTGTAGTTTTATTAAATTTGTATATATTTGAGTGTATCATTTGTACATCAAATCGCTCGTTTTCTATACCCTCAGCGTTTATTTTAAAATACGTTTAAATACAGGTTACATTCATTCTTCTTCATTCGGTAAACTTCAAATAAATCTAAAGTTATTTGCAAGTATTTTTCTACCAGTTCTCCCAGTGCATGTTATCGCTCTGACTTTGTGAATAAGCATCTTTAAGCGCACTCATATTTACGTTTCGACCTAATGTTACTCAACCGTTTACTATTCAAATACAAACGTACTTTTTTTAAAAAAGTAAATAGGTGTGTAAAATGAACCGTACGAAAAAATAATTTGTGTCCCAATATCTACGTATACCTATTATCAAAACGTTCGGTTGAACGGTATATGAGATGATGTGCTGCTGCGCCATCAAGTGGCAGACTTATAACAAAGTGGATAACATATAAAACGACTTGAAAAATACTTAGATGTAACTGTAAATGTAAATAACCATGGTGTTCAGATCAACGATTTTAGAGTCTAGCAATCTCAGAAATGTAATGTACTGTCATTTATTGCAACAAATAGTAATTACAAGAAATTATAAAAAACTCATGCGGCGCCGCGGGCTCGCCTAATATTAACAAGAATAAAACTCGTGGTGACGGCTGTTTCACTTCCCACAGGTCGGCACCAGCATACGACTCTCATAACCTTTTTATTTTTATTAACTTTTTAACACAATATTTTAACGGGAATTTGTTTCACTTTCAATGCTTTGTTAAATATTCCTTTTATTAAAAAAAAATTGCTTCACCCATTTTCCTTTCAGGTGAATTATATTTCTTTTATTTAAAATAAACATGTACAAGGTGAAGTCGCTCCCGCACGCCCACTCTCAGCCCTACAGGGTCCCGTGAGCTCTCCCGCCGCCGCTCCGGGCTAAATCTCCCAACAACATTACATCACAATTTTTCAAGACTTCATCCGACATGCCTTTATCTTTACGTTAGTAAAATCTATGGAAATATTTTCGAAAGCATGCGATTTAAATAAACCAAATGGGGATATGGCTCTCACTACACTATGGGACACTACACTACACTACCTCCTTGGGATTATTTTGTTGTACCACTGTATTTACGATTATTATTATATAGTTTCGAAGTCTGATGGGCTCTTTTAGCCTTACAATTGTTCGTTCCGGTTAAAAACGAAGTTCTTCAAGATTAATATTTGCTTGCTATATTGCCATTTTTATGTAACAGAAAACTAGCCAACTTTAGACTATTCCCGAGGACTGCCTTTTCAGTTTTTTTTTCGGGATTCATGGTTTCAGAGTTTTCTCATTAATATTAACATAATTTTAGATATAATAAACTATGATAAAAATATAAAATATGAAAAGTATAATAGAAATATAAATGCAAATATAAATTGTTCACTTATTGTATTGCGACCACCAAACATCATAGTTATAAATAACCAGCCACACGTTCACGATATATCAGACAAAAATGAAATAAATAAAGACATCAGATAAATATCAACGGTTGCCAAAATATTTTTATTAATAAAAAACAGTGCGCGTATCTGTGTGTAAACGCGGAGGAAGTGAAACTTCTTTGGCTAATATCTGTTAAATTATTTATCTATGAGAATGTTCATAAACTACATACCAAACGAAGTCCCTTAGTATAAATACTTAACTATACATTTACTCATCTTGGTATACTATTAGACCCAGACACACACATGCATAATTACCCATACACAAAAGTACATACCTCACGTTTAACGCTTTACACGTAACGTGTAACAAAAAAATTCCCTACTGTACCCAAAGAAGTTTATTTTCAAGGCAACATTTATTTCATGATGATGATGTCGAATAGTGTTAATTCCGGAAACCATGGAAATTAGTACTATTATTAACTATACATTAAATATAATTGCCCCCCTGAAACAGTATCTGAGTAGGCGAATGTGCGCGTAAACACTGAAGCTCCCGAGCTATGCAAACTGTTTAGGGATCGCATACGTCCATTGAAAAATGGAAGTGTTCGAGAAATACATTCGCTTTCGAGAAGTGTGTTGACGTCGGAACAGCTCGTTGCGAGAACTGCCACTGTCGCACGACCGTTTGGGCAGACCAGTTGACACTCGCTCATCTCTCATTTATATGCTTTCAAATCGTTCTAAAAATGATTTATATAGGGGTCTCGTTAATTAATACTAATTGAAATCACTCAGTCGTTTATCTTCATTATAACTCTTTACTCTACAGTTATTTATACAATAAATTCTTTTTTACGTCATCTATTCAGCTTTATAGTATTCAAACCTGTGCTGCATTTTGAACAGCCCGAGTTCTCATTCAGTCCGAACTACACCGCACGATTCTAAAAGATTAAGATATGTTTCAACAAGTTTCAAGTTGTGTATTTTGTCTCATTTACCGAGTTATTTCAAATGAAATCGCGAGTGAAGGTAATTTCTCTTTAAGCAAGAAGTAAACCCAATATAAAGTAACTGCAGATTTAGTTGGCGGAAGGCCCTCCCTATACTCGATAACTTCATGCCTACGAAAAATTAATGTTTAATAACTTCTGTACCACAAACATTTTAAAAATATATTGAGTTAGTTAATTGATCAATACGATAATACTCGTACTTTAATATATTTAATAACTTCCATTATTTTGAATTTCATTGTCTGAAACGATGGTGATAATCAAATCGTGATGACTAACTTAAATCAGATACCCAGTATAACTAGATGATGCCATCTGTATGTAATGTTTCCTGTAAAAAACGAAATGTATGTATTTAAGTTCATTAGACAGATTTTTTTCTTTCCCAGGAAATACATACGATGCATTGATGCCGAGATATAGAATAAAAATAAAATATTTATAATAAAAACAAATCATATAAGTAATCAGTATGAATTAATACAAAGTAAATTTCAGTAGTGTTACGCAAAATTCGAACACATTTGATATCAAGAATAAATAACATTTGTTCAAAACTCGGTACGCTCTGATATAGGCAGAGCCGTGTGTTGAACATACATAACCCTGTGTCTCGATATGAATACCAAATGAATATTTTCCGTTCGATTTATTCTATCGGGAAGCGCGTGAGGGCAGAAACAATGGCGGAACGAGTGTCCGCGCGCCTCCGTGCAAATACATCCACCTACGAAACCTCTCGCTAGATACCTCTATACACACCAAGGAAATACTATGTTTGTTATTCTTTGTTACACTACATAGTCCAGTTATAACAAAATAGATATTATATAAAACCAACCACTAAGTTCAAATAACTACGCATACAAATTTTCATAACGACGGTATAGAAGTTGATACGTTGCAGCGCCACCTAGTGACGGGTTGTTTAATAAAATGAGACGCTTGAAAACCTGCACGAATAATACTCCGGTTTGGTTACTTCCATGGCGATCTATAAAATTATGTTAAAATTTATTGACCTCAAATATACCTCCATCAATTTACATATAATAGAATATATAAAGTTGGTTAGAAAATTTAAAAAATATGTTTCTAGAGCTTGACAACAGAGCCATCTACCGAGTCTAAAACTATAGCTAAGAATCATTCAAGTGACCATATAAGTACAACGAAAATGAAACCTGGTAAAAGGTGAAGAAATATAAATACACGCACATCGGATTTGTTTTAATATATAAAAAGATAGATCACGACAATCAAAACTATTTTGTGTTTCATTATAATGAAACGAGTGTGGTAGAGCCCCGCTATTACTGCTTTCTGCATGAATGTGTCCGCTCGCCCGCGGTACTACCACCCGACCCACAGAAAAACGACGTGAAGTAACAGTGCTTGTGTTGTTACCTCCCCTCCCCTCTCTTCTCTTCCCCTCCCGTCTCTTCTCCTCCCCTCCCCTCTCCAGCCCTTCCCCTTCCCCAATTCCCCCCATCACTTAACATCAGGTGACCGGCCTGTTCGTTTGCCTCCTATGATATAAAAAAAACTAATTTATAACTGTCCGTCTATCTGTATTCAATATGTTAACCCTCAAAGCTTTGTTGGGCCAATTTTAAATTATACTTTGCGTTTTATTAAGTAAAAACAAGTTTCAATGTAACCCGTTTAAGATAATTTAAGGGGTATTAAGAAAGTATATACGTATTAAACCTACAGTTATATTGTCTGTTTCGAGTTATTCTTTACTTATCGTCCGAGATAGATCAATCACTTCTTTGATCTGGTACACTGAATATTCGTGTCGTATGAAATGGATTTAGTTAAATATAATAAGATCTAATAAACTCGAACACCATTTGAGTGAGATTTGGCAAACGTAAATGATTTTTCATACCGATAATTCGAAGGTTTTTGTGTTCTCTGTTTCACTATAACTCGCTACTAGGTGGCGCTGCGGCATTTAAACTTCTGTAATGTTCAATTGACCCTAATGAAAATTAACGTATGTAGATATATAAACACGTTCATTACAACAAATAGTAACAAACGCGTACGGAGCTACCGACACTGCTTATCTTTTATAAAATAGTAACTTCATTGAAATAAATAAATAAAGTTAATATATATAAGTGTTTACTCTACTCAGATGAGGTGTTAGTAGCTCGAGGATTGGTTCGCATCGATGCGACATGTCAAAAATGTTCAAATCTGGAATCTGTTCGAAACGAGAAGTGGATGAGTTCGAAATAAAACGCAGACCGCGATCTGTCTGCCACGCGGACTGACTCTGTCAAACTTTCTACTTATTTATAACGTAACATTATTATATTTCTATATTCACAAAATAAAAATTGCATATTTAAATTCACTTTGTTGTGCGTATTAAGTTTATAGTTTTTTTAAACAGAAAACTTCTTTAGCGTTTATCGACTTCTTGATAGAGGCAAAACTAATACATTCGCGTCACCGATAATGTCGATATTATAATTCCATTGTTTTGTGCTTTCACTTCTGTCGGCAGTACTTATGGCTGCCTCGACTTGTTTGTTGTTGTTTTGCCGACAAAACTCTCACTGTACGAATAAAAATTATACGTATATTTACCATTCACTTACAATACAATCTTGTATATCTGTTCACGTGAACTTGTATAATTATTTTCTGACTAATTTCTTGATGAACTAGATTGAAATCATAAACATAAATAACGGTAATATTAAAGTTATTGTACCAAATTTTTAAAACCAACTAAAAATTACATTATAATATCTCTTAATAATATATAATTTACAGATATTCCTACACTCTTAGAGATTGTTATGAACATTTTTTGATTGTACATTTTTAATAGCCATGGAAATACTTGTAAGATTAGAAACTAAAAACATGGGCCTTTTTTTTCGAACTGACTATGCTATTGACCTAGTAAGGTCTTAACAGCTTCACCGGACTGAAAACGTGGGGCTGCATTCAAAAGAAATTTTGTTTCATAGAAAATGTATTTATTTCGAAATTACAACTAAAGTTTCGCGATTTATGTTGGCAAATGTAATAAATACTTATTGAGCAGATATATCTGATTTAGGGAAATAGACTTTCGATTTTTTTTTAAATGTGAGATGGAGGCGTCGTGTTACCTGAGTATAGTTTTGGCATCGCTGTCGCGTGCAATCAGCGCGACGCGTGGTGCCCGCGCACGCTACATCCACTTTTGCCTAACGTCCATCCCACAGCACTCGGGACAGCTGACACGCCGCTTTATTTTTCGTTTTTTTTCCATGTACCCGTGCACCATCGGGTCACAAAGATTTTCTATCTCACAATAACAAACTTGATTTTTTTTTCAATGCATAGTTTAATTTAGACTGACCGGATACTACAACGATATAGCGTAACCTTGTGTGCAACGAGGGTTGTTTTAAAAAGATTTACTATGCAATTGTGTTCAGATAAAATCTAGTAGGGCTTTTTTTAGTGTTTATTTGATTAGCTACCCACCATAAATTAATAATCTATTTCCAAGTACTCATTGGTATCTTTTGACAGATGTACTGGATGGGCATTCAGCGTCTAGGCTTATCTTAGGTCTTATTGTCACTAAACATGGGGTACGATTGTCGTTAAATGGTTACTTTACACATTGAATTATGACAGACATTTGTGAAATTTATTTCATATGTGTTTTCCGATAACAAACTCTACAATTATTTAGAATGTACCTGTTATACAATAATATATAATAAGTCTTTACCTATGAAATTGCCGTTCTGCAGTACTGGCCATTTCAAATCAATATAATTTTTGTTTGGCTAAGAATTCTAATTTCAAATTAGTTTTATTTTAAAAACATGGAATTCTTTTTCCAAAGGTAGTCATTTGATTATTGATTAGTGTTATATTTTCATCATATTTCAATCTTTTTTGTCATCATGGATACGTTAAAAATTCGAGTAATTATGGAATATGAGTACCGGTCGTGGTAGCAACGCGGCATAAGCGGCACACAACATCAACGATGTTTACGGAGCTAATACCACAAACCAACGCTCCACCTGTTATTGGTTTGCTTGCTTCCGTTCTAGGAATTTCGACCTGAAAAATGAACCTCGCGGTCGTCCGAACACTTTGGTCGACAATGACGAATTAAGGGCGATTGTGGAAGCTGATGATACGCAATCTACGGCTGAATTAGCAGCAGCTTTCGACGTTAGCGTCAAAACAACATTGGGCCATTTGCGTCAAATTGGTAAGGTAAAAAAGCTAGGCAAATGGGTGCCTCACGAACTCAATGATCGCCAGCGCGAAGTACGCGTCGAGACATGCCTTGCACTGCTCAACAGACATACAAATGAAGGAATTTTGAACCGCATTGTTACCTGCGATGAAAAATGGATTCTGTTTGATAACATCAAGCGCTCAGCAAGTTGGTTGGATCCTGGTTCAGCACCTAAACAATGCCCTAAACGAAAACTTACCCCTAGAAAAGTGATGGTCACTGTTTGGTGGTCTAGCACCGGTGTGATTCATCACAGCTTCTTACCAAATGGGGTGAGCATTACTGCAGATGTGTACTGTGAAGAATTGAACACAATGATGGAGAAGCTGGCACATCTCCAACCAGCATTTGTCAATCGCTCGCCTCCGCTGCTCCTGCACGACAACGCGCGACCTCATACTGCACAGCAGACGGTCTCCAAGTTGCAAGAACTGGGGTTGGAAGTTCTCCGTCATCCGCCCTACTCACCAGACCTTGCACCTACAGACTACTACTTTTTTTAGAATTTGGATAACTCCTTAGCGGGAAAAAAATTGAATACTCGAGAGGCAGTACAAAACGTCTTTGAAGAATTTGTTGCCTCCCGTCCAGCTGATTTCTTTAAGAAGGGCATGAATAAACTGCCCTGCGTTGGCAAAGATGCATTGATTGCATGGGTGATTACTTCGATTAATACAAATAAAAAATACATGAAAAAAATCGTTTAAATTTTTTCGTACAAAACGGCAATTTCATAGGTAAAGACCTAATATTAGAATTTTAATTATGAAATAGTAAGTGCGTAGTGGGGAATATCCATAATGGTGTCATAATCGGGAACCGAACTTTACTTACTAAAGCGAATGAGCGCTCGAGGTATCTTTGTCGCTGAAGGAATTTGCATCGTACAAATTAAAATAAGTTTTCTCACTTCAATATCAAACACCAAATTTCAAATATTTTACAAATATAATGCGTGTGATCCAAAGACAGATTAATTTTAATTATCCTTGTCTTCCATTCTACTGAAAATAATTACTTGAATAGTAAATTTTAGTAAAGTAGTTAAACCTATCGAGGTATTTTTGTGTTACATTTTTCATTTGCGTATCTGTGAATACCCAAGTAAAGCTTACAATGCTTAGAAAATTAAATTAAAGCATATCATCTAGTTTCTGAACGTTATAATAATGAAATTACTCATGACACGTAATCACGAACATTGATTGCGTAACAACAAACCTTTATCTGTTTGTGTTGCGTTTGAATGAGGGTACTCCGGTCGCCGTCCGCTCATATAAATACCTTATTAATAATATCGTGAGCGTAGTCCGGTCAGAGGTTCTCCGTCACTATAAAACTAGAAGTGTCCTAGTCCCGGGAGTCCCGAGGGTCGGGGTTTAATTAAAATTCTAAATTAAAACGCCAATGGTTTGTCAGAGCGCGGCGGCGACGCGCGGATATCCACTCCATGGATATGGCATACAATGACATGAACATTACCACATGTTTCAACAGTTCAAACGTTTTTTTTGTTGTGTCGTTTGCAAGGTGACTACATGAAGGTGATTATTCTCTTTACAAAGCTAACATTAAATACAGTCGATTGAAAAAGTTAATAATAGTTTCTTGTGTTTCTTTGTTCTTTCTTCGGCAAGTTGTTTCCTACTTATTAAATGAAGTCAACGCAACAAAGTTACATATCAAATTTAATCAGAGAATGTATCGAGAAACAAATAAGAGATTGATATTCAGTTGTGAAATTAGTTTACCCACCTATTAATTATTCATACAGTGATTTATATATAAATATGCAACTTATAAATGCGTTATGTTATTATTAAAAAAAAAACAATTTTACTAAGTTTATAAAAACAGACTTAGTTTTAATCGGCTTTTAATCACTCGCATTAAATACAATACAATATATATATACGAATACATATGATAAAGAGACACGAAGAAAGAGATTTGTACGCATTTTTAAGCCCCTTCCTGCACATTACGCGTGCGACGGAACTTGAGATTGGGCATAGTCTTTGGATTGCAGTACAATAACATTATATTTATGTATAATATAATAAAAATACTCTAAATTAATAAAACATGTATTGATTACGTTCATAGTGAACGCGTTAAACATACGCTTTGAGTTGAGATTATTACTCTAGAAGTTATGTATAACATGCTTTTCAATAAATCCAAAATCGAATGCCTTATGATGTATTTGTAGACTTCCGTAGCTGATGTAATAGAACTAAATATAAAACAAAAATTGTATGTAATAACTATAAATACTGACAAACGAGACTCAACAGCGTTCAAATTTAAAAAAGAATTACGATGACTTTCTAGCACTGGATGATTTTTTTTTTTTATAGTAGCACGGCAAATAGCTTTACTGTGCCTGATGGTAAGCACAGTACAATCCAAAAACAATGGCGACCACCGAATGACACACTATCCATCGCCGGTCGCCACTGTCATGCCGGCCTGCGAAATGCTGGATATGCACAGGCTGATCCCGAAACGCAACCCGCAGAAGCGAATCATGATCGCTAATTACAATTAAATTCTTCAGATATCTGTTACCTATATTAAATGAAAACCCTAGTCTCATTTAGCAAGACCGCATCACTGTATATCTGTGTATGAATTCGACTTGGTAGAGTTCGATTAGCCTGAGAGAGTAGCGTCGCGTGCGGCACTACAGTCTCGGGGCGACGTCCACACTAATACGTGGACGGAACAAAAACTTGCCGAATAAATAAAAAAAATACTAAGACTGGTAACAATTGATTTATTGTTTCTCAAAATACTCTCTCTTAGCTCCGATACACTTTTTGATAGGAAAAAACAATTTATGCTATTCTTCTGGTGTTGAAAATCGTTAGCTGCGTGAAAAATTCTTCATTATTGAAAACAGGTAGAAGTCGCATGGTTTCCTCTCGGGACTGTATGCAAGTTGAATAATAATATCTACGTTATTTTCTTTCAAAAATTCTTGTCTGTCTGGCCGTGTGAGTACTGATATTGGTGCAAGATGATTAGGAGTTTTTGGTTATTCCTACGGAGTTCTTAAATAACTTCCGACAAACAAATGGTCGTATACCAATCGCTATTTACTGTAGGATGATTCTCCAAAGCAAAATTAGTTACTTGCACAGTCAGTTTTAAAGCCAAAAACTTCCATTTCCGAATGTCATAATTAGTTTGTAAATATTCTTAATGTAAGTGACCAGTTCTGGAAATTGTGTATGTATCACCAGACTAGGCCCCCCTCGGCAACGGCTCAAGCCTAGGTCCGTTCCCTCGGCGTGGAGCCCTTGATTACGCTGCTCGCACGATACAGTGACACAAAATCTTACATCACCTCACCTTCACCTTCCGCCGGGCGGACCGTGGGGGCGGCTCTACAAGGTTGATTAGCTTGAACGATCCCTTGCCGCCCCCACAAAGCGGTCTGTCGGTACACCGTGGGGTTTTAGTCCGTGCGACTCGGACATAACCCATCCTCTCCCCCGGGAGGGTGGCGTATCCATAAGGGATTTCCCCACAATAAAAAAAAAAAAAAAAGCTCAGATAGATCGCGACTTAGGCCCTACTCTTTCATGGGCCTCGGCGGGGGCCACCACCTGGGGCCCACATTGTAGTGGAGGGCGTTTCTGGGGTGGCTGCGGCACTCGGCCGGTTACTCCCTAACGTAGGGGGGCCGGGTGCCGGGTGCCGCAGACTCTATATGGGAGTCGTGCGGGCGATGGCCGCCTACGGGGCACCAGTCTGGGCCGATACCTTCGGTGCCGCCAATGTGCGTGCGCTCCGCAATGCGCAGCGCACGGTGGCACTGAGGGCGATCCGGGCGTATCGGACGGTGTTCTCAGCCGCGGCCTTCACGCTCGCCGGCTCCCTGCCCTGGGAACTGGAGGCAGGAGTTCTCGCCGCCGTGTACGAGTTCACGAGGAAACGAAGGGGGGAGCCTCCGGCTCCCAGGGAGGTAGAGGCGGAGAGACGGCGTCTCAGGGGGGACGCCGTCGAAAGGTGGCAGCAGGACCTGGCGGACGAGCGATTCGGGCGGTTCACAGTGGACGCCGTCCGCCCGGTCCTGCGGGAGTGGACTGCCAGGGAGTGGGGCTCCCTGACGTTCCGACTGGTGCAGGTACTCACCGGACACGGTTGTTTCGGGTGGTACCTGCACCGGATCGCACGCAGGGAGCCGACGGCCGCCTGCCACGAGTGCGGCGCTGACGAAGATACCGCGCAGCACACGCTGTCTGAGTGTGCTGCGTGGGGGGAGCAGCGCCGCATTCTGGCGGCGGCCGTGGGAACGGACTTATCGCTGCCGAGCGTGGTTTCGGCCATGCTCGGCAGCGAACAGGCTTGGCGAGCGATGGCCTCCTTCTGCGAGGAGGTCATCTCGCAGAAGGAGGAGGCGGAGAGGGCCCGCGAGGCAGACCCTCAAAGTGGCCGTCTCCGCCAAAGGAGGACAGGCAGGAGGAGAAGGCGCTTCGCCCAACTCCTCCTGCCACCGTAGCCGGACCTGAGGGGATGGGCCGGGGGGCCCATCTCCTCATTGCACGGGTCCGGCGGACGAGGGGGGGCAGCCGGTGTGTACCCGGTCTGTCCCTCTATAGGTAGGAGCCCGGCGGTCACCTTCCGCCGGGCGGACCGTGGGGGCGGCTCTACAAGGTTGATTAGCTTGAACGATCCCTTGCCGCCCCCACAAAACGGTCTGTCGGTACACCGTGGGGTTTTAGTCCGTGCGACTCGGACATAACCCACCCTCTCCCCCGGGAGGGTGGCGTATCCATAAGGGATTTCCCCACGTTAAAAAAAAAAAGATAGATCGCGAATTGCATGTATCAGGTAACAGCCAAAGCCGAGGTGTGCCGTGCACCCTTGAGCTAGTTGTCAAAATAAAATCGGCTGAGTGCCTTAAACGCTCGCCTTAGTAACCCGGTGAAGCTGTTAAGACCCTACTGGGTCAATAGCGTAGACAGTTAGAAAAAAACAAGTGTATGTATCATTCAAATCGCTAAATCTTTATATACAACTCTGTATAAAATAGTTTTTATTTTAATTGAATCTCACGCTGTCGCCGCTGTTCTCACAATTTAACCGCCCATTTATGAGTTATTTCGCAGTTGTGAATATTACAAACGAGCAAATCTTGTTATCATACAGACCAAAATCGAACCTGCACACTCTAATTGGTGAAATTGAAGTTATTAGAGATGATAGCTGGAGGCGCGCCGGTCGCCTCGCAGCGCAGCAAGCGCTCGACAGCGCTTTACGCGTTTAATTTAAAGTTGCAGAAACATTTTCACAATAACGCATTCACAAAATGAAACTACAGAAGGAAAGTTCCGCGACGCGATGCGACCGGCTTTCCCGAATGTCCCGAGCGTTTAATTTGAATTAATTAAAATTCTTAATTAAATCGCGAAACGTTCTACTTTTCCAACTATGTTTCCATTTCACACTTCGGGAAATTGATATACCTACCTCTGTCTTATTGTGACCTTCGCCGCGCCCCCTCTACCCTAGCACACGCCGCGCCTAAGCTCTGTTCTTCCACGCCTTACAGTTTAATCGGTTCTATTAGACAACATTTACTACGCGATTATGTTAGCATGAGAACACATTTAATCCAGTATAATATTTGAGGACATTTAAACATCTGCTTCAAGAATGCCCCGAATATAGTACGAAGAGACTAGGGCCTATAATGCTTTGTAACAATCTTCGTATACGAGTATGTCCCTTCGATCTTTTGGGTTTGATGTCTCGTCTTGAGTCTGCTATCAAATCGTTTGATAATCTTGTAAATTATTTTTATTACTAATCTTGAGTCATTTAACGGACTTCGCAATTAGCAAGACACTCTGACTCGCAGCTACATCATGAATGACGAGTCATTGTGACCTTATTACATAACGCTTGTAGCGAGCATATAACTAGCCTACTATCCTAAGGAATAGGATAGTAGGCTAAGCCGTTCAAACGCTCCACGAGCAATTAGAAAACAATAGGATAAAACACGCCCTTTGGAAATGGCCACACACGATGGCCAATCGCCGTGCTCAACGCGCCAGCGTCATAATCCGTCGACAGACATAATTATTATTAATAATTATATGTTATTTAAGCTAATGCACTTGTACCGCACACTCTCTTGAGAAATAAATCGTCGTCCGCAAAAGTTGTGTTATTGCTTCCATACCCTCGACTTCAAATAAATAAAAATTAGTGGTTAGGGGTTTGAACATCGCATCACAAGCCACTAAACTGGTGACACCGACGTCCGAGGAATGGAAGGCACGAAGGAAATACAACAAGAAGCCTGCCGCGTGGCTGTGAAAGTGCCGTCGTTCAACGCCGACGACCCGGAGCTGTGGTTTGCACAAATAGAAGGCCAGTTCGTGTTATCCAACATAACTACAGATAGCACCAGGTACTATTACGTGCTTCAACATCTGGAACCACAAACAACCGCCGAGGTAAGAGATATAATTGTTTCGCCACCTACCCTCGGAAAGTATGAGAAACTAAAAACTGAGCTGATTAAAAGGCTTTCTGCATCTCAGGAGCGTAAAATTAAGCAACTTCTCATACATGAAGAGCTAGGTGATAGAAAACCATCACAGTTTCTCCGTCACTTACAACAATTGGCCGGATCAAACGTACCCTCGGATTTCATCCGCACCATATGGTCGAGTCGATTGCCAGCTAGCCTGCAGACCATAATAGCTTCGCAAATTAACATAAATTTGGACGATTTATCGGAATTTGCGGATAGGATCGTTGACATCGCGCCAGTAACCATGCAAGTTAGTGTTCCAGTGCAGAGGCAAGTAGCGAGTACATCTTTATCTACTTCCACGGCAACATCCAATACTGCTATCGATGCACTGACCCAGAAAGTAGCGGAACTCACTCAAAAGCTGGAAGTCATGAGCATGTAGCTGCACCGTGGATCACGTACATATGACCGAAGACCAAGACGACGATCACCGAGGCAACATTCCCGTTCACGTTCTAGACCCAGAAACCATCCGCACTGCTGGTACCATTACCGATTCGGTGAGCAGGCGCAGAAATGCACGAAACCTTGC
>MU158813.1:41606-70025 GCA_015888305.1 Antheraea pernyi | reverse complement strand
CGTGATCAGAAGACCTTCGATGTGGTCATACAAGGCAAACAACAACGCATCTCGGTTGATCGCCTAAAACCAGCCTACGTCGCCCGAGATACCCCAGAGATGAACCAGGACACCAAGACGGTACAAGATCTGCCTTCCGACAAAATCCTGAGGAGCGGTCGTCGCGTCAGATTTCGCCCGTAGTAACGGTCTCGGCGGGGGAGTGGTGTAGCGAGCATATAACTAGCCTACTATCCTAAGGAATAGGATAGTAGGCTAAGCCGTTCAAACGCTCCACGAGCAATTAGAAAACAATAGGATAAAACACGCCCTTTGGAAATGGCCACACACGATGGCCAATCGCCGTGCTCAACGCGCCAGCGTCATAATCCGTCGACAGACATAATTATTATTAATAATTATATGTTATTTAAGCTAATGCACTTGTACCGCACACTCTCTTGAGAAATAAATCGTCGTCCGCAAAAGTTGTGTTATTGCTTCCATACCCTCGACTTCAAATAAATAAAAATTAGTGGTTAGAGGTTTGAACATCGCATCCTAAACCACTAAACGCTCATGCGACGTGTCAAGGGAAAGGGAAGTGAATCGTCTTAACTTGCGAACATTTATCTCTCCCATTATATTTCTAGTTCCGAATATATTTGTGCAAAAACAAGAAAATGACATAAAAACAAAATGTATATTTGAGGCAAGGTCAAACCGCTACATGTTCTTAAGCGATTGCTACGAATGCCTACGTCATTGCTACGCACTGCTACGAGCGGGGACGAGCGCGAGTGCACTTGTTTGAAACAATCGATTGTTTATGCTAAATTAATAAATACTCCTTAATTCAACTCATTCAGTCTTTCGCTTTGAAGGAAAAACAAATAACATTAATAAACTAAAAATAGCCACGTCGTCGTATATTTGCTGTGCATGCACAATCGCTTACTTTTTCGCTCTGGGTTTATTCAATTATCAGCTAGTTTTTCTTTTCGACTTTTTTATATAATACCACGATTTCCTTGCAGTTCTGCTTGCATTGGTGTAGATCTCAGCTATCCCGTGGGAACAATACTCATTTTCTGGATAAAGGTAGCCAATGATGACTGTTTGAGTAGCTAAGGTGTGAAATGTGACAAACAAACTCACATTCGTATTTATAATATTAGGATATAAATATGTATACTGTTTATATCTACACATCTATATGGCACTGTCTGAACGATCGTTATGCCACCCAATATTTTTTATGAACAATACTTATATGTTATCTTTTTTTTTATCACCCGCCACTAGGTGGCGCTATTTATCGCATCAACTTATCTACCGTTTAACTCAGTGCCATGAAAATTTGTATACGTAAATATTTGAATAGAGTATTTACGTGACATTCATTCCTAGTAACTCAAGTACTTATTACAATAAATAGAAACAGTTTAGGGTGTCGCGGGGTGTCAAATAACATCATAAGACTTGAGACATCCAAGCCAACCTCACTTGCACGTCGTGCACCCTGCTGAATAACGAACGAGACAATGGTGAAAGCGGGGTGGTTGGGTTTTACAGCCTGACTGGGTCGCAACCACCATGTATATGGCTAAAAAGCCCGTCATAGTGATTCGATTCTGCGGGTCGCGTTTCGGGATCAGCCTGTGCATATCAAGTTTTTTCGCAGGCCGGCATGACAGCGGCGACCGGCGATGGATAGTGTGTCTCTCGGTGGTTGCCATTGTTTTTGGATTGTACTGTGCTTACCATCAGGCATAGTACAGTCACTTTGCCGTGCTACAATAAAAAAAAACAACGAATGATAACAACAAAAAATACTAATATACCCAGGTTAATATACCCGCGATTGCGGGCATATCCAGTATATTATAAACCTCTATACTGTATGATATAATTGAATAACGAAATTAAAAGAAAGGAACAATATTCTCTGATATTATTTCAAGGAATTTCATTCTTTTGTATTCGCTTATAAAAGAAACAATTATAAGAAGATTTGCAAACTTTTAATGTAAGGGCACAGGGGACGCGCGGGGTTGAGGTGGGAAGGGGCGGGGGGCACTTAACAACTCTCTTGAACTCGAACATGCTTTGTAAGTAAAAATGTACCCCGAACGACGACAGTAAGTTAACGAAACTTGCCACTTAGGGACTCCAACCCGGGACCGCGGCGTTCGCGGTCCCATACGGGGCTCCTCTCACCAATCGACCGATTACTATACGGGGGCTCTGTTACACGAAATAGGTTAAACGGGATTTATCGACGATACAAATTAATAGCTTCGCACATGCCTCCCCTCTCCCTCCCCCCTCACACCATTGAATCCGATACCACCGAACACTGGCTAATTGTGAATAGTGTTCGACCAGTAATGGTAAACAAACAACTTATACACAAATAAACTTTGATTATTTGGTAAACTATTTTCCGTTGTTGCATATTACGATCACAGGTATTTTTTTATGTGTTAACTTTTTCAAATAGAAAGCGTAGTGTTGTCCGGCGGTGAGTGTTAGTAGCTGCAACACAGTTATTAACTACAGCAGTCACTAACGCTCATGTAATTATAATTATTGTTAGTAGTTCGACTACATAATATAGTTACCATTTTAATAATTCGTATTTGTAACATTGTATATGTATAAAATAAAATAAATAGTTCGGTTCGAATACTACTCGTACTACCTACATTCTACATTCTTGAACTAAGGAATAGTATGTTTATCGTATAAATATAATAATTCATATGTTTCGAGACGGATGTCTGACGGTGAATATTATAAAACGTATTTCTTAGCTGTATTCTTTATCCGACATGAATGAACACCTTTGAAGCATTCGCATTCGCAAGCTCACATGGAATCTCTTTCTCCGTCATCCTTTCACATAATGCATTGTTACACATTTAGTAATAGTCAAATTAATAACAATCCTCCGAGTTTATAATACCTGAATTTTGATTGCAAGTGTTTCGGTATTGAATAAACATTTGGGTTTTACCAGTTACTGGGGAAAGGTTGGTGTCATTCATTCATTTAGCTATCACCTATTAATTATAAATTTACTACCTGTAGGCATAAGTCGGCACATAGGTTAACTTAAGTTAACCCAAACACAAAAACGTAACAAACAAAAAAAAATCGACGCAGCCATAAGGACTGCCGACAGAAGTGAAAACTCAAAACGATGGGATAATAGTGTCCTCTTTCAATTTGTTAAATCAATGATAATATGAATTACTAACATCATTTGTAAATTGAAATTATTAACATTAGTCTGGTATTCACATGTATCGGCGCTCCGAATAATAATTATATACATTTTTAAACAGTTTATTAATTAATGAAACATATGATGAGCTGCACAAGCTCAATACAAAATATCAATATTATATATACATACACAGGCGTCGCTAGTCTGATCCAAGCGTAACACGTCCAAAGCACGTTGACGTCATCGGCGACACAAACCCATAAGTTTCTTCCCTATCCAATTAAATTTTATCTACAAAATCGCTGAACGCAACTAAGGAAGTTTTCACTTAACAAAAACTAAATCTAAAGTGCAATCAATTTCATCATTTTCAATTGTACGTCGTTCTAAAAATAAGCACATGAGCTGTTAGAAATATAGGAAGAGATAATCAGTGTTGATACAGCTGTGGGCGTGAGCGCTGCCGGAAAATACCTTCGCAGCATCAATAATACATGAGACAGATTTAAATGAGTTCGCGAACACCTGCGTGGAGCGCGCTGTCGCCTGGAGATCTACCAGGGACAGGCATCCCGACCGACACCCGCCACCGACGGACACGCTTACCTTTTATTATACAGTGTTTATTTTATACTCACTGTCGTCTGCGGTTTCATTGCGGAAAATTACATTTCATAAAACTTAAATATAAAGTATTATCCTTAGGTTATGATGTAGTTACAAAGGTTGCCAAAAGATGGCGATGACAAATTTTAGTTATCACAGTGTTTGTTTCAGACACGGAGAGAGATGTGTCGAGACAGGCCAATATTTATTCCACATGTACTTGAATACCATGAAAGTTTACACCCCTATTGTTTCATAGAAGCTAACCTTTTTTCAGTAATCCACCAGTAGGTGGCGCTGCAGCATGTTAACTTCTTTTATGTCTTTCCTCTTATTTCTATTATGTCGTTTTTTATGTTTATGTTTTATTATCTTTCTTCTTTTATGTCGTTCTTCTTAGCATGTTAACCGATAATTATGAAAAATAATTTACATAGATATTCTATCACAATGTATACAACAAAAATAAACGCCGCGGGCATAGCTAGTATTGTCTATACCAAGTTCTTTATATAGTCGAGTAAAATAATCATAAAATAGATACTGTAATTTCTGAGAAAATCGTTCACGTACAAATATACTAAAGAAAAATAGAGCGTTATTTTTTTTAAATTTAGCTAAAAATGTTATGTGCTGTGTTGAGTGTATTGAGTTTCTACTCAATAATGTTTGGGGCTGGAGGAGTGAACAGAGGAGACGCGGCGCGGTGACGTGTCCCCGAGGTGTCGTCAGCTCGACGACCCGGATTCAATTCCGATAGGGTTTATTAAAATAAGTTGAGAGGTCCGCGCGGCTCGAACCAAACAAGTTTATCATAATGCGATTGTAATTACAAATTGCGCACACAATGACGCCACTTCGCAACGATTTCCCTTCGTATTATAATCCAATTTGTTTTAGAGTGTAGTTAGTGGCGCCCACTGGTGGACCCGGAATGGATAACTGGTTCGGTTTGTTTCGCACTTTAACTCCTCCCAACAGAGAACCGTTGTTAATACAGCATGTGATAATGTAATATTATATTTACACAGACAACAAATGCGGTGTGAGATCTATTTTATTCGTACATATTAAGTATATTTTATGTTCTACTGTTTATACATATCCCGTTTGACCACAATCTCATCTCACGTAAAATATTGATGTGCTCCAATATTTTAAACACGTTATACCTAGAGAGGGACTGACTCCCAACTGTAGTTGCCGGAAGATACACCTGTAGTTGGTTGGTTGGTTTTTAACCCGAGGATGATAGTTAACCAGACGGGCACTGGTTTTATCACGATATTTTCCTTCACTGAAAGCTCGGGTTTGCTGTAGAATTGTAACCTAAGTCGATTGTAGTTTAAATATGTCAGTGAGGTGGTACCGAACAGGAGGCAGGCGCCGGCCCGTGGCTTCCATTCCCTTTGAAATATAGTTGTTAGTAAATCATTATTAGTGTGAAGGGTTTCGAGGGCGGCCGGTGGCGGTCTCCCGGCCGCTGATATTTGTTATACTCGAGCACCGTCAATTAGTTACTAGAAACTCTAAAACCCTTCCATCCGCAATATGTCTCGGTGTAACGTTAGTTTTAAAGTTTGTTTCCGCGCGCGCTATCAATCTTGTCGCTCCTAGTGACCCGTGAATATTAGTTTCACGCGTGTTCAATCACACCATAAGTATTATAGTTGCGTTCTATTTAATCTAATCTTAACTAATGTTGTAAATGCGAATATGAGTTTGCTTATGTGTTATGCTTTCACGTCTTAGCTACTCCACCGATCATTATAAAATTTGGTATACACGTTGTCAGACGTACAACAAAGGGCATGTAAATTATAAGATACCTTACATTCAGTAAAAATATACTGTTCCCTGAAGGATAGATCAAACCCACAATAACGCGAGTGAAACCGCGGGCCAAAGTTCGTAATCTATAAAAGTTGAGTGTATGTTCTGGTTGAAACAATTCAATTGATTTTGGTAACACTTTTAGTACCTACGTGGAGGATTCTTCTAAATATGGTAAAGGTATGTTTATCGTCAAGGTTTAACACACGGCTAGCAGTATTTGAACGAGCAAAATACACAATACACAATATATGTAGAGGTGACGCAGTGACCTTGCAGTGCTTCCACCTAGAAGCAGTACCCGGAGGTGTCTTCACGCACATTGCTGCATGCAGCAGCGCGCGGGGAAACCGCATCAGGGTTACCCCTCTGGCGGTGGCTTCGCTCTACCCCCGCTTTTCACGGGGGTGTCTAATTTTTTCGGGCGCAATCGTCACTTGCATGACGGTGCCCCTGTGGCGTTGGCGTGCATCTCGTCTACGTTGAGACCGATGTGTGTGTGTGAGGTGGGTACTCTGACGTCATCGGGTGTTCTGTACTGTATGCGTCTTATTCTGCGGATTGTGTCCTCGAGACGCGCTTTGTGGGCACGAACCGCTTCTTCGGAGGCTTTCTCCATTTCCTCGCGGACTTCTATCGGAAGGATTTCAGCGTCTGAATATTGTGCGTCTTGCTTATCGCGAATTTCAGGTTTTTGATGGCGTCTTCCGCTCTGTGTGCTTTTGGTTGTTGGCGGGGGACATGAGGCTCGCCTGCGCCGACTCCTCCACCGCCACGTGTGGCTCCATGGGCCGCCCGAAACCGGTCCGAGCCACGGTGCCAGCTCGGCGGTTCCGCATCTCTCGTTTGAACACGCGGCATCTATTTCTATTATTGGCAGTGTGGGCTCCCCCGCAGTTTGCGCAGGTCGCCGGTTCTGTCTTCGGGCGTTCACATTGGTGGGCGGGGTGTGGCCCCCCGCACCGCACGCAGGCTATCTGTCTATGACAGTGTACGGAGGAGTGCCGGAACTGTTGGCACCTGAAACACTGTGCCAGCCGGCAGAAGCAGTACATACTTTTATTTTGTTTTTATTAAGGTTGTTAACGGTTTTATCTATATGTGTATTAGATAATATTTCAACTTTTTTTAGGAATTGTAAATTTCCATTAAACTAATGCGGTGCTCTGAAAATAACGTTTTTATTTTAGTACCTAGGTACATACGCACAATACTAATTACATTGTTCAATTTAATAATACTATCCTACCTCAAAGCAAAGAAACGATATTTAGAGTATATTATTTATATTGACAATTTATTTTTATACAAACCCAAATTTTTATAATATTATCAATGAAAGTTAGTTGTCAATTCTAAACATAAACTACTTTTTCAAACGAAAAAGTTACAGCGCCATCTATTAAGTAAATGAGTCAGATTGTAAATGAGATCACTATTTTAACCACCAGAAACACACTGTATAAATTAAAGAAATAATTATAGTTTCTTTACATGTGTAATAGACATACAAAAATGGAAACTAGTCGTAAGTAAACACAGAATGCTTCAACAATTTACAATAGTTAACATTTACAAAAGTGTGTGTATCCCTTATTATGGTCGAATTTCAACAACCGGGCGGTCACCGGTTTTGTTAAAACGTCCGTATGTTTGATGTAATATTAACACATTCTATGATTATGATGAGTTGTTTTCAAGAAAAGTTTTTCTTAGCAAAGGAGCTAAAAGGATTATTATTTATAGATTTCGTTGATTTATAGATGTACTACTTAGTATATCGTAGATAGTCTCAATTATATTAACTACAACAGCTGCTAGCGTTCATATAATTAATTATAATTATCTTAAAAATAAATAAAAAAAATCACTATCTGAGTGCATTGTACCCTCAGTATGGAAACGAGCATTTATTACCCCAATACATAAGAAGGGCTCGAGATCGGAAGTTAATAATTACAGACCAATATCTAAGTTGTGTGTACTAGCAAAGGTGTTTGAAAAAACTGTACGTACACAGCTATATGCTTCCTTAAATAATAGTTTCAGTTCTGCTCAACACGGATTTCTGAAAAAACGCTCAACTACGTCTAACTTAATACTCTTAAATGATTTTATATCTGACGCCATGAGCAAGGGGAAACAGGTCGATGTAGTTTACACTGATTACAGCAAATGTTTTGACAGAATAGATCATCAATTGCTAATAGTCAAGCTGCATCTTATAGGGATAAGGGGGGACCTATTGAGATGGTTTTCCTCATATATATCCAATCGTTCCCAAGCAGTAGTAATTAATAATTACATATCCAGCTGGGTAATAGTTCCTAGTGGTGTTCCGCAAGGATCTCTTCTGGGACCGCTATTATTTTTGATCTTCGTTAACGATATCGACAATTGTCTCCGCCACTCACAACTTCTATGCTTTGCAGACGACATGAAAATTTTCACAGCCGTCTCTTCGACCTCAGATGTTGATGCTCTCCAATCAGACCTAACCCGATTAAGTGATTACTGCACCTTAAATAAACTAGACCTAAATCCTTCAAAGTGTTCAGTCATTACTTACAGCAGGAAGTCAAATATTATCATCTCGGAATATAGTCTGAAAGGACATAAGATCCCGAGGAGCTCTAGTGTACAAGATCTTGGCGTGACTCATGATTCCAAGTTACTTTTCAAGGAGCATATCAATAACATCATAAACAAGGCATCCCGGGCCCTAGGATTTATAATGAGGATGTCGAATAGTTTTAAGGAGGCTAAGACCCTCAAAATTTTATTTTGTACATTTGTCCGTAGCATACTTGAATACGCTTGCCAGGTCTGGAACCCTCGCTATGACATATATATATCTCGTATCGAAAATATACAGATAAAATTTCTCAAATACCTTTGCTATCACCAAAAACTTAAATACTCCTCAGATGATTATTTTAAATTATGTGGTAAATTTCACATTCTGCCCCTAGCTACACGTCGTGAAATAGCTGACATCACTTATATGACGAGCATCATATCTGGCGCAACGGACTGCCCGGACCTTCTTAAAAATATTAGTTTTAATGTTCCTTCAAAGGTTGTGAGACACTATACGCCGATCCATCTTCCATTGGTGTCCACCAATTATCGGCAAAATTCGTTTCTGTGGCGGGCAGGGAATAGTTTAAACAAACAAACAAATAAATTCGATTTCGATATATTTTGTATTAAGCCAGAGTCAGTGAGACGGGTACTCAGCCTTGACTTTTTCTCTAAATATAAATAAGCGTTGATTGAGTGTGCTTGGAAAACTGTTATCCACATAGTAATTAAGTATCCAGATGCCTATTCGTGGAGACCTGTAAATGGTTTTCTGTTGCTTATTATCCATAGTAATTCTTGTAATTAGTGCTGTTGGTCTTCCTATAAACTAAATAAATAAATAAACAATAAAGATCCAATCTGGTCCTGTGGAATAATATTCATTTGTGACGTATACAAATAACGAAGGAACATTTTGAAAACTAACATAATATTTCGTAGGTAAATCTCTTTTGTAAATAACTATATATATATAAATTTGGAAGTATTTCCAAACGATCAATTTAATATTAATGAATGATTTTTATTATAATTAAGTAAGAGTGTATTATTGACTTGTAGCTCAGACCGTGACGCCGGACAAGCAGACGGTGGTGCACACGCTGCAGCTGACGGTGACGCGCGATGAACTCGCCGCCCATCTCGTGTGTGTCGTGTCCTCCGCCGCACTTCAAAACGATATACTCACCAAGCTATCACTCAACGTCAGAGGTCAGTACCACTACAGTTTACTCCTCATTATACTCAACATGTGAAAACACACCAAAGTTTCCACTAAACACAATTACAGAATCATTCCCGAGTTCGTCCGCACTGAACGACTTACGACAGGATTAACTTCAGTTATTTTAATTTATTATTATATCACAAGGCAGCATTTCACTCTAATCAGTATCTTAAGCAACGTCTTGCTCCGAGCTGATACTGAACCTAGAGAATGAACTGAATTTCCGAGTGCAACTACTGGGAGAAACAAATAAATTCATTTTTGTAGATTAGTGAATCGTTAGCTCCAACTATGTAATATAGCAGAGTAAGCGTGGCTAGTTCAACTATAATGTCAATAGCTACTGATTATCCACTACCAACTGACGAATAGCGATTAAAGAACTAAGGTTCTTTTCAAACCTAATCCTTGTTGCTCAGGCGTGAAATCAGTTGACTTTAAATCAATGTGATGTAACGTCTCATCAGATAATCGCGCTCGTTAATAACACGGTATCAGCTGAGAGACAGCCTCGAGCCGAGTGCTCTAATGAAAATTTATTCGGACGCCAATGAAATGGGAAAAACTGTATCTGCCTTCAAAACTAATACTCAGTTTTTAGTTTAATATATTTTTTTAGTAAGTATTTAGTTTAATTAGGCAATTGAAACCGGTCAAATAAGCCTACGTAATTGTTATATTTAACTATTTTTAGTATAACTCCGTATCTCACGAACTTTGATTCAAGTGTAAGGCTGTATAAAAATAATCGCATCAAAGGCTAGAAATAAACACAGTGACGAGACGAAAGGACCCAATTCACGGTATCGTCGCATCGTTCTGTTGATGGTTTGTAGGGACGTTAATGTCTGTACTGTCGACAACCAGTAATGGAACTAATTAATATAGTGAAGTGGTGTAGAGCGACCGGGAGCGTTTAGTCCGCCCGCATCCCCGCCCTCGCTTTCCACCGCCTGCGCCACCTCGCCACGGGACCGTAACGTCCTGTTCAATACACTTTAGTTAATCAAATTATATTTTATGTTCAATAACGCAAAACTGACTTGTAAGTGGAGGCTGACCATCCCGCCTGTCGTGCCACCTCCTGCCTTCTCTGGACTCCGACTACAGGCCATTCACAAGTGATCCTGATATCCAGCTCACATATTATATAATATTTTCCAACAGAACTACAGTTAGTTGATATAGGTAACAGTCGGCTTTGAAATTGCGAATCATTCATAATCAAATTTTAGCAATACAACGACAGTGCTATACTAAATCACTACGAGCAAAAATCTACAAAGAAGAGCTCACATTATAGTTTACGTAATGACTGGCAGACAACTTAAATTTGCTTTGTATACAAACTCCGTTACCTGAACTCTTGACTACTATTGTAAACACGTGTGTGGGCTAAGTTGTGGAGAGGGGGAAGGGTTTGCAGGGGGAATGGAACTACGATGCGAGCATTCAATTTCTGAAATTCCCCAAAGGCTGAAAAAATGCCGGATCAGTTAGTTTTACTATTCGTTCGCAGATGAGACCGGCCTTCATGTACACAGTGCAGTTATGATATTTCAGTGCGATAATTCACATAATAATGACAATAACCATCACCGTTCGCTTTTGTATTAGTGTTTTTATTTTTATATAATACGCATAAATCAATTCCCATAAATTATAAAACTTAATAACAATTTCAAAGATTGTGCGTGTAAATTTGTTTTATTTGTTACTGTTTTTATATTAAGATAATGTTGTAAACCGAAATCCTTGAGTTTATCGCAATTATTTGGGCTTTCAAGTAACATTTTAAGTTTAAGGAGATAATGTTGAATTATTTCACTGCGGTGCATTTGCCCTGTGTCGTTGGGCGGGGAGTGTTGCGGGCGACCGATGCCACTCGGGAGGCACGTTGTGTAGTTTCTCTCTCAACTAGTAAGATTACCCGGTACCGTTAGGGCAATCAGTTTTTATAGTTCTGTTCACGCATTCGACTCTAACAACACAACTAAGTCTAGTTATAGGCTATAGACTAAGTACTACGGAGACAGTAATATTTTACACACGAATACATAAACCGTCACCGTGAAGGTTGGCACACCCTAGTATTTCTTCATTTCATTATAACTCGTAATGTGGTCCTGTAACACAATGGAATAACCGAAAAACAACTACGTTGGAAGCAAACTACACTCATAGCACGCATCAATTCAATTATTTGTTACAACAATAAATAGTACTAAGAGCAATAAATGTAAAGTTGTGGAAGAAGTCAGTTTTGATATCAATTTCAATGAAAAACTATGAGACGTGAGAGACAATTACGTTATTACTACATTAGCTTTCGACAATGAAGAGAAGCGCAAGGAACAACAACTGTTAATATTTAATAGTGGTACTACAATGAGCTTGAAATCCTTAGGCAACCTTACCTATGTGAGGCAGAGGAAGTCCTACTGATCGTTTGCCTAGGTGTGTGTTTAAATGAAGCGGTTGTAACTATGTGGACAGTGCCCCCGAACAAGACGGTGATATCAGGCGTGGGGGAGCATGCGACGCAGGGCACACTGCTGACGCTGTCGTGCAGCGCGCGGGGAGCGCGACCGCCCGCACAGCTCGTCTGGTACAACGGCACGCGCCGACTCGACGCCACCACACACACCATACACGTGAGTACCGACATTACCCTTTTCTAAATTAAAACTTCTTTCGGCGCATTAAACAGTCACCGAAAGTGGCCCGTGACTTTCACATCCAGAATCTCAGATTTAAAAAATCGAAATCATCACTTCAGAAGTTTAAGTGTTTTTACATGTAATTTGTTTTATAATATACTAGCTGAGGCGGTCACGCGTGGCTGTGGCTCAGTTATTACGTGCTGAACTTAAATGATGATAAAATACTTTTAAAATTAAAACGTGGCGAGATCTGTGATATCTATAACAGTCGGTCCTACAGTTTTCTGTCAACAAACTTATTTAAAGCGCCATCTGTTGTTCGACACTTATGAAAATTACAATTAATAAAAATAATCGACATTGACAATTATTTCATTTGTTATTTAAAAATATTGAGGCCATTAATCGAAATATAAATTATCCTATCTCTCAAGTTTGACCAAATTATATATCAAACTTTCATGAAGATCGGTTGAGTAGTTTCGGAGTTCATCGTGGACAAAAATCATGACACTTCATTTTTATATACTAAGATTTTATGATACCGGTTAATTTTATAACATACATTTGAATGAGGCTAGACTTGTCTTACTGGCAGTTTCTTATTACACTGTGGTCACCGTACCGAGTCGCCTTTATCCCAGAGAATTTTATATTTTCCTTCTCTTTAGAGAAAATTTAGTTCTATTCGACATTTTAAAGGAAACGTCTGTTTGGAAAAGCTGATTTTTCGTTTGTGAAACTTTATTGGTTTTACTAATATAAGATTTATATTATTTGTTCGAGAGAAACCTGCCCGGGTCTGATCTAACTGTACGCGTCCGTGACGTAATTAGACGAGTTGAACTCCCCACAGCACGGACAACTGCACGCTGCAACACCAAGATCCAATGATAGTCGATTTTTATTAAATGGTCACTCTTTGAGGCAAAACTAATTTCTGCATTACATTTAATCACACAAGATTTAGTTTTCTGTTCACAGATGGCGCCATAATACAGATAACTCGCGTTTAAATGCTGTCGCTGTCTTTTAATGACATGCGTCTGTCGATCCGAAATAATTCAATTAGCGAGGTGCCCCAAATGATCAATTGTCCTCTTGTCTGTTCGTTGTCTTTTTGTCGATTCGTCGTCTTGGTCGTGTTAGTCAAAAACAAAGTGTCGGATCAAAAACAATCCATAAACAGACACCTAAATCTTATACCTATTCATGACCGACTCAATAAAACAATCGCAATCTTAATTGATGTCAGTTGATAATAGGTTTTTTTAATTTTAAACTCATCGGGAGTTGTATTGGAACGCTCTAGCACTTTTACCTCGCGTGCTTTTTCAATCGAACCCTGGACATATTGAACCACATGTATGGTGTATTAATCCAGCAAATACAGCGCAGATCACTTATTTCACTAGAAGGAGATAAATTTGGAAAATAGTTATTCTGTGATCGGCGTTTAAAATAAAATCTACGTTAGTTTTTAGCGACGACTGCCGCTCTTATATGTAGAAGCATGAAGGCCGACAGCGGAATTACTATTTGAAACGTTTCCACTTTCAATTTGTAAATTATATTATAATAGAACTGTAAGTTTACAATTTATTGATGAGTTAATTTGAGTATGTAATAAAGCGACAGTCGTTTGATGATGGTAAGAGGAGCGCGTTCTGTCCGTTCAGGCGCCACAGTTATCCACTTAAATTCAGCGATAAGCCTTTGATCTTCAATGTAAAAAGAGTGATAAACTATAGTATGATAACAAGGGTTGGTAAGATGTGTTTGCTTAACTAGTCCTGCAGCCTCCCAGTTAATAACTAGCCGACGAACGTGTGTCTATGTGCTGCGACAACAAAACTCAAGAACTTTTATATATATTAAAATGATGGTTATTGCAATCAAATCCGATGTACTTTTCTTCCCTTTTCCTAAATATATATTACGGACTTATAAAAATAAAAACATAATTAAATTCAAAGCAAGCTTTAAGCTTATGTACATTATATATTATGTACATTACAAAAGAAATCAATATTAAATAATATTACGAGTTGTCTGTTGCGGTTCACTCGACAGTCATCAATTAAAGCTGGTTACCGCAGCGCAGCGCGTAACGCTCCTACATCTTTAATGTTATACTTCAGTTCGCGGAACTCCGATGTGTTTCTTCAAACAGACAAACACATCAAGAATATTGTAGAAACAAAACGTTTGTAGCCTCTCCCCTCCACGTCCCATGAAGTGAATCTTCTTATGGCAGAGAATGAGATAAAATATATTATGATTTGTATTAAGATTGTGTCATTTATTGTTGGTTTCACTTCTACCGCATGTGAACTCCATACACGTTTTTTCATTTTAGCCAGACAATAGATTATTCGGGAGTTTGATTAATCTCGTATTGTGTAGTCTACTACATCACAAAATTATAAGATGTTGGAAGAAATTCTGTAGATGGTAGCGCCACACTGAAGCTATTACTAGTTTCAGCATGAATGGGTCGGCTCGCGCGCGGTACTACCACCCTCTTACGGAAAATCGATGTGAAGTAACAGTGCTTGCATCGTGTTAAGTTCCTGTGCGATATGCATACTCGAAATTTAAGGTCATCAGATGATATAACTTTAGAAGTCCCTGCTCATTCCACTAGTTTCAGCGCTAAGTCTTTCACAATTCAGGCTGTCCGACTATGGAATGCTCTACCGGTTTCTATAAGATGGGCGCAGACGATGGGCATTTTTAGAAACTCGGTCAAAAAACACGAATTATCTATTTAAAATTCGCTTATGTGTATATATGTACCAATCTATATATAGATTAGGGTGGTTCATTTCCACAAAAAAAAAATTTTTTTCGTTGTTCATGCAAAATATTAATCTACATATAGAAAAAAAAATTATCACCAAGATTGAGTTCTTAATATTAATTTTAAGAACTTACAATTTAAATTTAAAGCTTTACCATTCAAAATGCATGTAAAAAAATCTTTTTTTTCAACTTTCTAATGCTTACCCGGTTTTTACAATATTGCAAATCGGTTTGATGGGACTTGTGGGGAATTTAACGCTCTTTAAAATAGTCTTAGTATTTTTTTGTGTAACTCGCACTGGTTCACCAGTATGAGTCGTCAAAGTAGTTTTTGAAAAAAATATATTTTCTCTTAATTTTTCGAGCAAACCGCCAAAAGTAAGAAGAAAAAAAGAATTGACTCATAAAAAAAGTTATCCAATCAATGTTTAATGAATTTACAGCCATTCTTATACCAGAAAATGTAAGAAATTGATGCATCCAAAGGCCTGGAAGAAATTGTTAATAGCAATAAGGCCGCCCATTGTAACAATAACGAAACGTGAAATGTTTTTGAAATGAATGTATAATTGGTGTACAATAAAGTTTAAATAAATAAAAATAAATAAATACATAATTTTATTTGTTACATGCTACATTTCTCATTTTCGGCTTATCTATAGTGATAATTAAGAACTTTGAAATTAATTATCGTACAGATTCCTATATGTAATTATAAAATCTCGTGTATTTTTGACATGGAAACGATTAATTAATATACATATTTGTTGCATGTGCGAGGAGCAGCAGCGGGAGGTCGAGATGGTGAGTACTATTCCTGCAATTCCGTACTGCACGTACCCAAACGCACGGACACACGGACATACACACATTCACCTTGATACTAATGCGGCTTCCCAGCGTATCGATACAACTCATCTCTCCTACGTGAACACTGAGAGTTGATCGCGATGTATAGTTCTACTAGAGAGAGGTACATTATTGTCATATTATTTGAAAACAATTCTGTAGAAATACCTCCAGACCTATGACGTCACTATAGCTAGCAAAGACCTCTACACCTACGACGTCATTATTGCCACGTCACCCCCGCACCCCCGCACCCCCGCACACCCGCTAACCCGCACACCGGGACGACACTGTAATGTTTACAAAATAAGGCACGAACACATCGACACGCGCGATGAGAACACGAAGCCGACGCACACAATCTCATTACTTTCTATGCATAACTAATTGTGATTTACAATGCAAAATATTCAAGGTGTTGATTATTATTCCACACACGGATACAACAGGAGATACTTTACTAGAACGTGTGCAGATACCTTTTACAAAATGCTTGATAACATCCAGTAAAACATAATTATTTACCTCTTGATTACTTCACACCAACTTGATAATAATAATATTTATGTAGACCAATATCGTTCTACCGTCAAAAAATATTTATAATGATATAAAAATTACGCGCTACCCATAATTTAGTTCCCAAAGTGGTCTCAAGACTCGCCGGAGATCTACATTAGCGTGATAAAAAATGGAGGACCAACGAAAATTTATCTGTTTCTTCCTTACTACCTTTGAATGTAGTCAGATAATATATTAAGAAGTTCAACGACTGTTACTTGGAAATACTTGCATATGTTTCGGGATTATAGTGGAAATGTAGTTGTAAGGGGTCGGAATGAGATAAATTTTGAAAGTGATCTATGAGAAAAAAAGTCTGGGAACCTCTGCCCTAATACGAAGCGGGTCTATAGAATACGTAGCGAAAGCGGAGCGGAGTTCACTCTCGCGTGAAGCGCCAAACCATTCGCATCTCTGAAAATAATAAGTATCTATATTCAGTTGTGTATTATTGTATACCTGCTGTTTAAGGTAAACGCTTTTATTATCTATACTTGATTGGCCTTGAGTGATTGATCGATTAAATGATTGACGTCATACCTTTATAACTATCGCCCTATGTATAATATGTACAGAAATGTATTGTAAGTAGATAAGTTACTTAATGTAAATAGGTTTTACGGACTGCACGGTGAGAGTTGTGTGGGAAGCGCAGGATGCAGGACAGAGTTAAAACATTACACAAATATGAGTACGAATTGTATAGTGCAAGTACCAACCGGTTATACACTGTTCGTATTGATGACAGAGCGACACCACGTACGAGACCACGTCGAACCTGACCTTCGAGGCGACGCGCTTTGAGAACGGACAGAAGTTCCACTGCGAGGCGTTCAACGAGGTCACCACCGAGACCAACGACCATCCCTTGCACACGACCAGGGAACTAGAGATCTGGTGTGAGTATCCCCTCTGTCTTGTTTGTCTCCTAGGATCTTTTTGTTCCTAATTATCATTAACTTTGAGATTATTCCATTCAAAACCACGGTTTTCTATTTAATCCAAAGGAAAGAGAATACTTTCGTCATCATTGTCAGCCTCTAAGGGACTCGCTGTAGACCCATAGGCCTCTTCTCGAAAAAGGTATGGGCACAATCACCGCGCCAGCTCACGACGTATTAACGATTTCAATCTCTGATAAACCTACAGTTTTATTTTTTCCCATACACAGTAGTAGGTACTACAAGAACATTTCTCAGGGTCAGGTTTCCTCACGACGGTTTCCTTAACTGTCAGTCCACAGTGATCTCTAAGGATTCGTTGGTACATGCGGTGGTTCGGATTGATTTTCTACCTGTTAAACCACTAGACCACTGCGATTTATAATTATAATATTAATAATAATATCCATGCGATTATATTTCACCACAAAATTGTACACAGGATATTACATAAGTAAGTGTGATTTGAGCGGTCGATATTGTCACGTTCCAGATCCGCCGATCGTGAGGGTGGAACCGAAGAATATCACCGTGATCGAGGGCGCCAAAATTCTGCTTAAGTGTGAATACGAGAGCAATCCCTCCTCACTCACCGAAGTGATGTGGTAAGTGCAGTAATGACCATGCGAGGAGAAGTGGAAACAACTGCTGAATGGTCCAGCAGTAGTAGTTTTTTTTTAGTGAAACGTTCTTTTCGTCGCCTGAAATATTTTCGTTCATCTATCGCATGTCGCATTACAGCCGGCGCGCGGCCGAGGAGTAGGAATACAATGAAAAGCGCTCGGCAGTAGCCAAGAACAATGTGTATCAACTTAATGATTGTATTTATTACTAGCTGACCCGTGCAATTTCGTCTGCATCAAATCGATTGTCACGCGAAAATTTTTAATAAACCTAAACCCGGTTGCAGCCACACCTACCGTTTCCCATTGTAAATCCAAACTATCAAGGGACTCCTTCAAACATATACCCAGATGGTATGTGAGAAATCTTTTAAAATAAGCCTACAACCTGTTCGTAACATCATCTACCGGGTTCAGTTAAAATAAAAACTAACCTACGTATATTGGCGCTAATGTAAAAAAGCTTGAGAGGTCTATGGACCTCCACTTGGAACAAAGTTCCTTTCCTTATTTTGTAGACGTTTACTATACAGTCAGTATAGTTTACATTATAAAATATCAAGTTGATAGACTTAAATTGTAATTTAAACGATAAAGTATGTTCATAAAATAAATAATGATAAAATAAACACTGCATGATATGATACCTATTTTCAATTTGTATTAAAACTTTTTCACACTCCAATGTATTAAAGAAAAATATTAATATTAAATTTTAATATAAATATTAAAAAGATGAAAAAAGAAACCAGTATTAGTGTTTATAGTGCCTCGCTGTGTTCAGGTACCGTAACGGAGCGCGCGTGAACGTGACGGATCCGGGGCGGTACGCGGGCGGCGACACCGACCAGCACTCGCTCATCATCAACAACGCGACCGGCGCCGACCTCGGCAACTACACCTGCCACCTCCGCAACGCCGTCGGACCCGCCGCCAGCGACGGCGCCATCAGCGTCGACGTGCTCTGTGAGTGTGCTCCTACCGCTCTGTGCCGCACCGTGTCGCTCTGTGCGGCACTGTGTCGCACACGGCGCACTGACGTGGTCCCTCGCGCGTGCAGTCAGGCCGGCGGTGCGGCTGGAGGCGAGTGCGCCGAGCCCGCTGCTGGAGTCGCAGCACCGCAACGTGACGCTGCAGTGCGCGGTGGCGCGCGGGAACCCGCCGCAACTCGACGAGGTGCTGTGGTTCCTCGACGGCGAACTGCTCAAACACCTGCCCGACTGTAACTCCACGGACGGAGATGGTAAGCTTCCCTCTACTTACGTCATATACGTCTCGAAATCAATATAACATTATGCTCTGGCCTTTAGGAGTCAAATAAGCCGTTTAGAATTTACAAATGTCCAAAAGTACAAATATAGATTTTCTCATATTAATTAAATAGAAAAGCAAGAACGCTATGAAATACTCCTTAATATTAAAAATAATAATTAGCATTTAAACAGGGTTTTGTTTTCGGTATCATGGAACATAGTTTCAGGATAAAACAAAAAAAAAATCTTTTTAATACATACAAATGGATTTCAGTGAACACATAAATTGGAAATACACGCTACTTAATTATAAGTATAGTAAAATCCATAGAAAAACGATTGCCACAGATCTCGGCTGGTAATCGACTACCGTGGGATGTGACACGATTTTTGCTTACATAGACAAATCGCCAGTGCCATTGAACCAGTGGTGTCGCCTGTCGTAAGTCCACAAATGTCAGAGGTAGGATAGTGTAATGACATGTCGGTGTAATGAGAATATTTACAACAATTCCAGAGAACCTGTGCAACGAGGTGGACCCCTCGATGCTGTTGCTGCAGGACACGACTAGAAGCTTCCACGGGAACTACTCGTGTAAAGGCAAGAACCTCGCCGGATGGGGAGATGAGAGTGACAAGACAGAACTCATAGTCAACTGTTAGTTGCACTTTATACATATTCTCTCTGCTATATTTAGCTGTTTTTACCCTTGTCCATCAACAAATAGTGTGAAGCATAGTCGCCACATACCGGTCCTTGTGTCTTTGACTTTATGAAATGTGTTAACGTAATTCATACCATTATATCTTAGGAAAGTCTACAAAATATGGCAACCATTTTTATCTCTCACATATTAGAAGTTGTATCCGTGGCGTCTCATGCGTTATTATTATTTCCATTGGGTATATTTTAGATTAAAATTGGCTATCACAGCATATCATCTTAATGAATATAGAAGATATCATTCGTGTTGGGTTATAATCGAAATGTCATATAATTAGCTTTACTAAAGCTTTAGTAACATTACTTAAAGCATTATATAGTTAATTGTCTTAAACAATACAATTTTTATTAACGTTGAAAATGGGAGCATATTTTATTTGCAGAAATGAAACGTATTTACAAATAAAGATATTCTTTATTCGATATGTATAGCCGCGCAAATGTTAATATAAATATTACGCGCTACCTTTTAATACGAAGTTGAGCCTATAAAAGGCGTAACAAAAATGGAGCGGGGTTTGGTCGCAGGTTGATAAAGAAAATCGGCTTTAAGCGCTCGCCTAAGAAGTCCGGTGAAGCTGTAAAAAATAAATAGCGTAGTCAGTTCCAAAAAAAGGAACCGGGCTCACTCTCCCGCGGAGCGCCGGTTCGCTCCCATTTATGAAGATAAAACGTAGTATATTCAATAGTATATGTTAACTTGTTTCTCAATATTCAATTCATTATGATATGCAATAACGCCTTCGCGTTTTTAGACTAGATATCGAAGGGTGTAATATTTTAAATTAGTATGTAATGTTTTCAACTTATACATCTCATGAACTCGCTCCATCGTCTCACGCGCGCAAGGACGTTTCTTTGGAGCTCCGAGAGTCGTACGACTACGCCAGTCCTGCGTGACGATGCGCCACACTAGCGCTCCTGCTTCTCGGCCGGCAACGGCTACGAGAAGCACCAAAAAAGGCCCTTTTCAGGGCCAACCAGATACCGTCGCGTCAACATCACGACAGCGCACAATATCCTGCACATCCGCAGAATCCGCCGCCCACTCAAGAACGAGTACACCTGAGATCCCGACTGAAGGCTTTGGTATCCCCACCATATATGGTCCCGAACCATACCCCGCGCCCAAGGAAGCGCCACAGAGGCCGTTCGGCGCCGAATTGACTCCGAAGGAGTTATACGAAAACGACTGCATCGCTTTCGCCCAGTTTATTGTAACTGGGGCTCCTTCGGAGAAAATGAAGCGTTGGATTGCGCTGTATCTATGCATCGAAAAAGATGAGGCTCAAGATAACGAACTCCCGGTACGAGATATAGAGGCGTTAAAATCTCCTATAAAAGGAGACATGACGCTTCCGGAGATTCCGGCGAGTCAACAAAGAAAACTCGAGCCACTGATAGGAATTGCGTGCCGCAAACGCAACTTCCTTCAAGTAGAGCACGCCACACACCACATCGTGCACACATCGCCACCATCTTCCCCGCGTGCTCAGACGCCGGAGAAAAAGAGGTTTAGACCTGATATGCATCTTCCGACTACGGAATCGGAATTCGAAGACGAACACGAAATTCAATTTTTACACGCCGCGAGCCGCGGGGCGCCACCAGCGCCTGCAGTCTCGCAAACAATGAAGCCAGGAGAACCCCGAAAACTCTCCGAGCGCTCGGAAGTTCCAGCTATACCCGTCAAAAGCCGCGGGGTGCCACTTTATATGGCGCCCGCAGACTTGCATACCCGAGCAACGAAGTCCACGGAACCTCGAAAAGTTCCAGTTCCAGCTATACCCGTCAAGAGCCGCGGGGCACCATTAGCGCCTGCAGCCTTGAAATCAGAAGCAAAGAAGAGTGCGGAACCCAAATCGCAGCCCCGGCAACGCTTCCCGCCGATAGTCGTGGAAAGGCTCCCCGACTGGGTGAGTCTTTTCCGATAACTGGCGAAAGCGCTAGAGTGCGATCCGAACGCACGTCCCCACGGACAAGGGGTGCGTTTTATACCACTAGATGCAAATGAAGATCGCATAATCCGAGAACTCCTCGCCAAATTGGAAGACGAAGGGGTGGCTTGGTTCTCATACACACCCCTCAAAGAGAGAAGCCTGAAAGTCGCAATACGCGGCCTCTCCATGCACACCTCCCCGGAAGAGATATCCGAAGCCCTACAGGGAGAGGGCATTCAACCCGTTTACGTCCGGGCGATACTCGCACGCAGTAGACAACACGGGTGCGTCTACCACTGCGCACTCAAGAGAACACCTGGCCTGGCACCGGCCGTATATAGTATACAAAAACTGTTGTAGATGAACGTCACCATAGAAGGCTGGCGCGGGAAGCGAGGACCGGCACAATGCCACCGGTGTCAGCAGTTCCGGCACTCCTCCCACCAATGCCACCGACCTATCGCCTGTGTGAGGTGCGGCGGAGCACATCCGGCACACCTCTGCACACGACCACTAGACGAACCAGCGACCTGCATAAATTGCAGAGGATCGCACCCCGCGAATGACGCCCGGCGGTGCCCAGTGTACCACCGTGAGTTTAGAAACCGCCGTGCCGGGACCGTCGTCCGGACTGGTGGTGCCGGAGCAAAACGACAGGACCCAAAACATGCCCCCACGATGGAACAGGCGTCGGCGGCAGCGAGCCTGAAGGCCCCCGCCAACGACCCCACCCCGAGAAATGCCAAAGAGAAGAAGAAGCCCGGCCGCAATCGTACTGCGACCCACCCAGCCACCATAACAAGCGCGCCAAGCACAGATCGTGAACCCCAATGACCTGCCCGTGTCCACGGGCAGCGACGGAATAGCCACTAAAGGAGGCAATACGCCTCGGAACAGTTACCTCACCAACCCAGAAAGGGTAGGTTGAGACGACTTCCAGTCTCTACTATACAGGTAGCATGAAAATTAGACAGTTTTTGAAATGCTTTTATTAAAACTGTATTTGTTGTTTAAGGTAAATTCTGTTATTATTAATTGCTGATAGATATTATGTGATTGATCGATCCAATGACAACGAGGACGTATTCTATGATTAATGATGACATGACATGTAGTTATAAAGGTATACCTACGCCCCCGAACGTTGGGTCCGCGATGTTTAAAAACGTTAGTAATGTGTTGCAGCAGTTTATTTATTGTGTGCAACAGACCCCCCGGGGCCCGCCAAGCTGACGTACTCGCCGTGGCGCGTCGTGAAGGGCAAGAGTCTCGTGCTCACCTGCAGCATCGAGGAGAAGGGCCGGCCCGAGGCGTACAGGTGAGCGGGACGGAGCGAGCGGGCGGGCGGGCGGTGCGAGCGAGTGAGTGCGAGTGCGCGTGTCCACAGGTACCGGTGGCAGCGCGGCGGGCGGCCCGTCACGGACGTGGTGTGGCCGACGTGGACCGTGGACCCGGTCACGCTGGACCACCGCACCAACTTCTCGTGCCGCGCGCTCAGCGAGGCCGGCGAGGGTGCCGCGGACACGCGCTACATCGACGTGCTCGGTCAGTACTCGACAAACAGACTGCTGTCTCGCTCTCGCACGTTGCCTTTTCTTATTAAAGTTTCGTTTCATTCCAGCGCCTCCGAGCTTCAAGTACGCGATGAACCAGTATAGTGGCGCTCTCTACAAGTCCCAGGTGCGTCGTTCTTACCTTTTTTTTATTTTTAGGTGCGTAACAATAATGTCAGGAAATTGTGCAATATCAATTAATAGTTTTTTTTTTATTTCCTTACTTTTTATATATCTGATGTTAGTATCTTCAAGTTATATATAAAAATGTCACTAAAAATATATACCACAACCAGGCAACATTGCAACTTTATTCCACACAAAAATGTTTAAATCCGATTTATTCCATAATCCATAAATTCCATATCAAGATATATAAACGAAATCAACTATAACTAAAATACAGTCATTGAATTCAACTGAATTCAGGCAAAATATTTATGGCAAAGTCAACTATAACGTAGGGTAACATTGCCGGATCTAAATTTAGGAGAGAAAAAAACAGAATCATAAATAAGAAATAATATACACTATGTTACAAAACTGGACACAACTAGAAACTCATGATGATTATCGTTATTTTACCATAAAAAGGTCTGTTTTGATAAATGCTTTAGAGCTCAATGATCCGATTTTGACTTTTTTCCTACTAAGAAGGAAAAATCGTCAGGGTTGTCAAGTACGAGAATGTTTAATTTACTTAATCTAATGTATTAAAACAGTTCGAAAACCAGAAGTTATAAACTACAATTTAAAGATATTTTTATACAACTAATTAAACTCTTAGTATAACAAAATAAAAAAATACAATAATAATTTTATGTTCTTCTTTACAATTTGTAGTTGTTCTGCCGTTGGCTTCCTGGTTTCTTGCAATGTTTATTTTTAACTTTGTTTTCGATGTTTCGCCTTGGTATGTAAAATTGTTTTTCTGCATCAAAATCTTCTTCCCATAAATCAGACCCACCGCTATATCTAACATGTCTTGCGAATTAATTTTTATATGATTTGCTCCATAATTTACGTCACGTGCGATCCATTTTCTGAAAATAAAAATAATTATTTAATGATATTTCAACAAAATTACATAATAGGTCTTTACCTATGAAATTGCCGTTCTGTAGGCCATTTCAAATAAAAAAAAATATGTTTGGCTAAGAATTCTCATTTCAAATTAATTTTATTTTAAAAACACGGAATTCTTTTTCCAAACGTAGTCATTTGTTTATTGATTAGTGTTACATTTTCATCGCATTTCATCTTTTTTGTCATCATCGATATGTTAAAAATTCGAGTAATTATGGAATATGAGTAGTGTCGTGGCAGCAACGCGGCACAAGCGGCACGCAACATCAACGACGTTTACGGAGCTAACACTACAAATCAACGCACCACCCGTCATTGGTTTGCTCGCTTCCGTTCTGGGAATTTCGACCTGAAAAATAAACCTCGCGGTCGTCCGAAGACTTTGGTCGACAATGACGAATTAAAGGCGATTGTGGAAGCTGATGATACACAATCTACGGCTGAATTAGCAGCAGCTTTCGACGTTAGCGTCAAAACAATATTGGTCCATTTGCGTCAAATTGGCAAGGTAAAAAAGCTTGACAAATGGGTGCCCCACGAACTCAATGATCGCCAGCGCGAAGTACGCGTCGAGACGTGCCTTGCACTGCTCAACAGACACACAAATGAAGGAATTTTGAACCGCATTGTTACCTGCGATGAAAAATGGATTCTGTTTGATAACCGCAAGCGCTCAGCAAGTTGGTTGGATCCTGGTTCAGCACCTAAACAATGCCCTAAACGAAAACTTACCCCTAGAAAAGTGATGGTCACTGTTTGGTGGTCTAGCGCCGGTGTGATTCATCACAGCTTCTTACCAAACGGGGTGAGCATTACTGCAGATGTGTACTGTGAAGAACTGAACACAATGATGGAGAAGCTGGCACATCTCCAACCAGCATTGGTCAATCGCTCGTCTCCGCTGCTCCTGCACGACAACGCGCGACCTCATACTGCACAGCAGACGGTCTCCAAGTTGCAAGAACTGGGGTTGGAAGTTCTCCGTCATCCGCCCTACTCATCAGACCTTGCGCCTACAGACTACTACTTTTTCCAGAATTTGGATAACTCCTTGGCGGGAAAAAAATTCAATACCCGAGAGGCAGTACAAAATGCCTTTGAAGAATTTGTTGCCTTCCGTCCAGCTGATTTCTTTAAGAAGGGCATCAATAAACTGCCACTGCGTTGGCAAAGATGCATTGATTGCATGGGTGATTACTTCGATTAATACAAATAAAAAATACATGAAAAAAATTCGTTAAAATTTTTTCATACAAAACGGCAATTTCATAGGTAAAGACCTAATATTTATAGCCAACCAGATAAGTTACTATGGAAACAGTAAATTAGTTTCAATACCTACATAATCTCAAAATGTTTTGTGGAAACCCTTGTACCTAACAAAATGTAGCAATTTCAACATCACTTTATAACTGTATTGGGTTGTTAAATTTGCCAAGAATATTTTCTTAGGATAAGTAACAGATATCGAAATATATAATTAGTTATTCATTAAATCAATGTAATAAAATAAATTATCAAATATTGACTTGCCTCTGTAAAGTTATCTCATATTTTTTTATTAAAGACTAACTGACCCGTGCAACTTCGTCTGCATCAAATCGGTTAATACCGGTTTCAATTGTATTTTCAAATGCGAAAAATGTTAATAAAACTAAAACCTGATTGCAGCGACATCTACCGTTGCCAATTCTGAATCCAAACTAATCAGCGACTCATTCAAACATATACCCGTTTGGTATGTGAGAAATATTTTAAAATAAGCGTAGAACCCGTTCGCAGCATCACCTATCGGGTCCAATTAAAATAAAAACCTACATATTTGGCGATACATATTTCTTGCCGATTTCAATTACATTCCTTTTGATTAACTATTGAAAACATCATCTATAACACTGAGGGATAATATACCTTTATAACATTGAAAAAAAATCGAAATCGGAGCGGTGGTACCAGGGATTTCCCGAATACGAAACGATAAAAATATGAAATATAGCTTAAATGTTTAGCTAATCTGACGGCTATATATAGCACAAAGAAAAGTTACCAAAATCCGTCAAGAATTTCATTAACTACATTTTTTTTACTTTCGTCCGTTATCCTGGAGAACCCCTTGTGTTTTATGGGACAAAAAGTATCCTAGATGTGGCCTTGTAATATATATATAAATATTTTCGTCAAAATCGGTTCAGTACTTTCAGAGTGATGCGTGTTCACAGGGACAGACAGACAGACAAAAATTGTAAAAGGATGACTTTTGGCTTCTATATCGATAACAAAATCTGCCCCGATTATAATTTTCAATTAATGTATAGGTTTGGCCTTGTTACAGTTTTATTATAGTAATAATAGATTCGCAGCATACACTCGTCGGACGCTATCATAGAAAAAAGTAACGGGCATTACCGTCATTTTGTAAATTACTGGCTTACCATAAAAAAGTAAATAGTGATAATACATTTTTTTAGATAAACAATTTGACCGTATTATATAACATAGTTATTGGGATCATTAAATAGTCGTATTTCTACCGGCGCGTGTAATAAATAATTATATTGTGAATGTTTGTAGAACATCTCGCTGTCGTGCACTGTGGAGTGCGCGCCGGCTTGCTCCGTGCACTGGCTCAAGGACGGCGAGCTGATCGCGCCCGACGACGCGCGCTACTACGTGCGGGAACAGCACATACCGCCGCAAGTCAATAGGAACGACTTCGAGGCGACGCAGTCCACGCTGGTCAGTTCCATCCCACCACCCCCTGCACCCCCCACACAACAACTCTCCTCCCCGTTACACCGGCTCTCTGTGTGTGCAGCACTGGAACATGTCGGCGTGGCCGCTGGGCGTGCTCAACCGCACGACGGACACCGCCTCCTACACGTGCCGCTCCTCCAGCAACCTCGCGGGATCCTCCGTCAACAGCACCACCAAGTTCGCCGTCGAGTGTTAGTCTCCACTGCAGTTTCTTTCCACCATACACCACCATGATGCAGTTCACATTATTGTTTAACCGCCATTGTGTCTTGCAGACGAACCGGTAAACATCACCGTCGATCCCGAAGTGGTGTCCGTCGTCGAGAACCAAGTCCCCGCCAAAGTGTCGTGTTCTGCGATGTGAGTTACATAGTTTCCTTAATAAACAAATTTATATTTATAGACGTATTCGTAACAACTAACATTGTTGCATGTTTAGCTAGCTTTAATAAATGAGGTTGTAGACATGTATATGCGACTGGGTTGTTGTATACGAGTATATAAACACGGCACACGGTAATAATATCGTAAAAGTGGCTCTCGCTTAGTCTGTCGCATTCCAGGATTGGCCTGAGTATACCAGTCAGTCAAGAGACTTGCATGCCGATGTGACAGCAACAACCGACATTATTGGCAAATCGCTCATTGGTTGACATTAAAAAGTATTTCTACTAATATAAATATTACGCGGTAACATTTAATATGAAGCAAGTAGTAGCGAAATAGGAGCGTAAGTCGTAATTCAGTGAAGTTCTAAAGATTTGTCGGGGCAATACCGTAGTCAGTGTAGAAAAAATTTTAGCGTAAGTCAGTCTCACAGGGACCGTTAGAGCTTTCACATATTTACATTTCTTTATAACTATATACAGTAGTGGATTATTTTATCGCCTACTAAAGATGATGTTTACATAGGACTACGCCATACTTTTATAACTATTCCGTCAATGTTCCCGCGACATATTGTATTTACGACTGGATACAATGTCATCGTATTTTTATCATACGTTCATGATTTGTCCGAGTCTGTTGTGATGTGTGACGCAAGTGTGGTCACGTTGCCGTGTCCGGTGTGCTCGCAGGGGTTTCCCGGCGCCGTCGTACTCGTGGCGGCGCGAGAATGCGAGCAAGTCGGAGGCGCGCGCGCACCGCACCGGTGCCGCGGCCGGCGCGCTCGCCCAGCCCGGCGCCGTGCTGCTGCTGCCGGTG
>MU158813.1:14147-41569 GCA_015888305.1 Antheraea pernyi | reverse complement strand
TCCTCCTCGACGTGATGTGTGAGTACATGTACAGTAGCCCCCGCCCCCGCACCCCGCCGCACGCTCGCTCACCCCCCCGCCCGCCTGTCCGCAGTCGCGCCGGAGTGCGGCATCCAGCAGACGGAGGTGGAGGGCGCGCAGGTGCTGGTCTGCACGGCGCACGCGAACCCCACAGACGTGAGTGTTTCCCCTTCTGGCCCACGATCACTTTAAATAACACATATTCAGAAACAATAAAACATAGATGATCATTTTGAATTCTTGATAGGTAGTTAGTCACAAAATGTAATCGAAACCTTATTGCAATCAAAAGTTATCTCGCAAGCCGAATAGTCATAGAACTTACAGGGAACGTGATGATAGTTTTTAATAAACTAACAATAATTGCACAATTATAACTTCGATTCTGTATTTTTTAGAACTTTATACAAACTTAACACTTCAAACTCAATTGGCGATTATCCATTTATATCTATCTAAATCCCGTCTCAGTCAGTTCGCTGTTGACGGACACGTCAAGGAGGACATCATCATCATCATATCTATACATATGATAAAAATGAAGGGTCTGTATGTAATATCAAAATAATTTTTTTTACTGATGGGTGTGAAATTATACACGCAAATGATAACAAAAATGCAATTTTTAAAATTTTTGTCGGTCTGTCTCTCTGTTTGTTCAGGGTAATCCCCGAAACGGTTGGACCGATTTTAACGGGAATTTCACTGGCAGATAGCTGAAATTACAACGGGTTACTTGGACTACTCTAAATTAAACTGGCTATTAACCGTGACTTCGCCCGCAGTGCTATGTCTAAAACGCTTAGACCAGTCTTCACGAAACTTACATTGATAGATATCTGACCTTATAAAAAGTAATTCAAGTAATTTTAGTTTATACTAGCTGTTAAACGTGGATGTTAAACGTTAAAGGTCTTCCTAATAAGATCTTAGACTATAAACGTATTACGTAAAGAGTTCCATAATACAATTTCTTACGGAACCGACAAGCGTTTATTTTTTGTATAGTCACAAAATCTTAATTATAATAATGGCTATGTATATTAAATATAATGTAAATGTAAATCTTTATAATAATATTTTTAGTTATTGTTTCATTAGTTCCTTTTATAGTGTAAGTGAGCACTGAGGTAGTTATATGGTGGGTTAAGATTCCAAATATGTTGCTGATGACAAATCTTACCTGATGGGTGTAAGGGATGTCGAATAACATCATAAGACTTGAGACACCCAAGCCAACCTCACCTGCACGTGGTGCACAGCTTTTCGCAGGGCGACATGACAGCGGTGACCGGCGATGGATAGTGTGTCACTCGGTGGTTGCCATTGTTTTTGGATTGTACTGTGCTTACCATCAGGAACAGTGCAGTCATTATGACGTGCTACAATTTAAAAAAAACCTTCGTTGGCACGCTGTTAGTATTTATATATTATCTAATAATGTACACATTACATGTTACTTTTAGGGCCGTGCGCGTCGTACAAACAATTGTCTTTAAAGAGCATTTCTATAATTGTACATAGTCTCATAATTTTATAATTCTTTAATGCGATTTGAAAAACGCGTGCGGAGCTGCGGGTACAGCTAGTATGATAATATTTCTTAATATTCTTTTTTGTTTACCATAAGAAAGAACGAAATAACATATATTTATTGTAACGGGCAATTTAATAGTGACAAAAATAGAGTTACAAATAACATAAAAAATTAATCGTTACGAGACATTAAAATGATGCCATGGTACTGCTACCGCACAATAGCTCACAACTCAGGATGTGCTGGCTACCACTACGCAAGTCTTTTAGACTGACTGGGGTAACCCAAACAAAAGACATATGAGATATAATTTACACACTGCTTTCATTTTTAGAAGTAGAGGCTTGTTAAGGACAGGGGCGATACTCTTGGAAGCATTGTGAAGTAGAATCCTCATCAAATATTTTAGACCCTTTGTATAAGACGGAATGTTCTAGAGAGTAATCCAAGACCGTACATTATATCAGAAAAAAAATCGATTTTAAAGTTTTGTATCTACAAGTTGTAATCGTAGTTCTCCAAAAGTCTCGTGCTTATGAAACGTGTTCTATTGGCTCATCCATAATCATAATACTTTTATTAACTGAAGGAAGCTGATATTTAGTGACTATTATCATACACTTGTCTTTAGTAGCGAATGACGCTTTGAACAATTTTAATTCTTATTTCTTCATTCGTTACGCTCAAATTGGTCTTAAGACAGAACCTTGTGGTACACCTCTGGTGACAGAACGCGATGTGGAATGTATAATTGGTCCATTAGGTAAACTTATTTCAACCATTTGAGTTCGTTTTGTAAAATAACTATACGACTAGTTACTGTACCTCCATTAAATGTTAATTAAGAGAGAAGTAAATATGTGATTACACTATCAAATGCTCGGGAGAAGTCTAGTAATTATAGAAGAGTCCATATGCTCTTGAGCTAAAAGAATATTATCTGTAACATATAATAAAACTTATCATATGTACTGCATACAAATTACATTTAACAAAACAGTGTAGTTCGTAGAAAATAGCCGTAGGTGGTAGAGCCACGCCGAAGCTATTACTGGTTTCAGCATGGATGGGTCGACTCGCCCAAGGTAGTACCATTTTCTCACTGAAAACCGACGTGAAGTAATAGTGCTTCCATTGTTGCGTTTCGTTTGGTCAGTGAGAGCGCCAGGCGCACCCCTCCCGTTTCCTTTCCCCTCTCCCCATATCTCCCTCCCCCCAAACCCCAAACACAGGCTGGCAACACACTTGCGACTCCCCTGATGTTACTTGCTAGTGTCTATGAGCGGCGATGATCACTTAACATCAGGTGATCCGTCTGTTCGTTTGCCTCCTATGATATAAAAAAGTGGTACTGTATTTAAAAGAGCACGAACCGATACATGCATGTTAGATGAAAAATTCAAAAATTTCAATTATACTAAATACAAAGTTTTTTGACGGATGATTGCAGGTGACATTCACGTGGTCGCTGAAGAACAGCAACGAGAGCCTGAGCTCGGCGCAGGTGCGGCAGCTCGGCGCGCAGAGCTTCCTGCAGCTGGAGGAGGGCGTGCTCGCCTCCCGCACGTACCTCTGCACCGCCAACAACTCCGTCGGCACCTCGCTGCCCTGCGAGCGTGACGTCATGGGTAACCTTCGCTCCTTCCCTGCAATCAAGCCGTGACAAGTATTTTCACACTTCGTTTTAAGAACAGAAGTCTACACCACTTTATTAGTAATTTTGTAACGCGTTTTGTCTTATTCTAACACGGTACACGCGTCATCGCTCATACCTTGCGTTCCTTTTTGCCTACATACACATAATTTCTTTTCAGTGCGTGTGAGGGTGCCTGCTTTAAAACGAGAATATCTATTGAACATCGTAATCATTATTAAGTTCAGTTTTGTTATTAGGATAATAAAAATAAATAGAATTAAATCAAATATTTTAATACCGTGCCAGCAAGCAAGCTAGCAAGCAAGACATTTGCTTTATTGGCCCTGCTTGTGATCTTGTGGTTTTCCGACCCCTGAACATGCCACGTATAATGACCATGAGAAAAACGTGCATTTTCTAGATTCAGGCCACAAACATTCAAGGATTAGCCTCGTGATCTGTTAATCGTCATGACGAATGCAAGACGCATTAGAAATTGAATTCATTAAGCTCGAACGGCATATCGGTTGGCATTATTGGAATTCTCGGAATGAGAACTTACCTTTGAATATCGTCGCCTAAATAAGATTCATCATCAGTTTACTTATCACCAAACGCATTCCGTTGTATAGTTTTGGTTCGTTTATGTTTTGAAGCATGATTATTACTGAGCCAACCTTTAGTCGTAAATTGTGCGGTGGTAAGTCAGGTACATCCAAGGAGTGTAAAAATTCAATTGGATAGTTAGTGGATTCATCTTCGTTTGTTACAGAGTCAATAGATTTGAATGAATAGGCATTCATGATACATACCAGTGATTCATGATGCATACCAATGACTTAATTATGCATTATATAGTTTAAGTCATCCACATCTTTATTCTTAACCGCCAAAATTGGTCGTACACCCGACCATTCGTTATCTTTGTGGTTAGCAATGATTTTTGGGAATAATTTGCTGATGAGTTCACCTTTCGATGAGACAAAATTACAGAAATTCTAAGGAAATGAAATCAATCAGCTCGATTAGTCGACAGGTACTCGGCCATTAGCGATAGTCAGTAATCGGTCAGAGAAATCTTCAGCAGATGTACCGTTCAGCAATGCAACCCGCATGTTTGTTGTCAGCTGAAGTTTCCTCACATATCGCCATACATTTGATTATTAGAGGCAGGCGTTTATTTCATCGACAGCAGTTGATCTTGAAATTACTGGCAGTGTTTGGTGGGAATCGCCAAACAGTAAAATCACTGCGCCTCCAAAACATCTCAAGGCATTGCGTAGATCTTTTTATGTTCGGTTAAGTGCTTCCAATGCGCGATTGTGCACTATTGTGCATTCGTTACAGATGATTATCTTCGATGGTACTAAAACTTTAGCCGTTGCGGAGTGTTTTGCAATAGTTTAAAGCTGAATAAACCATACGGCATCCTTCTAAGGATGTGGAGGTTATTCCACAAGAAGCAACTGCATACACAATGTTGGATCTCGCACGAACAGTGGTTAAATTTACTGACATAATGGATGTCTTAGCAGTTCCACCAGGGGCATCCAAAGCTAACATCATTTCCATCATCGACTGCCTTCTTTGATGTATCATAGACTTCCTTGTGTTGGAGATTCAACGGGGGTATATTCGTTTGAACTACTAAGTCTAATTCATGTTGATCATATTCACTTCCCGTTCCGATTTTCTATTGAACGCGTAATTCATTCCACGATTTGGCGCTGGCATTCCTAACTTAAGTAATCGATAACCGCAAATGGGGAACACCTATCTTCCACCAAGAGCAAAGCCAGATTATTAATGATAACATCGGCACAAAATGATTTATTATAATAATACTCGTAAAAACTTGTAACACAAAACAAAGACACCAATCGGTTAACTTCGCTTTACCGTTTTACAGTGTCAGCCCCGTAAAGATTGTTACAAATGAATGTCTGTATATTTTTCTTATCCATTGTATTGGGGCTGAATTACATTTTCGAATATTATTACCGTGTGTACAGAACAACGTTCGCCGGTCAAATGAATTTCATATATATTTTGTTTACTATTAAATTGAGCGCCTTATAAAATTATAATAGCAAAATCCAACGCGTAAGGAATTACGCATGTAACTGTGCTAATGTTTTAACTGGTGTTTTTTAATGATATTTTTTTATTCATAAATAACATATTTTAATACTTATTATCCTATTCCGGGCGAAGACGATTACAAAAAAACCAAACCAACAGGTGGTTCACCAGACGTTAAGTGATCTATAGACACTAACAATACCAGGGGAGTCGAAAGTGCGTTGCCAGCCTGTGTTTGAGTGAAGGGGAGGGAGAGGGGAGGTGAGGTGGGCCAAATGGCTTGAAAGACCATCGCGTTCGAGCTCTTGGTTAGGTAGCACAACATTATCGTAACACACCAATAAACTAACCTAACAAATATACTCTATTCCCACAAACGAGCACCCTAAACACGTGTAAGATGCAAGAACTTACTCCTTTTTCTTTTCCTTTTTGACAAGATTTTACCTAATAATACTTCATAGAAATAATGCGTGTTTTTTTGATTTGCAGCCAACTTGGAAAATTTTAGTAAGTATGTAGCTAGCGGTAGTAGCGTTTACATGCCGTTATTTTACGTTCATGACGTGCAACGCAACATCTTAATACACTAAATGAACTTAAATCCAGTAAGGTATAGCGCACTAAATCGTAAAATAACGATTCAAATATCGAATACTATACTGTAGTTTTTTTTCTGCAGACTCGTGAATATTTATATATTGAATATGAATAGCGAGCACTTTACTCTAGTTTTTTTTCGCTCTTGGCCCGCACCTTCCTCCTTTCGTTTATTTTATTAGTTATGTCAAAAATCGTTGTAATTTTGAGCAAGTATTGTTATTATTTTAAATCTAATTTTTAACTAAGATTATTGCCTTTATGGAGACTTCATTATCATCTTTTATAGGCATTTTAAAATTATAATCTACAACATCCACGGGTCGAGGGATGAACCTAGTAATTACATCGTCAATCACGTTGGTATAGTGGACACACTAACACCTGTGTCTACTTCAGTTTGTTTGTGGTGCACAGGTTCGAAGGTGTGGTGGCGCGACCAGCAGAAGCTGATTCTGATCGGTGGAGTGGCCCTCGCGGTGCTCCTCCTCACCCTCATCCTCTGCATCATCATCATCTGCATCTGCAGACGGATGAGATCCAAGTCCAAGTGTGAGTACTTGAACCTGTTTCGTAATATCGACTGACATCGTGATTGTCGTATCTCATTGTGTAGCGCCTCTGTGTACTCGTACTGTGCTGTGTTTACTAAGGATTAGCGTTCTGCATTAATATATTTTGCATTTTTTTAGTTCCTTTCTTTCCACGCTTCATCACTTATAACCTCATTCCAATTTTGCTAATAAGTAAACCAAGATCTATTGTGAAACTGTAACTTCTGAATTGTTTGAACACGCCACTTTCATTTATTTATAATAAATACATATAATCGATTTCAAAAGAATAATATTGATGTGTCTGTTATTCCGCTTGAAGTGATAGCGAACTAATCGTTTTGTTTGTCCACCGGCCGTCGCCGCTCGCCGTTCGCTCCCGTACTAATAACACGAACTAACAATCATACAAACAAGCAGACAATAATCCCGTCGAATTAGAGGAGAGAGAGAAGTAAGTTCAACATAAATTCATACATACATATAATTAATATAGAGAATGTTTCATTAGCCTATTGAAAGTAACTTATTAGATTAAAACATAAGTGTTTAGGCGCAGGCGTTTGCTTGAGATCTACGTTCAATGTCTATAATTTTAGAAGAGAACGCTTACAATACAATTACGTGTTTCAGTTAATTTAATGTAGTATAGAAACATTTAAGTTAACAATTACTTCCTGTTTATATTTATATTTTCATTACCTTCCTGTCACAGTCCCACCGCTATCTAACAAGCGAACTGTTCGCTGACGCTGTTACGAATGCTTAACTCATTGATTACTTTTATTATATTTATTATTATCTCTATATGTACACTTCTTTATTTCCTCAACTTGATAATTATATAATCAACCTTAGTCCTTATAGTTGACATACAAATTTTCAGCGACGCCTTTGGTCCGAGCAGACTCTTGGCACACGTTGTCAATGCCACCGTCAAGGTCACCCCTTATAGTGCCAATGCCGAGGTCCTGACCTTTCTCAAGGTCGATGTCAAGGTCCCAAGGTCACACACATAAACAGTTTGATTTTAGTTTGAACGCCTCTAACTGAATGCTTGGACCATCGGCTCTTAGTTTATAGGAGTTTTACTAATTTTGTGTTTTTATTATAAATATTATTTATGAGTATTTATGTATTTACACTAACACACTGAGAGTTTACTTTCCATAGATAATTTTTATAATTAGTTTTGTAATGTTTGCTATCGAAGTCATTGCGTAGTCGAAAGATGAATCCGTAGAGCTTATACGGTCGATGTAACGGCATGCCTGTGCCTCTACTCGTATTGTTTAACTGTATTCAGGCGTCAGATCAATGAATGTGATAGTGAAACGGTTGTGATAATACTAAATGTTTCGTTCTTGCGTAGGTTCCTAACAGCACTAACACCAGACGTTCTCAGACTGACTACAATTAATAGTTCAGGTATATTATCACTAACAAACATAATATTAACATATGTGTCACGTATTATGTATATTCATCATTATCGCATAGATGGAGAATGCTTTCTTGTGTTACTTCACTGTTCTACTGCTATGTTCTGCTTTGGATTTGTTGAAGCAATTGTCGATCGCTATGTGTTGGTTGATCTCGATGGCACTATCTGTACCAATTTTATATTTTACTATTCAGTTGAATGCATGGACAAGTCTTTTGGAAAGCATTCTTCTAGTTTCTATTTCCTGTTTATTTGTTCCTGTTCTGTCTATATATTTTTTATCTACTCTATATATTTATGTAACATATCACAGTGTAATATAATTTGTATTTATTAATTATTTTATTATAACATCATATTATATAAACATTAGGTTTTATTTGTCATTATTTGTTATTTCATTATTGTAAACGATTCTTGAGATCATTGCATGGTATCTAACATAGGTTTGTGTTTATATTTTAATTTTCTCAGCCCCGATGGTAGCTGCCTAAATGAAGTATCAATAGCTCAGTCCATTATTTCGCAAGCTTTGCCAGCTCTCTCTCCACGTTTAAATCTATCATTCAGTCCGAAATCGTCAGATCGAACGCGACTAATGGACTGTCAGAATGCTCATAGTCTTGAACTCAATAAATTTGATAACGCATGTTTGCGAACTAATCTAACGCGACTCGAATCAACGATAAACGGAAGTGTAACAGATGAACCAGCGACATCAAATACTGAAAGTAGTAAAATTGAGGCAGAGTCAACTCAATCTCCGGTGATGATAAATAAGTGGCCTCTGAAGCCCGGCGTCTTGGTGCACGTTAACTCAAACCACTCTCTGAGTCCTAAAAATCAATCTAGAATTACTTCAAATTTACAAAAAACAGACGAGGCCAATTTGGGATTACTTGAAAGAAACAGAAACACGAATAATGATCAAAATAAAAATAATATGGATTATTTAAAGAAAACTGTAAAGCCAAAGAGACCTACAAGAAGCGTAGTGAGAGGTATACTAAATAATTTCCGCAAGAGGAGTAACGACTCGGAGGACAGTGGCAAATACAAGAAAATACACAAATCCAACAAGAGAGCCATGACTTTGGTTAATTTAAATAAGTCTAAGCAACCGAAAAATAGATTACGCTCATTTTTTCAGAGCGAAACAGCAAATGTCATTGTTACTGAAGGAGGTAGTGCTTACTATAATAATATTTTTACATCTGAGAACTACGAGAATGTTTGAGATTTTTTTATACATATTAAGTTTATTTATTGTTAAGATAGGTTCTATGGTTCTGGCGTGGTAGTTTCGCCATAATTATGTTTCTTAATTATGCAGTTTTTATAAGTATTATTTTTAAAAACAAAATTAAAGTAAAATTCAGATTCGTGTTTTATTTTGAAAATGTTTCATAAACGTAAAAGTATATAGAAATCTCAAACATAAGGCGTCTTGCCTGAGCTGATCAAGTTGTAACATTAGAGAAATTCTTAAGCTGGAAATTTTGCTTTTTATGTCATCATTTATTTTGCACGACGCGTAGAGCGATACTGCTTGCTGCACATTTTTCTTTTGCAAGTTTTGTTTTTGACGTGTGCATGTTTTTAGTCGTGTCATTCAAAAGACCTGATAAAATGTTAGCTGCGAGCGCAACCCGCGACACAGTCCCAGATACTATTCCCGGTAGAAACACTAGGAAGAGAAAAAAACCCGGTAATAGTGAGTACTGCATGTTACCACGTTTTGTACGCCTTCAACTCAGTATTTGTATTTTCCAATAATATCTTCTAAAATTTCAGTTCTAAAAATATAAATTTAAAAAATGTATTGGCGCAGTCCAAAAGTGAGTTGTAGAATATTTTTCTTTTCCCAGTTAAGCGTTACAAATCTTAATGATTAATATTTTATGAAATGCTATATTTTCTACTGCGGAATAAAAAGTGACTTATTAGTGGTATTTCTGGGACAGGTCCGCCTACGAATGGCGTAGATAATGCTGTGAACGGCAATCTCGGAGCGGACAACCCCGGACTCTACGAGAACCTGCCGTTTCATGGACTGCAACAACCTCCGAACAAGGTGAGACCCACGAATCTATTAAAAAACACTAATGATTAATTAATACTTACTCATGAATTGATTGAAATGCTTAAGTCTAAAAATTTACGTTGTAAACGATAGACCAATGAGTGTTATTGATGTACTCGTATTGTACGTTCGACCGCGCAACGAATACGTTCACGTTTAACATCAGATAAACAATTCTATTCAGTTCTTTAGAAAACGCAGTTCGAGTGCCTCGATGTCGTTCAGTCTTAATCATCCAGTTTATCTAAATTGGCATGCCTCACAATAATTTACTTGAGGTTTCATTTTACTTAATAATTATAACAAATAATTTATGTTGCTTTACTTTTGATTTTGCGTTTAACATTTTGTTTCGTCTATTTCATATTTTGTTTGGCTTGCATGATCCGTGTCCAGCCTGTCCAGGCGATACTGCCCAGAGTTATCGATACTACCCAAAGAAACGGCAAAGGAGTACAAGTTTTGCAAAACCACTCGGCTACTAATCTACCGTTCGAGGCGAAGGTTACTTGCTTGCCTGTCGAAAGGAAACCGGTCGCGAACTGTTCGTCTTCTCTCACTGAGTCGCAGTACCGCGACGCGCTCGGGACTCACTTCATATCCCCAATACAAAGAGTTCATCCGCTACACCAAGTTTTACTCAACCCTTACTTACCACCGATGAAAACTTCTTTATTGAAGCAATTCCCCACTATAGACGAAGAGTCAGGTAAGGAGAGAAAATTCTCCTCGCTCAACACTAGATCATACAGAAAACCTCTGAGGTTTCAGTCAATGAGGCTCGTTAGAAAAAGAAACATCGAGCGCTTTTATCCGAATACCGAATACGGAGAAAATTTTGTTGAGATTAATAACAACCGGAATGGAACATCCAACGATGACGAAACATTGTCCGATGACATTATATACGCAAATTATCCTTCTTTGATTAATGTCAAGTCTGAGATCAGTGGTGTCGAACAGTTTGAAAACTTAACTGATTCAATACAAGTATGTGAGGAGAGTTTATCCACCAATTCGCTAAACAGACCAATACCCGCTCCCAGAACTAAATTGTCGCCTTTTACATCTCCGACTAAACCCGACCATGTATACGTTAATTTGTCCATGCCGTTGATAAGTACAAAACTATCTAAATCGTTCGATGTCATTGACGCTCCTATCAGACCTTTTAAATCAGCCGTTGATCTCACTAAAAGGACGCCTTTCGACGCCAAAACAACGAGTGAACATACTATGAGTGATACAGATGAAAGTGATGATAATAACAAGGAAAAAAATGTTGAAGCCGATCTCAAGAAACCCAACGTTATAGCGGCCACACCAAAGAGAAACATGTTAACAACATTACCCTCAGCGAGTCTAGTGAAGTCCGCTGTAAACCAACTCAATGAACAGGGAATGAACCGAGTGTGTCCCGTCGCGAGACAACTCATTCTGCCGAATAAGACACTGCAGATACCCAAACTGAGCGAGCGACCAGTGCCGAAGCGATGTGCTGTTAGAAGGAGCAACTCTGTTCAAGCGAATTTAACTATGGACACTAGAAACGGTCAGGTATAAGCGCTTTTTACACCTTTTTTATTATTTATATATATAATACGGTCAACTTTTCCTCTCCGACGGTCTAGTGAGCTTGCAGAGTCACACTTAATACTTTATGTCATCGTCATGTAACCAACTAACGTGTTATTACTTTAATATTTACAGAATACTAACATACTCCAACAGCAGTACATACAAAAACGTAATCATTTTAGTAATTTAAGTGCCAAAGCGAAAAACAAGAAAAACTTTCAAATCCCTCTACAAAAACACCACAGTTTCTGCTACTTCCAACCAATAAGAGTCGACAAGAGAATACCGTTGAACCAGGACTGTGCCTACAACAACACGATAGGACCGCTCATCTACCAATCGACTGACAACCAGTATTGCACCAAAACTCTGAATAGAACTAGAGACAAGAACAATCACAAGCTGAATCGACTGAAGAAGTCTGAAAGCCTGAGGGAGAAGCTATCGTGTGTCGGTCTCTGTGATAACTACGAGAAACCGAACTACCCGGAGCCGGAACCCGCGGACCCGGAGCGGAGAGCCTGCCACCGAGTGCAGCGCGGCGCTCCCACCGCGGACTCTCCTCACGACAAGTCTTCTCATAAGAAGTTAGTGTATGCGGACTTAGCGCTAGGGAACCATAACCTCAAGTTTAAGAATACGGTCAATTCAAATAGACATTTATACGACACATACTCTACGGGGGCGGAGCACGACGCGCGCGCCCTCTACCGGCGCCCGGACTACGCCACGCTCAGCTTCAACCAGATCGACGTCTGAGGTGAGTCGCGTGCCTCACGCTCCCCACTCTCTCTTCCCTTCCCACTCGTCCCACACTGCCATCTCTCTGTACCCAATACGGCATTACCCGCCCCCGGCGTATACCCTTGCCCCCTTGTCCCACCCTCCCCAGAAAGAGCATGTATCTGCAGTGTTGTGACCTTTGTATTTCTCTTTCTAGGATCGCTTTAGCAAGAGTGACACGTACATATATTAAAACAAGGTAATTCTTCTCAACTCATTATTAAACACACACACAGCCCTAAAGTCTTCTGTCTCACTGTCTGTCCATGTCGCTTACATACGTCCGCTAACTAAACTAACTAATTATGATTTATCTCTGAACTTTCAAAATATAACGGTATTAATAATTAATAAAACACCAGTCTACTTACATATTTCTCTAACCACAATGACTCGGTCATAACAATGATATGAAATGCGCTACTCAACCGAGGTCACGCGGGTATGTAGAAGTCAGTGAAGTAGTGCAATCAGTGGAAGCGAGAACGGGACGCGACTCGTCGATTCTGCAGGCTGCGGGTCCCGGGGACTGCGAGTTGCAAGGCTTCTCTATACAATGCAATATACTTCTTATAACAGGTTTACTTGAAATAGGTTTTGCGTCACAACCGTACTCTCGTTCAAACCATAGAGTACGCTATAAATAAATAGAGATGTTACTCGATTTTTCATATCAGCCTCCCTAGCGTTACAAGCTAGAACTAGTATGTGTTAACTATACGCGAATATCTATATATACAACAAGCTTTTGATCATTTATGTTTATAATGAGAATATGTGTATTTAGTTCTTAACTTGGTTTATTACAGAAATAAATTAATTTCTACGCAAATAGAAAGAGGTGAATAAAAACAATGTCAACCAAATATTGAACTTTTAAAACAAGATATATATTTATTTTAATAAAATAATATGAAACTAATATACATTTTACGTCGAGTAAAATGTAGAGAGTCGAGAATAATAAAAATTGATGTAATGTACCACATACATTATTATGTGATTGTATAACAGCGCCATCTAGAGATACATGACCTAACAAAATTCACAAGCATATTCAATTTATAATCTGACCGCATTCACTGTACTGCGCCTTGGGTATAGCGGGGAGATGAGGAGTAGGAAGGAAGAGCATGAACTCACGTGGGATTCGTAATGTCGGACATATCTTACGACATCTAAGCACAATTGTTGGCAGCTATGTATTTATGAGTATAATTATATCCCTATTCTAACAAATATGATTTTTAGATAAGTACAAATAAAAAAGCAATATAAATGAAATGAATCTTTAATTCTTGGAAATATAAAATAAAATAATTTGTTACATGAAAAATAAAAAGTGATTGACAATTCAGAGCAAAAAAATTTAAAACTGTTTATTAGGTAAATTCTGACAAATATTCAATTTCAGCTTCAATTTTTATTTCGCTATCGGAGCTTGAATCAGAGTCATCCTGCTGATTTATTATTATTTACCTATATATTCAGAACTGTCTTTGTCTGCTTTTCTTTACTTAATTGTTTTTTATTGTAGCACGGCAATATTACTGCACTATGCTTGATGGTAAGCACAGTACAATCCAAAAAACAATGGCGACCACCGAGTGACACTGTCCATCGCTAGTCACCGCTGTCATACCGGCCTGCGAAAAGCTGGATATGCACAGGCTGGTCCCGAAACGTGACCCGCAGAAGCGAATCATTATGAAGGTCTTTTTCGCCATATACATGTGCATGACAGTGTTGATATCTCGAGATAACACACGACCCATCTTTAGATATTTTATCTCATATGCGCCTAACACAGAGAATCCATAACAAATTATGTATTAATTGAGTATTACAGGTATTTTTATTTTGTACATTAAGCTAAACTTAATATAATATCGACATACAATACGCATTAAATTAAGAATATTGTTTTTATACTCTTACTTTCTTTTCACTTTGACTGAAGTATAACGGTCGTAGTATGACACCTTATACGAACCTGTACAACGAAGTAATATGTAGAGTCCATACGCAGTGGAGCAGAGTGAGTGAGTAGGACGTTGTGTTGCAGCCGTTCCGGCCGGACGACCAGTTCATATACGCGGACGCGGACCTCAAAGACTACGGGCCCATCGACTACAAGGCGGCCTCGCTCTACGCGCGCATGAAGAAAGTAAAGGAACAACAGCGCCTGCAACTCGAGAGGGATTCCGGCGCGCTCTGACGCTCTATAATACTATCTCCGTTGTTCCCGTGAAGCTTTCTTATCAAGTTCCGTGATGGAACCGCCCCTCCCCCACTCCCCCCCTCCCACACTTCATAATTCTCCGACCGCGCCGCGATATGCCTGTATGTCCGCAAGGCGCGGTGCGCGGATCAACCATTTACAGATTCAGTACTATAAGTAAATACATCGAACAAAGCTCTAGACGCGAGCGCCGCGACGCGACAGCGTGTTCGGTGACACGGTGCGCGATGCGGCGCCCGCCTCGAGCAACTTCCCACCTGTGGACAATTATTGTAAAAAGTTATAATTAAAAAGTGTAGCGCGAGTGTTGTGCAACACTACGAATGAACTTTATGTAATTTAAGCAACGTTTTGTACATACGAGGACTTGTTATCGTCAAATAGTGTTAATAAATTATAAATTTTTAATTATAGTTTTATTTGTCACCTCTAGACTAGAGCCCCGACACCATTACTCCGGACAGTAGTACAGTAGTCGATGACTACTCTCTTTGACATACCGCATCAATCTGTTTAACTGAGCTTCGATCGATATAAACCCACCGCCCCGACACCCACCTTTTCCTTTTAAAGCAATCAGTCGGAAGGTAACGGATGACATCTACTCATACTTATATACACCAAAGCCATGTAACGGTCGGTGTCGTTATATGAAGCGATGAAATGAAGATACACTACCGGAAGAAGCTGCCCACTAAAACACGCTGTTGCACAAACTATTCCTTTATTCTTCGTTAATTCGTTCAATTTATTTGTACAAATACGCACAACAATGATTCTTAATAATAAAATCCTAACACGTATATATATATACAACATTTTTTAACAGCTACTTATCTTACGATTGACAAAGATGTGAGCGCAAGGGATCTAACGTGTCTAACTTGATTACGCTACGTAGCAGCAACCATACCATAACGCGATTGGATACCGATTGACGTTCTTGATAGACATCCTGTATTGTGGAAGAAAGATTTACATCTGCTGATGGTCTCATTATTAGTCTATGATTATGATACCATAGTGATGATCTATAGCTCTCCAGCTCGTCTTTTATAAGAATAAGAGATATCCTTATTTTATTTACAGCAGAACAAAGCAAATTTACTTGAAGTAAGGTATATGTATAACCTTTGAGTATCCTTGATCGCTGGTAAGGCTTAGAGCCGTTAGAGGCGTTTTATGCGTGAGTCGACTCCCCACGAGTACCCGAGATACTAAAGCTACATATCGATGCCTCCTAACTTTTTAATGAATTTGATAGTTAAAGGTGTAGCATGCGCACCGCCGAAATACTTATGGTGGCTATCTGTTACTCTGGGAGACCCCGAAGGGTCTTCGAGAACCTTTAAAGTTTTCGTTCAGATCCAGCTAACAACAGTAAAGATACAATGCACGTGATCTCCTTTCTGTTGCAGCTGGCCGCTGAGCTTCCACGAATGTTGAATTATAGATTTATTTAATGATTCAGCTGCTGATTATAATATGCTCGCCTCGATAGTTCGATGAAAAAACAGAAGAATGAATGACACCTTTTTCTTTTTTGTTGACGTTCACGTGCATGACTACCAAAAAGTTGGAGTCTCGATACTATTAATCAACTGAGATCTGAACGTCAACAATCGATTTATATAAAAAGGTTCTATTGCATAATGATGACGATACATACCGTCCACCAAAATACCCAAGGTATTTTCCAAAGAAAATAGAGAAATATGAGAATATATAAAAAACATGGATTCTTAACTAAACAAACAAAAACTAATGATACAACTATTTAAGGACAAAATGTACTAGCTAGTTATGATTCTATGGGAAGGTGACACATATATTGATAAGAGGTGGCTTGATTAGGTCTAAAATCTTGATGGTTACTACACGGACAAACACGTCTGGGTTTAGATGCAAGGCGGTTACTCTCCCTGAACACCGTTGTAAAAGAGTATGATTTTCATCCTTGATTATTACAACAGCGTTTAGTTTTAATGGTTTAAGTTGGGTTTTGAAACACTGAATACATTTGGACAGATACATTTAGCAGACGGTGCCTAGAAACGTTGCAATATCATATAATGTGTAATATTTTTCCCGGTATGACAATACTTACGATAAATGGACTCGATGAATTTGAACGTGAATGGATGATCTCACTGTGTAAAAGAGCGAAGTGTCGTTGTTTGAACTCTAAACCAACACGTGATATACGACCGCTCACCCTGAAAATACCCTGTTCGTCCAAGAACGTATATAGCCTTCGAAATGGTTTTGCTAAAGGTTTTATTTGTTTTAACTACCTCAGTCCTCACTTCCACAGTATAAGGAACTAATGAAACAATAACTTAATGATATTATTATAATGATATAATATGCCCATTTTTTCAATAAGTAATACATTTATGATATTATATCTTATTAGAAAGACCCCTTCTATCTACAAAATGACTATTAATAATTATAATGTTGAATTGAAAACAATGAATGAGCTGACCTCCTGAACTTAGGTATTATAATGATAAAAGTATCCAGCCTGGATAGCTTCTTTAGCAAGAAGACCAACAGCTTCATTACCCTGGTTCCCACTATGTCCTGGTATCCATGCCAGAACTACATAAATTCCTAAACAATGACGTTGATACAAATAGAATTTAATAATTATGATAACTGGAGACTTTACTTTAGAAAAAATCGGACTATGCTAAATAGTTTGTAAGTAAATCAGAGAATTTTTCAATATGATAGTTTGATCTAATCTATGTGATAGTACAAATTTCAGAGCTTCTGATATAGCAACTACTTCACCTGTGTAGCTGGAGGATAAAGAAGGGTATTTATTACGTTCAATAATATTACTGTAGATAAAAATGATATACATATGTAATGTATTATTGCAAGCATATGGGTAGCTACATAAATGTCATTGCCGAATGTCGCGAAATTTAAAAAAGCAATTAAAAACTTAACGTATGCCATTTTGACAAATGCAAATAAAAAGAGGCTCTAAAATACTGTTAAAGATATCCCATCCCACTTATTTACCCCCTTAAATGGGAGGGGGGGAGGTGTTGCTAAATTGTGAACTGATTCACAAGTGCTCACATGACGTTTCATGTAGTGACCCAACATAAGTTATTTGTTTCTTGTTAAAGAGAGTGGACGACATCTCAGTACTCTTCATTTTGCACCGCAATTATGTTTTGTTTTCTATTGTTTGTTTTTTAATGTTTGACTCCATATGATTATTGTAAATGTTTATTTATCTACTGCGGTAACTGAAGCATTATTATTAATTCACCCTTCATCGCGATTGAGAAGTCATCACCAGGAGTCATATATTTCTTTTTCAGTGCAACCTTTTCTAAAGTAATGTCGTCGAAACGTTATGCCAAAATTTCATAGTTATCTCTAAGTTAGGCCGACACCTGCTGGGGAATAGACGTAATGCCAGTTCGGCAGCTCCTGCTCCCCGGCCTATAGGTGATTGAAGGCACCATGGGGTTTTAGTCCGTGCAAGTCGGACATACCCCACCCTTAGCTGCCCGGCTAGGGTGGGAATCCGTAGGGATTTCCCCATGTAAAAAAAAGGAGTTAAGTCCGACCACTCCCCGAGTCAGCACAATATATTATAGGAATATATATTACAATGTTACAAGAGCGATAAGCTCATCCGGCAACCTGGTGGTCGAATCTGAGAAACGATTTTGCAAAGTAAGACAAGCGATAAGCCCTTCCGGCCACTTGGTAAACCTAATAGGGTTAAGATAGAAATAAGATAGTCTTAAGTCGATCTTTGTACTGAATAAACGTCGTTCCGAATAAAATCTCTTCTTTTTAAAAAGCTCCACTGGTCGCAAACGACTTGACTAGCTTGTGAGTCAAGTTTGTGCATGTTTATCGACTTGTACAATGATACCTGCTCTTAAATATTAGTCATTATTATGACGACTTGGTACACGTCACAGCTTATACAGTATTTTGAATAGCCCTTGTACGATTTTGATCCTCGACCAGGTGAAAATCTAATATTAATATGACCGGTGAAATCAACTCCAGATATTTTAAAGGGTCTCATAGGTTTCAATCTAGATTCCGGCAGCTGTCCCATGAGTTGGTTGTAATTTTGCTGTGAGTAACGCAAGCAAGTCACACATGTTCTACAATACCTTTTTACTAAATTCCTTGCTCGTATTATCCAGAATTTTGTTCTCAAGAAATTTAACATTAGTTGCGGTCCTCTATGCAACGTTTTTTGGTGAGCCTCTTGTAATATTAGTTTAGTAAGATGACTGTCGCTAGGTAATATCACTGGATGTCGTTTATCATACTTTATTTGAGCCTTATGTATCCGACCTCCTACTCTCAAAAGTCCGTTCTTATCTACAATTGGATAAAGGGTATATAGTGAACTCTTTTTTGGAACACTCTTCTGATTGATCACACGATCAATTTCCTCTTCAAAATACTTCTCTTGAGTTTTCTTAATACAAAATTCTAAAACCTCGTTCTTCTCTTCATTACTAACAGTTTTGCTAAAAATCTTCCTGTTTCCTTTAGGTACTTTAAGATTTAAAATTCTCTTACAATACGATATCACTCTCAACATTCTAGATAAATTAGAAAATTTTGTCCAAATAAAATCTTCTTTCTCTTTTAAAGTAGCTGTTAAAACTTTAATTGTCCTAGTTTCTTCAGATGTTTCAAAACTGTTGCAAAAACTATGTTGATATTCGTCTCGTAACCATTTTGGACCATGCCACCATAGTTCATGACGTAGTAGTTCCGAAACAGGCATTCCCCTTGAAGCACAATCAGCAGGGTTTTCATCTGTAGAAACATGCCTCCATTGGTCTTGATCTAGCATGGTAAGCATCTCAGATATACGATTGCTAACGAAAGTTGTCCAACGACTTGGTTCTCCGGCTATCCATGCCAGCACAACCGTACTATCAGACCATGCGTAGAGATTGCTCTTCGGTATATCCATGATCTGCGAAACTTCATACAATAATTTTGTGGCTAGTAATGCAGCACATAGCTCCATGCGCGGAATGGAAATCTCTTTTTCTACAGGCGCTACTTTTGTTTTGGCCGTGACAAGGTTGACTATTGTCTTTCCATTTTTATTCGTCGACCTCAGATAAACTGCTGCGGCATAAGCCGCTTGGGACGCATCGGCGAATGCATGAAGTTCTACAAGATCGTCACTTCTCGTTTGTAACCATCTCGGTATAATAATATCCCTGATGTTTTCAATATCCCTCTCGAATTGTTGCCACTCTAGTAAGAGCTGTGGATTAAGTTTTTCAATCCCACGATAGCTTTGACTCCAAAGTTTCTGTATAAATATTTTTGACGTTATAATTATTGGAGCTATCCAGCCCATTGGGTCATAGAGACGCGCTATCAAAGAAAGAACACGTCTTTTAGTTATATCCTCATTCTCATTCTCAGGTAAGTAAAAGTTGTATTCAAATTGATCAGTGTTTTTATTCCATGAAAGACCTAGCACCTTAATACTGTCACTGGCTTTAAAAATCACAGACTGGTTCGATCTCTGATTCTCCTTTTTAATATGATCCAGCAAATCATGATTGTTGCTACACCATTTCTGAAGGTCGAAGCCACCTTCTCTCATTAAATTACTCATCTCCTTATAAATATTTATAGCCTCGTTAGTAGTTTCACAACCCGTGAGTAGATCATCCATATAGTAATCCAGTAACGTAATCTGAGCAGCTACAGGGTACTTTGACTGCTCATCCTTAGCAAGTTGTTGTAGCGACTTTACTGCGAGATATGGCGCACAGGAAGTCCCGAAGGTAAGTCTCAACAGTTTATAATGTTGTATAGGATCCTGTGGGCGTTGTCTCCAAACTATTCTTTGAAAGTCTGTATCTTTCTCATTCACTCGTACTTGACGGTACATTTGCACCAAATCAGCTACAATGCATATTACGTGTCGTCTCCATCTCATCAAAATATGGCGTAAATCTTGCTGAAGTTTAGGTCCGACTAGAAGGTTGTCGTTCAACGAGATGTTATTAATACCTTTACACGAAGCATCGAAAACTACTCTTAATTTGGTTGTCTCTTTATCCTTTCTGATCACAGCGTGGTGTGGTAGGTAAACGACATAAGGATCGTTTAACTCTTCTTTCTCTGTAATTTCTCGCATATGATTTTGTTTCACATAATCTTCTATAACAGTTTTGTAATCCTCATAAAGATCTCTATCTTTATTAAACTTCTTCTCCAATGATTTAAATCTTCTCATCGCTATTTCTATCGACTGACCAAACTGACACTCCGGTTTAGCATTCTTAAAAGGAAGTCGCACCACGTATCTTCCTTCCTTGTCTCTCGATGTTGTTTCCTCATATATCTCTTCGCATCGAATCTCTTCCTTTGTCATTCTCTTTTTGATACTATCTGGTTCTCTTTCTATTTCCCAAAACTGTTTTAATAGCTGGTCTTCTTTTATATGTGTGTGAAGGCTAAGAATTCTATTTTTGGATATCAAATCTGTTCCTACCTTCCCCGATACAATCCATCCCAGTTGCGTATTCTGCGCCACTGGCCCCCTCAGTGCAGTATGCCTCAATATTCCTTCAAGTAATATTTCTCCGTAAACTTCTACTCCCAAAATCATATCAATTCTTCCAGGTGTTCCATAATGTGGATCAGCCAAAGGTAAGTGACTTATTTCTGGCCAACTTGATATTAGTGTATCTCTCGAAGGTAAAAAGGAAGTAAGTTTTTTCAGAACAAACGCTTCAGCTGCAATCTAAAATGTAGGATTCTGCAATGAATCAATGACAAAGGACTCTTTATATTTGGTTCTACATTGTCCATCTCCTATACCAGATACGAAGCCATTCACCGTAGATCCTTTCAGTTGAAGGGACTGTGCAGTAGCCTCAGTAATGAATGAAGCCTCGGAACCTTGGTCTATAAGTGCTCGAACTAATTGTGAGTGACCACTGGGTGATCTTATTTTCAGTATCGCCGTGGCCAACAACACTCTTCTCTGGTGACTATTTTTAGCGAAATGAGCCACCACTCTTGTTTCAGTATGATTACTTGTGCTTGGTAGTACTTCAGTAGAAGTTTTCTCAGAAATTGTAGGTGCAGTGAACTCTTGATTAGGAGACCTCTCAAAGTGCAGTAGCGTATGATGTCTCCTGCTACAACGTCGGCAACAAGCGGGTACATGGCATTTCTTGACTGCGTGTGTCGATGACAAACAATTAAAACACAAACGGTTTGCTTGTACATACTCAGATCTTTTCTCAGGTGTTTGCATTTCAAATTGTTTACATTGATACAGAGCATGTTCATCTGAACATATTGGACACGACTTATTGGACCTCTTCTCTATTGATGAATGGTATGACCTCTGTTTAACAATTGGTTTTACTATATAGTTGGAATTACTCATAGAGTTCGAAACCTTTGATGTATGTCTGTTGCTATATGAAGGCTCTAACATTTCTAATGTTCTAAATCGAGTTTCTAGGTACCTTTTAAGTTCAGCCCATGTCGGTAAGTAGTCTGAATGTTCTAACAAGATGGCCGCCATCTTGTTAGTTCATTGAAATTATATCAAGAAACTTGTAATATCGATACTCACTTGACAATGGCAGTAATAGTCTACTAGAAGACTGGTTGCCAAAAATGGAATGGAAGAAGATCTTGTAATACTATTAACTACTTGACAATGACAGTAATAATCTAAAAGGTTGGTTGACAAAAATAAAGTAAAAAAAACATTGGCAATAATTTAAAAAAATATTGAGGCCGTTAATCTAAATGTAAATAATCCTATCTCCCAAAAAGAAACGGTTCATTTGAATTAAAATAGTACGTTAAACCGTTCAGAATCGTGAAGTGAAATAATTACAAGTGTTTAAAAAGACTTAGAGAAATTAAACAGAGGTATTTCTATCCTATTTTAAATATGTCTGAGAAAATTAAATGTGATATAAGAAAGCAAGAAGACTTGTTTGACCGCATAAAAAAAGCACAAACGAATTATAAAAAGTCTCCAAAGGAAAGAATTACCATCACATACATCGAAACTAAACTTGAAGCGTTAGAAAAATTGTGTGAATCGTTTTTTAACGCTTCAAGTTTAGTTTCGATGTATGTGATGGTAATTCTTTCCTTTGGAGACTTTTTATAATTCGTTTGTGCTTTTTTTATGCGGTCAAACAAGTCTTCTTGCTTTCTTATATCACATTTAATTTTCTCAGACATATTTAAAATAGGGTAGAAATACCTCTGTTTAATTTCTCTAAGTCTTTTTAAACACTTGTAATTATTTCACGACGATTCTGATTCTGAACGATTCTGAACAGTTTAACGTACTATTTTAATTCAAATGAAATGATTTTTTTTTAATTTAAATTTTAAGTTTTTTTGCACTATTATTTATTCCAATTCACTATTATTTATTTCAATTCACTATTTTACACTGTTCACAGTTCACACTCAATTCCCGGGTTTCGGCACCAAATGTTCACAAACTCACTCTAATTATACTCTTCACTGTAAACGGGTAGACAAAGAAAACACAATTTTTAACTCATAACTCGGACCTTTAATCTTTTTTTTTTTTCTCGAACTGACTACGCTATTGGCCTTTTTGGAGGCCTCTACAGCTTCACCGGACTAAGGTCGGATCTTAAATCGTTATTTAAAACGCCTATATGTAATGTACAAAACACAATGATAGTGAGTACAGAATTGTGGCAGCGCCATCTCTGAGTGTAACTTTAAACTAACTGCATTCAACACACATATTTACGAGGGCGGGGGGCGTCTAGTCAAAACCATATACCTGAAAATGCGTAAATAACGTATAAATATTCACCAAGCAACCTGATGACTGTCTGATGGTTTCTCTATTTCAAAATCATACACTACAAGCGACCTGCTCGCGCTTGTTATCACAAGAATTCTAATTTAACCTAACCTAATCTAGCACATCGCTTCTGATTCCAAACAAGGATAGTGCCATGTAACACTTACAGGTGTATGTATGTTATTCTATGTGACATTGTGATTCTTGTGATTGGTTGAGCAACGTCGGACCTACAACATCGAAATTAATTAATTTATTCACCATGGGTATACACCTGATATAGTAATTCTTTATACCTTTGTAATGCTCACTTTATAATGTGAAATATTTTGAGACTGAAATCGTTGACTAGTGAACTGCTGTTAGTAAACCAGCTGATTTACTAAGAAATTGGTAATTTGAGTAGATACATGTTGAACGTACATGTTAAATATTTTTGTCAAATTAATACTCGAGTTTCATTTACAGTAACAATACGAATCAAAAATTGCATATGTTTTATACCGATTTTAATAGCTTTTAATTTAAAAGTTTAAATCCATTCCAAATGTCGTTTTCTTTTAAATCTACAATGACTACTCTTGTTAGTCGGTATAATAAGTTGTTACGATAAAGAAAAAGTTACTTATTTATAAATCATAGTACAAGGTTTGTTACTGGTTCGCTTATTTAATAATGAATTCTTATTATTATTAGCTAATAATGAATTATTATTAGCATTATTATTTTTCGCATGTCAAACACATATATATATATTGGCGCACACATATTTACCTATCCGATTATACCACATTGGGGCTCACGTCCACGACTTAGGCCTCGCCCCCTGGTGAACAGTAAAGAGGTGCGAAAGGGATAGCTATATAAGGTAGAAAGAGAAGTGAACGGAAACAGATACGCACTCTCAATATAAAGCTTCTACTAAGGTAAGTATTACAATATGCGTTTTATTTCAGGTAAAACGCGTCTATTAAAAACTACTTGACCGTTATAATTATTAGCGAACATAAAGTGTAACTATGTACAAAATCGTATATTAAGTACTTCGTGGTAGTTTTGACGTTCATAAGCGCCTTATTAGGGCCTAAACTGAATAAAGTATTTTTGATTTGATTCGTTAAACTAGGACTTTCTTCTTTTGGGTTATCGGCAAGTGAAGGAAGGCGATACCTTTATAAGTGCTTGTACGAGGTTGTGCAAGCTTCATTATTGTTTTTGAGATCGTGAATTCATTATCGTAAACAACATTTTTCTGTGACCTCCCTTTACGTACCTCTTCAGTTGTTTCGATTTTATCACCCTATTCTTTTTTTAATTATCACTTAAGAAATGATCAGCACGTCTCTTATAGGCTGCAAGTCCTAAGGCATCTTTTATAAAACGCGACATGGTTCTAGGTATCTTCATCTCCTGAGATAAAATCTTTTGCTTTCGGATAGGATTTTTGCGAATTCTTTCCCTTACTGCTTTGACCACCTTTTTCGTACGAGCACTACGCGGACGACCAGATCGTTTTCTGTCACAAACAGAGGAGGCCTCAATAATGATATTATATAATCTAATTAATAGGTACAAACCTATTAATAGTCCGGTACACAAACATTTTACTAATACCAAGCGTATGGTGAGTTGTAAATATTGCATTTGGCTCCATACCTACTTTCTGTAATGCAATCACAGTGATTTGGATCTCTTTATCACCCCACTCCATTTTAAATCGCAAAATAGTGTATGTTATAGTGGGAGCATCCAGCAGTCGGAGCATTCAGCAGTCGAAATTAACACATAAATAGTAACGCATATTTTTATTACAAAATCCTACAAAGATTCGAATTATCATAGGTGTTTGCTAACACCGCCATCTATTATTTTCAATGTTAATCAATATAGGCGATGTGTTGTTAATGGACTTCTATTTAATTATTGTTAATGTGGATTATTCTAAATTATTGAATAATTTTCATAACTTCTAAGCATTCCACATGTTTAAGCACTAATAGAAGTAACTAAATAAGCCGGTGTCACGCTATACGACGCGAGACACCACCTTAAGAAATAGTGGCATCGTGCAATACATTTCTAACTTATTTGATTCTTGATTTAAATTAGACCTAAATTGGTGTCACGATAATTTAAATCGGACCTGTGAAATTGTAATAGAATTATTCTAGATTTAAGTAACATTTGGAACCTTTTGTTATTTATTATAACCGGAAATCCATTATATATGTGCAGTGGAGATAGAATAGTAAAGTTGCTATTTAGAATGAATAACAATGTAATTAAAACATATTGGAATTGTTATTAGTATTACTTTGTAATTACTAGAATAATTGTCGATCTAAAATGAGTTTTATAGCAAATAAGGATTTGTAAAGTACTTCGGTTGTTACAACGGTGAATTATTTTATGATAATTAATGACAACGTAATTATTCAATGTATGGTGTTAAAATAGTTATTTTATAATGAGAATTATTAGCGAACATAAAGTGTAACTATGTACAACATCATAGATTAAGTACTTCGTTAAAACTAAGACTTCTTTCACTTGGGTTGTCGGTAGGTGAAGGTAGGCGATTCCTTTATAAGTGCTTGTAAGAGGTTGTGCAAGATTCATTATTGTTTCTGAGATCGTAGGATCTATCGTTATTTAAGTCTAAGTGATAATTATTGTCTCTGTTGGCGTTGTCTTTGAGATTATTGTAAATTAAAAACAACAAAAATCGAAGATGTCGTCTTTTCATTTCATAGTGTCGGTCGTGTTGTGAAAAAACATACAAATGGAGGATAATGACATCCGTGTGCTCTCGGCTCTCTATAAGCTCTACATATATACTCTGACATACATATTTTCACTAGCGGCGTGGTTTGCGTTGGTTCGCGATACAGAGCGTTCCTGCATCACGCAAGGCTCGCACGATTCACACTGGCGCACACGATCGCGTGATAATCAGCGGTATGTTTATGAGAAGGATTTCTAGGCGTGGGAAGGAACAGTTTTTGCTCTCGCGGATTAAAACAATACTAACTCCCTATAAAATAACTACCAGGGGGTTATTGTTCTAAAGTAATAACCATAAGTACTACTATGTCTACGATTAAAAGAGGAAAACGCTGTGGAATTCCGTTTTTATCAATTTAAGTTCCCATACAACGTAGTCAAATCGAATGCACACTGTTGTTGAAAGATTATCTTTACAAGTTCAATGTCAATGGAAATAAATTACACAGTGGTTATACTGTTGCACGTAGTAATTATTTAGGATGAATCTAAATAACCTTTTTTTTTTTTTTTTTAAGTGGGGAAAATCCTGCATAGGATCCCCTCCAGCTGTCGGGGGACAGGGGCAACAGCTGAAGGGTGATGCCGAGACTCTTACCGGCTAAAAACCCCACCGGCCGCGCGGCGCGATTTGTGAACCAGAGGTTGGTGTCGCGCGAGCATAATCCGCGCCCTGGTCACGCGCTCAGGTCGCCCGTAGATGGTGAACGGGTGACCTACGTCCTGAGGGTGTATTCACCCTTATGCTTCAATCGGAAGCAGCGGCCGTGGCCCGTGCTTCTCTTCACGGGTTCCCATCAGTGACAGCGGGCGCCCCCACACCCACTGCCGGGAATTTGCACCACAGCTGTGAAGAAATGGATCACAGCAAAAACTAGGTACAACTTAATGGTACCAATAGAAACATGACAAAAAGAGAGATTGGGAAAAAAAAAGGGACAAGATAAAGTGGAAGCAAGACCAATTGCTCCGAGACCAATTTCGCCAGACCCGAACGACCCAAGCTAGAGTGACCCCGGACCAACCGACCCACACTTTTGTTTTTATCTTTTTTTACAGAAAGACAAGGACAACACACGACAACAATGACAAGACGGGACGCAAGAGAAACAAGGACGACACAAACACAAGCAGGACCAGCCGACCCAGACCAATTGACCCCAGACCAAAACGACCCAAGACCAACCGACCCCGACCGACCGACCACACACACAAGAC
>MU158812.1:2133618-2306343 GCA_015888305.1 Antheraea pernyi | reverse complement strand
GTTCATTTAACATTCAAATTCAAAGACATTCAACAACGTAAGCACTGAAGTTATCTAACAGTCATAAAAAACGAAAAACTTGTTATTTCAGTACGGCGTTACTTACTTATTTACAAAGTTATAAATTATGATTTACTTGAAATGCAAAAATTACAATCATTCATATTTAAAATGCCACATCGGATAAATATAAGATATTCACTGCACGGTACAGAACTACACGGGCGGGAACGCGTCTCCACAGATTAACAGCAACCATCCCGGCAAAAACGAAGAAGTTCGAAAATTCTTATCTTCGTCGTACTGTCAAAATTTGGAATAGCCTCCCAGCCAGTGTGTTCGTTCCCTTCCTCTTATGACATGGGGTCCTTTAAACAAAACATGAAGAGGCACATGTGCAGGTCGGCATGATAGCGACGACTGCGTTGTTATTTAACACTGACAGTCACCGTTATTTATGGACTGTACTGTACATTCTAGCAGGTACCATCCAGTCATTCTGCCGATCCAGTTTAAATAGAAAAACTTAAAACACAGGACAGAATCAATTATTCAATATCTTCATGTTATCAAAATTCATCCATAAGAGAATAAATATCCGAACTTGCTAACTCTAATATCACACCTACGTTTTATGAAGTGATGCTTATTCAATTTATTTGTTATTATTCCTTTAAATAATTCAAGAAATGTAATAACATAAAACATCAAATATCATCTCATAGGAAGGGATCGTAAACGTCCGCCACCCTCAAAACGGATCGCTCATATAATTTTGTAATCACCATAAAATGTGTATCACCGCACTAATATATTTATGGCATTACAGCTCCCACTAATATTTATGCAAATTGAAAATGTACAGAATAGCATCGTTTACGCTACCCTAATCCCGAAACAGACTAGGTACGGTTGAGACTAAATCGACATATGGCTCTGCCTTTGGTAATATTAACATTTTTGGCAATAAAGGTTCTTAATTTACTTTATTATCTGCTTTAAAAGAAAGTAATTTTTGTTATTTCTTTTAGTACGCTATTTATATTATTGTTGTCGTAAAATAACACACAGGTAAAGAGTCGACATATGTGTAATAAAGACACACCAGGTTCTTAACACGGTTGCAATGTTTTATGTATTAACTGAACGACTTTACCAATCTACATTAATTAATGGTAACGCAGTTTTAATTTATTTTCCATATAACCTTTTCATAAAGATAATTTTCACATTGTAAATATATCGGGCTAAATCAGTGTCCTTTACTTACTAGGTGGTATAATTCTCAATTGCTAATGATAACATTAATAGTTTTACATTCATCGAAAATTGTAAAAAAACATAAGCAAATTTGAAAAGATCCCTATCATATCACCACGATGTACAGTAGAACAAATGCATCAAATCAAAACACCCCATTCCAATTGTCATCGTGGTAGATTTCTAACAGGAAAAGTAATTTGTGTCCATATGGGAACTTGTGATTGCCTTCTGAACACTTGCACCCTCGACCGAATCGCTGATAGTCTCTTGGTGGGCAATTTCACAACCCCTCGACTTGTTGGTTCGAAACTCTTAATATAACGTAGACACTAACATTGTGGTTTGATAGGGTTAGAAGATGATTCGATGTTTTTAAAACAAAGTATCTAATAATATAAACAAATATATTTCTATGACATTTTAATTTTTTTTAGCATCCTGTCTTGTGTCTATTCTTTCTTATAAGAACGAGTATTATAGCTAGCTATCAAGCTTTGTTAATTGCAAGTTGCAACACTACATATTCTTAATTTAGTATTTATTTCAAAAGTTCCTGAGATATTTATAATTGTAACTTTAAAAAAAAATACAAAACTATGTTCTGTATAATGACGGTTATGTAATTAATTAATCTATTCGCTTTTAACTGTTCAGTCCAGAATAATATTGCTTTTGTGTTTGTTAATAATCTGACCAAAAGTCTTGGCCAAAATGATAATTTCAAATATTTCAAATCAAATCAGAAATTCCGTTTATGCCCTTATAACGCGCTTATGAGCGTAAAAACTACCACTGGTTCGGAAAACAACCCAGTCATCAAGAAGAACCGGCAAGAAACTCGATCGGGTTCATCTTTTTAACATATATATATTTCACGTCCGGTACCGTGACACACCCGAGAGGCGAGACTACAACGCCACCCGGGGAACCACTATTGACCTGCGATACCGCGCTATTGACTCTATCGGGGTGTTACTACTGACCTCGAACGCTATTGGTGGAAGTTATCGGCTGTTCATTATTCATTCCGGTGTGAGACTACATCAGTGGCATATAAAGGGCCATTAAAGGGCTGTCGCTGATCTGGACGCACTCCTATATGGAAGTTATTGTAAGTCGAAGCTCTGGCCAAATGAATAGTGACAGTATCAACGAAGTGTTTATTGGTAATCCTGACTGCATCGACCCTATACGTGATTAGTGTAACACTATTTTTCTCTCTTACACGCCGCGTCGGCATTAAAATTACAATAACTTTTGATAGAATGGACCGATTTTAATGAAACGAAGACTAAGTTATTCTCGAAGATATGCTTTATGATTTTCTTGCTTGGGTGTTATTGTGAACACGGTGCTTTAGTAGTTGCTGCTTGTTCATACAAACAGACAGACACACATTTCTAAAAATGATTGCAATGTATTCTATTACTTATTCCTAGACACCTGCAACAATATTTTTCACGAAAATCGAAAAAGACTTCTTATTATATGTATAGATTATGATAAATTAAATTGGGACGTGTAAACACGTCAACAATAGAAAACACAAGGACACCAATTTAAAAAAAAAATCTGGGTATTATTTATAATATTAGCACAGAAACAAACATTACATCTGTAAACGACTGTTGTAAATTTGGATTTCCAGTTTTATAAGTACCGTTAAAAAAATTTTTGAGTTACTTCTGTTTTAGTTTAAAGGTGCGATTATGTATGTACCTAATGCACAGTATTTTTAGTTTGGACGTAGATTTATTAAAGTATTGTGCTAAAAGCTGTTACGAGGGAACGATATGGAAAGACCTCTCAATTTGCTGATATAACCATAAATGTTCGATATTACTTTGAATTTAGAATAAGAGTTCGTATATTTTTTTATTTAAAGTGTACTTGTTTTTTTACGTAAATTGTGATGTAAAGTTTTTAAATAAAGTTAAGAATAAACGCAGAACGCAAACTAAAGAAAGGTTGCTGTTTTTAAGGAACAAGCCGAAGCGCTTTGATTAAAAATTTGTATTAACAACGACATTCTTTGGGTACCTATTCCTAATTGCTTATTTTTCTAGATCAAAAGTGATAGTAGTAGTCGCTACATATCAGCTTCAATATCGTGGATTCAGATAGTGTACCAGTTATAATCAAGTCTCAGCAAAGGTACAATGGTTTAAATTATGTATATGTCATATAGAAATCTTCGTGAGACAAATGCAATATCATTGTAAACATATCAGCATCGTATCCTATTATAATCTAAATATCTACGCTATACCTGTTGGGGGATTAGTGTGACTATTGTTTTATTGTAATACTTCTAAGGAGACTTTAATAACAGCGTCCCATTATTCAAATTTGATGCTGGATGATGCAAAGATGTTATAATTATAAATATTGACATAATTAATTTGAATATTAACTAGAAATACAGAAATGTGTATAAAATAATTATCAGACGATAAGAATGTTCGAAGAAAGTCGGCAATATGACCTTGAAACCTAGACGTGTGGCTGATAAACAAACACGAGGAATCCTTCACGTGTACGTGTCATGTCTCTCCTTTACAATAACGAAACATGAAAAATTTCCAGACGCTCACATCAGACTGATAAATGGCTTCCGAAAATCCAAAAGGAAGTTACAGCTTACTCGGGATTTGGTCTAGAACCTCTCACGTCTCATAACTGCTGCACTCCGCTTTATTACAATTACCATAAGCCCCAAAGTCCCGCACTCGACGCTACACCGCTGGGACTCCATCATTTTGAACCTACTTACGAGTGTGGTAAGACTGTTATTGCATCAGTGAAATAAGGACCCCGCTTGGGGCGAAGTCACTGAGAACTTACAGACAACTTCAGTCTTTAGCTTTGTTATCTTAAGATTGAAGTTGCAATGTGCGAGTCGTTCTCGCGAAAGTTATGTGACGTTCGTGCCTCCGAAGCGGTCCACTCTTTACGTTTTATGTACGTGTACGATATGTTGGCGGCTATTTGGAATACTAATTGAGCGTGTAAGGATTTCTAAAGATGTTCTTTTACTCTGAAAGGTTAGTACTATGATACTAACCGTCTAAAAGCTGTTACGAGGGAACGATATGGAAAGACCTCTCAATTTGCTGATATAACCATAAATGTTCGATATTATTTTGAATTTAGAATAAGAGTACGTATATTTTTTATTTTAAGTCTACTTGTTTTTTACGTAAATTGTGATGTAAAGTTTTTAATTAAAGTTAAGAATAAACGCAGAACGCAAACTAAAGAAAGGTTGCTGCTTTTAAGGAACGAGCCGAAACGCTTTGATTAAAAATTTGTATTAACAACGACATTCTTTGGGTACCTATTGCTAATTGCTTATTTTTCTAGATCAAAAGTGATAGTAGTAGTCGCTACATATCAGCTTCAATATCGTGGATTCAGATAGTGTACCAGTTATAATCAAGTCTCAGCAAAGGTACAATACTAAGAAATAGCCATCAAATGCCAAGACAAAAGTACTAAACGACAAAAAATAACTAAGTTTCCTCACGATGTTTTCCGTCACCGTCAGTCGATACCAAATCAAATTACGAGCTACAGCTTCACCGGACTACAGTAATACAGTAGTGTGAGCTTCGATGTTTAGAAATAAATGTGGTGCTTCTGCAGTAGAAACTGGCACAGATTTTACTACTCTCTGTAGACCGTTCTTCGTTTGTTTTAAGTGCTACCATTTATTAAGAATCGGACAAAATTCCGGTACATGTATTTTGTACTACCTTAAATATATTATACAGTCACTAGTTGTAGTCTATGTAGTCTAGTAGAGTTTATGGTGGTAAAACCACGCTGAAACTATTACTGGTTTCAGCATGAATGGGTCGGCTCGCACGGGGTAGTACCACCCTCTCATAGAAAACCGATGTGAAGTAACAGTGCTTGCCATTGTTCCGTTTCGTTCAGTCAGTGAGAGAGCTGGAGGCCCACCTCCCTTCCCCTCTCCTCCTCTCCTTCTCCCTCCCCTAATCCTTTCCCCCCAAAGGGTGGCAACGCACTTGCGATTCCTCTGGTGTTGTTAGTGTCCGTGGACGGTGGTGATCAGTTAACAGCAGGTGACCCACTGGTTCGTTTGCCACATATGACATTAAATAAAAAATTGGAGCCGGAATTTGAGCGTAATTAATTATTTCTTTAATGTTCAACTTTTATAAATTTCTTTATTTCTTCAGTGTGATATCTTTATAATCGCACAGGTATTGTATAATAATTACACATAATTTCTTGAAATTTTGTTCTAGGAGGTCGAACGCAAGCGTGTAAAAATCTGGCATTACGTATTGCTTTAGAATATATCAAATTACATATTCTATGTGTTGTTGCTTTTGTTCGCAGTTAAGCTTTCGTTTATATAGATCTGATCTATCTCTTGGGAATAGTACATTTTTTTCACGAAGAAATATATCCTATATCCTTTTGCTTTTTTTTTCCTTGAACTGACTAAGCTATTGGCCTTTTTATCGGACTACTAAGGCGAGCGCTTAAGGCACTCAGCCGATCTTGTTTTTAGGTAACATGCTCAAGGGCGCACGGCACACCTCGTCTTGGGCTGTTACCTGAGAAATCCCGGATCTGACTTAGCTAAACTACATACAATCGAAATTGCATGATTCACAAATGCATACGTGTATATTGGAATGAAACGGACTAAACTATTCGATTCAGTTCGATAAGGGAAAAACAAAACCCTTCCACCATGTGTATGTATGTGCACGTGTGTATGTATGTGCACGTGTGTATGTATGTGCACGTGTGTGAGAGGTGAGGTGTGAGAGGTCCTTTTGCACTCCGTACTTTCGCATTTATAATATTAATATGGACATATTAGGCCAATATTTTATTATATGTTACTTAATGTATTTGTAACATATACTGTACATACATTTTATCTTTCTGCGCTCTTTCTCCATATGAACTTTAACTATGTCAAATTCACACATCTACATATGAACAATGTGCTTAATGATGGGTACAAAGGTTTTTCTTCAAGTATAAATATATAAATAGACCAAGCTACCCACCTCGGCTTCGTACGGGTGCATTAACGGAAAAAAAATTAGTCCTGAATGAGTCTTGTACAACCGTTCCGAAGTTATGCGTTTACATACAATCGGTAATCCATTAGGACAATTCTTATTGTAGTCCGAAGTAGTCCGGTGAAGCTGTTAAGACCTTACTAGGTCAATAGCATAGTAGGTTCGAAAAAAAAAACAATTCTTATTAATCTGAGAATTGTCTAACACGTATTTCAAACTATCATTTATGTATAGAGAAACATTGTTAAAGCTATGTTTTTTTAATTGTGAACGAAATATTTATAATAGATCAGGTAAATATTGTTCAAGATTACACTAAATTTCCGCGGTAACACTCAACTCACGACGTGAATAGCGAACCAGTAAACCGCGAAATGATGATGAATCGTGCCCGAGAAAAGGGTCGTTAGACCGAGTCAGCGAAATATAGACATGATAAGCGAGAAAAGGATAAAAAATGTGAAAATTAGCCACCGCTCCCGTGGATCTGTGTACGTTTTCAATGAAGGCTCCTCACTATAGGTAAAATAGGAGTAAAATGGATGGCCCCTAATCCGCAAGCCATTTATAACTTACACGCCATTAATTTGAATGATAATTCATGAAAAGCGATGCGATTGGTCGTAGATATTGGATTCGGTAGAGTACACAGTAGCCGTGCCTACCGATCGTTTGACAATATCCTTATCAGGCAGGTAGGTGGGATAATCTAATCAAATTTTTACAACGAACATACTTCGCTTGTCATTTCCTGTTTCTTATTGATATATATTTGGTTTGTTTTTATTTCAATTACATCACATTACTAAAAGGAATTACATTTTTTTAGTTTAGTTTAATTATATATAAGCAAATGTAGTAATATTTTAAAACATGAGTAATAATTAGCTATACTCGTTTTTATTATCAACATTAAATTGTATTTTTATATTAATTACTTGATTTTATTACTTTTATTTGCTTTACTCATTTTGATAAGTTTATCATATATAATTAAAATAAATTGACGTTAAATATACACAACTTTACAGACAAACCGTTTTTAAGATTTCTACATGTGAACCATAGGTTCGGTCAGTGAGAGCGCTGGAGGCCCACCTTCCCTCCCATCTCCTCTCTCCTCTCCCTCCCCTAACCCTTCCCCCCAAAGGGTGGCAACGCACTTGCAGCTCCTCGCGTGTTTTGGTGTCCATGGACGGTGGTGATCACTTAACATCAAGTGACCCACCTGTTCGTTTACCAACTATGACATAAAAAAATAATAGAATATTAACATTAGTACGATTCTATCTATACTCAGTGAAGAGAAAAAAATAAACTATAAAAATTAGGCATTTCAACTAAATTGTTATACCACTTGTAAACTTTGCTAACTAATTATTCTACGTTTTCGTTGAATGCAGGAAAATTAGTATTCGTGATTTTTAAAAATTTATTTAAAAAATAAAATCATGTAAATTAATAAAAGTTAATATATTAATGTTTTAAATAACCTAGCTATATTAACATATTTTATAACGTAGGAATCCATGATACCTGTGTACATCCAAAACACCTTGAGTAATCATTTCCGATCTCTTCATTATGGCTCCAGCTATTTCTATTTAAAATACAGTTTGACTCAAAAAGTAGAAACAATATTAAATTACCCGAGACCTACGACATTCACAGAATTAAAGCGATTTATAGGACTAGCAAGTTGGTATAGACGTTTCGTGGAAAATTTTGCAATAGTGGCAGCTCCTTTGCATGATCTCACTAAAGGTGGTAAAAAAGGTAAAAAACTGATTTGGAACCATGAAGCTGAAAAATCTTGTGTATTGTATGGTAGAGCCAATAACTTAATTAAAAGGTTAAAAACTAACTTAACAACATGTACGTTTCTATTTTACTTTTTCTATCTTAACTTGCTTAAGTATATCTCTTTATATATACTGAGACTGTTTGTGAAGAAGTCTAGATCTAAGGTATTAGATTTAGCATTATAATGCAATAACATTCTATTCAATGGCGAGTGAATGCCTAAATTTGTTCGGTGATAATTCCTAACAAAAATATTAAATCGTGAAGCACTAAAGAGCTTCATATGAATACTTATATCAACTCTACTTAGTAATTCAGGTGTATTCAAGATTTCACTGATTAATTTTTAAGAAATTTGATGATGTAAATGCTTCAGCATTAAGAGAAACTTGCGTAATATCCGCCGATTACCTCACAAATGACGAACTAATTACTGCAGATTAACTCTCGTATACCGGGTATCAGTGTTCCAGTCCTGTCACTGATATGATAATATACTGGTCACTCGGTTCATATTACGTCATTCATGTGGACACTAATTTTAACTATAACACCACGGAATACCTAACCACCATACAATTTTAATATGAAAACGGTACCAAAATTTTGCGCCCAAAGTAACGTCGTAATTGGAGCGTTGAGTATGTTTTAAAACAATAACTGAACTTATTGTGACTCGTAAATACTCAAGCAGATATTCTTTTATTTATTTGCAGTCTCTATTTCATATGTTTTGTACCAATATCGACACCGGCAAAGGGATTTGAAATTGTAAGCCATATTATGCAAATGTCTTTCAAAGAGTTTTCTACTAACAAATACGGTGTTATTACAAAAAAGTTAAATACGTATTGAAGACTTGCTTTAAAAAGGTTTCGTATTACATGCACCGCGCTAGACCGAGACAAATATGCGTTATCCTTTTTCGCAAATCTAACCAAAGCGAGACAAAAGAGCAAGATGGCGAACATTCAGTGACCGCGGTGCATTTAATACGAGAACTTTTTAAAACAAGTATTCAATACGTATTTAACTTTTTTGTAATAACAGATAGTGTTTAATGTGTATAGTTTGTTAACTTAAAAAAACATGTATAATAAATAAACTATGCTAGGGCACGTGAACCTTGGTTTGATGATCTTGTGCAAATCATGCTCTTTAGAAAAGATGGTCTACAATTCTTCCAGGCTCATAGCAGATTAATACAAGTACAACGTAAATATAAACATATGTTATAGTACAAAGAAAGACAATTTCTTCAAGTAATATGTGGTAGGTTGAGTGCATACCGCGTGCCGGACGTGGGCACTCGCCCGTCACTGGTGTTCGTTGCTTCCGTCTCCGTTATCAGGATTACGTTAAGCAGACGGCTCAGCTTCGGTGGTCCCCGATGATAATAATAGTGTTTGGGATTAACAAGTGATTTCATTAAGTGGCCCGGTAACTGATATTGTCCGTATGTAATACTGACGAGCTTGCCAACAGTGATGTTTCGATTAATTGTTATTGGATTACGTTTGGCCTGTTATGTAAAAATGAATGTATATTATGAAAGAATCAATGTATAAATAGAAATGAATTCAACTTTCGTTCGAATTCAAGACGTTCGACTAAGAAGGAAAAGTATTATTGCAAAATTTTGCCGCGACTACATCTGCGTATATTTTAGTGCACTTGGTATTGGAGATATTTTATTTTCTTCTTCAAGTAAAAAACTATTTTTCGTGCAAAATCTTGCTAACGCTGGCTAAACCTTATGACATATATTAGAGTAATGTATTATTAAAACTATTTAAAAATGTCTACAGGAAGTCTATGATAAGACGTAAATGTCTACTTCGTTATGACATAAGAAAAACCAAAAGAAACCGTTTTAATTTTTCACATATTATTAAAAAAATATGCAATTAAACACTATTTTAACCAACATTTTGCATATTTTCGTTACCTTTGGCAATAAATGATACAAATTTACCCTTTAAAGCATAACATTTTAGAAGATAACACAGATTAAAAACTACGCGTAACAAAAAAAGATATCTGTGGATACTTACGAAGCATTTTTTATTTTAATGAACTGTCAATATCAAAATGTGGAAGAATTATACCGCATAATACGTGTCGTATACTTATTACATCATATTACTATATTGCACTCGTGTGAAGTTGTGTGCATCTTTCATCTTAAAATTATGTACAAAAAAAGGAGGCTATGTAGAGTCGCAGGCGGTTGTCAGTTATAGGTAATTATTGCTAAGGCATTCTCGAGTTGAATCTTTACAAAGAACCGAATTTTATGTTTTGTGTGTTACTTATCTATAGCTGTTCGTGTCTATGATCAGTTAGTGCCTTAGTTGCTATAGTTATTCGTAGTTCGAAATGAAATATGATTATTTCTTTAGATTGTCTAGATATTTCTGTCATTTAAATATTAAAAAAGTAATCTATCACGTCATATGTAGAGCGCAGATATTAATAATATTAAAAAAATGTCTGATACAGTCACGCCGGAGCACAGAGTACGACTGAGGTCGTAAATTAAGCGCACTTATCTATATTTGCTCCTGCGTGACTATCTGTATTTAGTGTAAATATAAAATGTTCTTTTTTTATATTTTTACACGTTTTTTACAGCCTCTAAAATTTATGACTACACAAATTCGGCGCCTGGTTGCGTACTAACCAAAACATTTTTATAATTCCTACACCTAATTTAAAGATATTAACCAATGGAAATACGATGTTTAGAATTGTTTATTACTTACATATTATTAATTTTATATCACGTAATATTAAATACTCTACGCAATCTAACATCACACTGATTATCGACTTTATGTTTTATATCCGTGTTAATTAATTGAATAAAAATATTTATACTTATTTGGGTATATTAGCATAACACTTTTAGTGGCTATTATTATTATTATTAGGCCTTAGTCCTGTATCACTGCGACCAGTATTGATCTATTGTGATCGCCCCGCGTTACTAAAGCTCTCTGCCTAGTACTGTAGCATTTAAGAACTGCAGGACTTTTTTGGCTGAGAGCATCTGTACCTCATCCGGGAGCAATACATGCTTTCCCAGAATCCGGTTTCGTGTAGGCTTCAGTGGATCACAATCACACAAAAAGTGTTTGGGAGTTTCATTCACTCTGTCACAGAATCTGCACTTTCTTGTGCTCTGGACACCGATGTATAAGTTGTTAGGAATATAGTTTTAGTGGTTAGGAATGTACGTAGTAAAATTACTTGCTCTAAATCTTTAGGAAGTGATTTTGATAACTACTAACCCGTCCCGGCTTCGTACGGTATACTAACAAAGAAATTGGCAGCTGAACAACTGAATGTCAATTCCATCAATACTTCTATTACTACTATCTTCTGTCGCACTCACTGGCGTTTTATATGGAATTTTTTTAACGCAAATATTACACTTTTCTGTACATTTTTAAACATTCTTTTTATACAAACCTTGTCTTGACAATACAAACACAACAGAATTAAGCAAATAGGTACAGCCGTTCGGAAGTTACATATAGATTTACATAAATTTTTATATCAATCTTTTTCAATTGTGTTATTTACAATGACAATTTGATTTAAATATAATCGTATTGCGTCATATCGATGGATGATTCGATTATCCATTCTAATATAGAATATTTCGCTCGATACGACATATAGATACGATTTATTATAAATATATCTATCTATAGTGTAAATATACTTATATGATTTATTAGAAATTGAAACGTGGGACATTTTATTCCAGAAATTGCATCCTATGACAGCAGAGATAACGATTATAATCATTTTTATTTTAGATATCGATTTCGATGATTTATAACCTGTGTTGGATGATTTACAAATCATCACCATTACGTCATCCACAAAATAAAGTATGACATTTATTTCGTGTAAACTTTACTGTAAAGAAATACGGCACATGATTTACATGTAAATGTAAATTATACGTATAAATAAAATCAAAGTGTCTCATGTTTGTCCGGGCTAATCTCTGAAAAAGGTGAACCGATGTTGACAAGACTTTACAGACATATAGAGGATTTTTAGAGCATAAAAAAAGTCGCAGTGGTCTAGTTGTTTGAGCAGTGCAATATCAATCCGATGTCCGTAGGTTCGAATCATGGCAATGTACCAACGAATGTTTCGGAATTCGCGTACATTTACCAATTTAAATTGGTAACACTATTGGCTGACGGTGAAGGAAAACATCGTGAGGAAACCTGAACCTGAGAAATGTTCTTGTAGTACTACTGTATGTGGGACAAAATAGAACTATTGATTTCTCAGAGTTTGAAATCGCCATTAAGTCGTGGGCTGGCGTGGTGATTACGCCCCATACCTTCCTTCGGGAAGGTTCCTTCGTATGGTACTACAGTGAGTCTCTTACAGGCTGACGATGATGATGATCTAGGCTACATAATGTTACACTCTCTCATAGGGGCTAAGCAGTAATGATAAAAAATATCTGAGATGCTCAAAATCGGTAAAATAAATCATCATCTATATCATCTATATATATCATCTATATAATTAGTATATTTTATCCCATCAAAAACATGAATGTGAAATGAGAACCAAGTTCAATATTATGATATATGCCTTGGTTGTTGACTTCAAGTGCCAAGTTTAATGGTCAGTCTTATAACTTTATAACTTGGGATAATATTGTAGCCCAAGGTCTGACTTGACTAGTTAGCTTAGTTAGCTAGTAGAGTACATATATATCTCGCTAGTCTCAAGACATGGGCCGAAGTTGACATCTTTATGTGAAATAGATTTTGAGATATGAAGGTGTCAAAAGTGGCTCCAAATGGTTCGTGTAATTATAGTAGCGCGCGCCCGCCGTTCTTGTTATCTTGAACTTGACTTGATACGTTACCGTGTGTCTAGACTTCCCACAAAATAATAAAATCATCTTCTCGAAACGCAGTCGAAGACACTACCTGTTACAATATACAATAACGGAAAATGATAAGTAATTCATGTATACTTATATACTAGCTGGGTTCCACCCATTTAAAAATGGCAGAGCATAAGTCGAATGGAAAAAATAAGTACCCTAGAATAATCTATGAAAAATGCCGCATCGAATGGCCATAGTCTTATGCCGGTACGTTCAGTAGTCTTGACTTAATTATGCCTGAAGGGAACTGTATCTTCGTTTTACATATATATAAATCGATTTTATTTGTCAAGTTTATCTACACAGGGGTCATACTTGAGAAAATACGTATTTACAAAAAAAAAGTGTGTTTGTACTTATATACACGAAATGTGATGTGATGTGAGGCGATATTACAAAAATGTTATCTTTCGCCTTATTCTACGTTTGTCGAAAAAACTACACTACTAATAGAAAAAAGGTATTTAATACATTGAAAGTTTTAATACAAAAAAATACAAACAACAAATACAAAGAAACAAAATGTTGACTATAGCTAACTTCAGGGTGACGGTTTTTCGTGACGGTATGCGCGCGCATCGTAATAACTTCAGGGTGTCGGTTTTTCGTGACGGTGTGCGTGTGCATCGTAAAAATTTACTCTCATCATTTTTCCCTGACGCGCCAAAAGAATTATAACTTCGAAAAAAAAAACGATTATATTTCTGTCGCCTAAATATAATATGAAATGGAGAAAAACAATACCAAAATAAAGCATAAGGTCGTTGCCCTACGAGTATTTTCATTTCCATAAATGTTCACGAGTTAACAATACTTCTGCACTCTGAATAAACTGTATTATCTAAATAGGTGAATAATGATTATAATTTACATAACAGCTATCTCTATAAATAAAATGATAGAGGTCTTAACTACTTAACCAATTGTAATGACATTTTGCACAAACGTTTCAGTGATACAGAAAAGGACGTACGTATAATTTTCATTATTTAATACATTGAAAGTTTTAATACAAAAAAATACAAACAACAAATACAAAGAAACAAAATGTTGACTATAGCTAACTTCAGGGTGACGGTTTTTCGTGACGGTATGCGCGCGCATCGTAATAACTTCAGGGTGTCGGTTTTTCGTGACGGTGTGCGTGTGCATCGTAAAAATTTACTCTCATCATTTTTCCCTGACGCGCCAAAAGAATTATAACTTCGAAAAAAAAAACGATTATATTTCTGTCGCCTAAATATAATATGAAATGGAGAAAAACAATACCAAAATAAAGCATAAGGTCGTTGCCCTACGAGTATTTTCATTTCCATAAATGTTCACGAGTTAACAATACTTCTGCACTCTGAATAAACTGTATTATCTAAATAGGTGAATAATGATTATAATTTACATAACAGCTATCTCTATAAATAAAATGATAGAGGTCTTAACTACTTAACCAATTGTAATGACATTTTGCACAAACGTTTCAGTGATACAGAAAAGGACGTACGTATAATTTTCATCCATAAAAAATGCTGTTCCGTAAGGGTTAATTACGTTAATTTTGCGAAAATAAATTCACGCGAACGGAGCCGCGGGTTATGTAATATTTATATACAAATTATAGTTCTAATTATATACCATACTATAGGTCAACATCTCTCTAGTTAGTATAAATATTTTAAAGTTCTCTATCGTGTGGTTAAGTATTATAAAGGTGATTTGTCGTGTTTTAATACTGATATGATTAGTAATTGTTGCAGGTGCGGGGTACAGTCGCTACGAAATCCTTCAATCCGATATTCACTTTAAATCAATATTTATTATTTGTTTTATAATATCGTGGACACGTTAATTGACTGTTATCGTAACTTTGATATTCGGATTTTTGAGTACATTTATATTGAACTAGCGAGCGAGCGAGCGAGCACACGAGATTATAAAAAAATCATTGACAAATTATATACCAAAATCATCCTCATTAATCACTTTATCCACTGGTGAAAACTTCATGAAAATCCATTTAGTAGTTTTTGAGTTAATCGCGAACAGACAGACAGACAGACACGGTAGAGGACTTTGTTTTATACTAACTATATTGGTATACGACATTTAATATTTAAAAAGACAAGTATTATGCTGTAGGTAAATATTTTTAAGCTGTGTTTTCAGCTTTTTCGTTATTTAACATTAGGTAAAATGGTGGTCACCCTATACGGCATGACAAAATTACGAACAACAAAAATAAATACAAGTAAAAATGGGTCTACAATAGCGCCACGCTATGACGGCAGCTATGACACATTATAATAGAGACCGGAAATGACGATTTATTTAAAAAAAATAATAATGAAATGCTGATTTGTTTTGCATACAGCATTGACGCGAGTTCAGGGGAGCGCGCGGAGTTGATAGTTGTGCTGGCCAGCGATCCTATATAACCATAGCGTAGGATATAAACGTATAATTCATAATTTTGAAATATATATATTTCGAGTTGTGTTGCAAATAAGTACACTAATAATTTTAGGACGAACTGCATGTCACTATTAAATAACAATAGAGAACAACCATTTGCTTCTTCAAACGTAGTTATTAATTTATACGAGACTTCATCAGTGGACAAACGTCAAAATGGCCATCATATCGTGCAGCTACTATAAATATTTATGTGAGTGACATGAAATGGATATTAAAATAGAAAATTCAGTTGGGTCATAAATAAAATTAAAAATGAAAAGAATTAATTTTTTATAACGTTTACATTCATGATTGTCCGTAGAAACATCACATTAAACGAGAGTGGAGAGGAGGCGGTTTAAAGCCCCCAATAAAACAATAAACGTGCGCTCTTATCACACGTTATCAAAGCAGCAAACATAAATTTTATTTGTACGAGTTTGTTATTTGTAAATTGTACTGTACGATTGTGCCGGCCGACGTTTGTTCTCTCTCTGATAACGTAACGCGTGATCATTTTAATTTTCACGCGCAAACAATTATTATACTTATTGATATGTGAATATAAAGTGTATATTTGTGAAATATAAAAGAAACCAAAATCAACGGAATCGTCAACTCGCTCCTGAACTATGAGTATTTTTTCTCGACGCATACTCTTCTTATATTCGACTGTGGCAATAAAAACCAGAGAACCATGAATAATGAATGAAATGCGAATACATGGTAAAATAAAGTGTTTTTATTAATTGTTGATAGGAAATTGTGATTTAAGGCCTGAGACATAAAGTTTCAATATAATAGTTAAAAATTGTTTTTCTTAAATAACCCAATTTTTTTGTATGTATCGACGGGATAAGGCTATATATATTATATATAGACAATAATAGCTACATATAACAGCTAGCTGTGCCCGCGTCTTAATTATTTAAAAATAATACGGTAATAAAGTTAAACAAGAATTTGATTATTTTTTTTTTTATATTACTGGATACTTATGACTAATTTTAGATTATAGATACTATTTGTTTTAGATACAGTTTTTCAGATTAAAGTCCAAGAATACGCTACCTAAATATTTCATGTTTTGTTCCCAGCAATGAACGATGGAGAAGTTATTACTAAGATGATTTTGTCCTTTTGAGCACACAAACACGTTTTCCTCTCCTTTTAAGTCTGCCATTATCTCTCCTTAATGTTGCTCTTTCGTTTCATCATGTGTCCAATTATAACGGGACTATCTGTAGAATAACGGTAGATAAATGAGTGTTAGTTAAGTTTTTTTATTAAATCCCTACATGCTACTACTACTGCATACATGCGTGCATGTAAGAAAAGAACACGCAAATTTTAAGTGACTCCGTATGAAGAATGTTGATATTTAATATTATTTTATGTATACAGAGTAAGCAGTAAATAATAATTTAAAAAAACTTATAATAAAAGTCAAACACACGAAATCCGTTCGCTATATTACAGAAACTAATTACCGTCGGCATTTGAAATTTAGAAAAGCTCTGGTAATTATTACAACGCGGTCAACGTAATTACAAACATCAATTGTAACGATACGTGACTTTTCCGAAAACAATGGGATCAACTTTCGTCTCAAACGAGACAGATACTTTAAATAAATACAATAAAAATCTGTTGAAATTGAATTGACAATCGCAAACGGCACGCTGCATTTTCTCTTTGAAACAAATTAAAATATGTTGGCAGTTGAAAATAAATTCGCAATGAAGAGGAATGATTACGTGATCGATGTTCAATTTAAAAAATATAACGGACTGCTTTGGGGCGTGGTATTTTAGGAGAAATAATTAAGATTCTATTTTTAAATTGTTATCATTATTGCAGATCATGTCAAAGTTTTTGACCGCTCTGTATGTAGTTGTGCAGAACACAAATATTGGTATAAATATGTATTATATCATATGTACCAAAAATGAAACAACTTAAGGATTTTTTTATATATATTTATATATATCATAGGAGGCGACGAACAGACAGGTCACCTGAGGTTAAGTGATCACCGCCGTCCATAAACACTAGCAACACCAGGGGAGTCGCCAGTTCGTTGCCAGTCTGTGTTTGAGAGAAGTGGTCAGGAAGGGTAAGGGGGGAGGGCGGTGGTCCTCCGGCGCTCTTACTGACCGAACGAAACGCAACAATGCAAGCACTATTACTTCACATCGGCTTTCTGTGAGAGGGTGGTACTACCCCGGGAGAGCCGACCCATTCATGTTGAAACCAGTAATAACTTCAGCATGGCTCTACCACATACCAGATGTAAATAAATGCCAATTTTACATTCCCATTAACTTTATAAAGACAGAGTAATTTGTAACTTTGTTTTGTATTAAGCTCTTGACTATATTACGCGCAAGTTTGAATTTATGGCTAAACTCAGAGCTTTTTTTTTCTTTTATACCTGGGGAAATTTTTGGATACACCACCCTCTCGGGGGAGAGGACACTTGGAGGATCCTGCTCATGGACCCTCTCCGCCGCCTGCTTCTACGAGACGACTTCCTCGCAGAAGGAGGCCATTGCATTCCAGTCAATCGCGAACGGCGCGCTGCATTTTGTCTTTGAAACAAATTAAAATATGTTGGCAGTTGAAAATAAATTCGCAATGAAGAGGAATGATTACGTGATCGATGTTCAATTTAAAAAATATAACGGACTGCTTTGGGGCGTGGTATTTTAGGAGAAATAATTAAGATTCTATTTTTAAATTGTTATCATTATTGCAGATCATGTCAAAGTTTTTGACCGCTCTGTATGTAGTTGTGCAGAACACAAATATTGGTATAAATATGTATTATATCATATGTACCAAAAATGAAACAACTTAAGGATTTTTTTATATATATTTATATATATCATAGGAGGCGACGAACAGACAGGTCACCTGAGGTTAAGTGATCACCGCCGTCCATAAACACTAGCAACACCAAGGGAGTCGCAAGTGCGTTGCCAGCCTGTGTTGGGTGACGGGGGGAAGGAGTGGATACGGGGGAAAGAGGAAGTAGGCCTCCGTCGCTCTCATTGACCGAACGAAACGCAACAATGCAAGCACTATTACTTCACGTCTGCTTTCTGTGAGAGGGTGGTACTACCCCGGGAGAGCCGACCCATTCATGTTGAAACCAGTAATAACTTCAGCATGGCTCTACCACATACCAGATATAAATAAATGCCAATTTTACATTCCCATTACCTTTATAAGAGTAATATTGTAACTTTGTTTTGTATTAAGCTCTTGCTTATATTACGAGCAAGCTCGAATTTATGGCTGAACTCAGAGCTGCCGATTTTAAATTTACCTCTATAAAATATTAACACTACTGTGTCAACATCAATCAAAAAGCGTAATAACAATTAGCTTAGTCCTCTACTTATCAAAATCTTGTCTTAAAAAAGTCTTGTCAATATCGGTTCAGCCTTTTCGGTTATTAAATGGAATAAATAACAGACTCTTCAAGTTTATGTTAATTGTTACAATATAGCTTTCTTATGAAGAATTTATTAAAAAGAAACATTGCCTGTATCGTGCGTACACGCGGAGGAATTGAAATAACTTGAACTTGAAATAACAGTGACTTGATTTTATATTATCCATGAAGAGATGACATGAGAAGATCTAGATAAATCATTATACTATAACGTATTGGGGCCGTCGCGTCATATGCGGAAACAAAAACGGACAACTACGATCATTTCAAAAAAATATCTCATTTTATTCGAAAATGTAAAAAGGCTTAATTCATATATTTTTATGTTATTTGTGTAGCAAAATGAAATAAAACTGTTTTTTCTTTTCATTTAAGTTCTAGACACTTTTTACAAGTTTCTTAGCCCCCGTATATTGATATAAGGATATATGGCCAGCACCATTGCCGCCCCCGAGGACACCGTGCGGTACCCTCGTATCACCCTCAACGCCACAGTACGCTGCCCAGCTCGCAGCGCATGGATATTTGTGGCGTTGAGGGCGTCTACCCACAATGGTGCCCCGTAGGCGGCCATGGACCGTACGACCCCCATATAGAGGCGACGGCAGACGGTGCCCGGCCCCCCCGTGTTGGGGAGAAGTCGTCCGAGCGCCGCTGTCGTCAGAGCTGCCGATTTTATGCCGATTGAGTTACTTCTATAAAATATTATCACTATTATGTTGACACCAATCAAAAAGCGTAATAATAGTTAGCTTAGTCCTCCGCTTATAAAAATTTTGTCTTAAAAAAGTTTTGTCAAAATCGGTTTAACTTTTTCGGTTACTAGATTTTTTTTTTATCGTAGCACGGCAAAGTGACTTTACTGTGCCTGATGGTGAGCACAGTATAATCTAAAAACAATGGCGACCACCGAGAGACACACTATCCCTCACCGGTCGCCGCTGTCATGCCGGCTTGCATAAATGTCTCTTCACGTTACGCTTGAAGGACCCCATATTATAGGAAGGAGGGAACACACTGGCCGGGAGATTGTTCCACAGCTTCACGGTACGGCAGAGATAAGAAGTTGCGAACTTTTTAGTTCGTGCCCAGATAGGATTTACCGTAAAACTATGGCTCCGGAGCCCAGCACGCGTGGTTCGGGTATGAAAAGGAGAGGAAGGTATTAAATTGAATAGCTCTTCAGAACACTCGCCATGATACAGACGGTAGAACACGCTCAGAGAGGCAATGTCTCTGCGCAACTGAAGCGGCTCTATAAATTGTGTAATGTCTGAATCATTAACAATGCGGACAGCCCGTCTCTGCAACCTGTCCAGGGTATCTAGTAGGTATTTGGCGGAACCGTCCCAGAGGTGCGAACAATACTCCACGCAAGGCCGAACTCGTGCCTTATAAAGGAGGTATAGCTGATCTGGCGTGAAAAACCGTCGCACCCTGTTCAGGATTCCGAGTCTCCGAGATGCAGTATTCCGAGTCTCCGAGATGCAGTATTCCGAGTCTCCGAGATGCAGTAGATGGGACAAGCAACAGACACTTGAAGTTTTTGTTAATTGTTACAATAAAAAGAAACATTACCTATATCAGTGCGTACAGTAAGTACGTAGAGCAAGTGAAATAACTTGAACTTGAAATAACAATGACTTGATTTTATATTATCCATGAAGAAATGGGATGAGAAGATCTAGATAAATCATTATACTATAACGTATTGGGGCCGTCGCGTCATATGCGTCATTTGTCAAACAAAAACGGCAACTACGATAATTTCAAAAAAATATCTCATTTTATTCGAAAATGTAAAAGTCTTAATTTATATATTTTTATGTTATTTGTGTAGCAAAAAAAAAATAAAACTATTTTTTATTTTCATTTAAGTTCTAGACATTTTTTACAAACGCTGAAAATATCGTCTTGATTTATCGTTGAAGTGCGACGGAGGAACGCGCTCAAGCAAGTATGGCACGTCGGCAGTTTGTAAATAAGGGCATGCACTCACACGTCCTCCGTGAGTAATTTGTTAACAAGTGTTCGGGGACACTTAATTACCGTACGAACGCGACGGGGCGTCATCGTCGCTCAACGAATACATTACTTTGTCAAGATATCCTTGTAAATAATGCGCCTATTAGTCGACTTAATTGAATTTATGAGAACGCGTGAACGGTGTTTTATATTTGTAACGAATTACAACAAAGTTTATTTAATATATTGAAATTTAAACGTCTACGTAAATGTTTAACGATCGATGAAATTGTATAGTTAATTGCGATGATATTGAAATGTACCATATATTACATGTATTGTACGTAAATGTATCTACATTTATTTATTTATTTTTTTCTTGAACTGACTACGCTATTGACCTAGCAAGGTCTTAACAGCTTCACCGGAGTACTGTTCTTCACCGGACTACCATTTAGTAAATATTCAGTGAAGAAAGCGATAGTTTATTTGGTAAATGTTTTATTGGTAAAATGGTTATTAATATTCAGCCGCTAATGGTAAATAGCGTACAGCGGTGTTGAGTCGCTCGTAGTTGGTTGCGAACTGAAGTAATACAAATAAGTGTCTTAATAATAAAATGTTAAAGTGCACGCAGTGCACAAATCACATAGAATACCTAAAGAGCAGTTCGGTTGTGTAACTTCGAACATTCAGAAATAACTTAAACACCATGCGAAGAGTATGCATACTTCTTTCTATATCATCATATATATTAATACGTGAAGCCTAAACTTGTACACCTTTTTGAGAGAAATGCGCGAACGGATGAACGTGAATTTCGGCATGGTTAAAGTTTATATGGAGGAGGAGGAGAAGTGCAGAAAGCTCTTTAGAACGCGTGAACGGTGTTTTATATTTGTAACGAATTACAACAAAGTTTATTTAATATATTGAAGTTTAAACGTCTACGTAAATGTTTAACGATCGAGGAAATTGTATAGTTAATTGCGATGATATTGAAATGTACCATATATTACATGCATTGTACGTAAATGTACCTACACTTAGTAAATATACAGTGAAGAAAGAGATAGTTTATTTGGTAAATGTTTTATTGGTAAAATGGTTATTAATATTCAGCCGCTAATGGTAAATAGCGTACAGCGGTGTTGAGTCGCTCGTGGTTGGTTGCGAACTGAAGTAATACAAATAAGTGTTTTAATAATAAAATGTTAAAGTGCACACAGTGCACAAATCATATAGAATACCTAAAGAGTAGGTCGGTTGTGTAACTCCGAACATTCAGAAATAACTGAAACACCGTGCGAAGAGTACGTATATACATTACTTACATATATAGAGTACTTTGTATATACATTTAAATGTATGGATTTCTGTAGAAGAAAATATGAATTAAATTAAATAATTCTTTAAAATACTTTACACCTTTAGTCGATTGTAATAGAATATCTAGGTTGCTATGCTTGACTGTATGTATTATTTTACTCTTACGTTCCAATTACCCTTTTTCATTTTACATTCTACAATGATATTATAACATACCCTTAGACAAAAGAACCCTAATAAAATTCAAACATTAAAAAACCAATGAACTATGGTCGAATGTCGACCTCTGAGCGCCCACTAGTACATTTAAATGTACGGATTTCAGTAGAAGAAACTATAAATTAATTTCGATTTTTCATACGTTAGTCTTGCTTGAAACTTTCAGGTTTTTTATCAACAGTATTCTTTAAAATACTCTCCACCTTTAGTGGATTGTAATATAATATCGATCTCTTGTTGGATATACAGGATACCTACTTGTAAAGACTTAAGCAGATCGCATCAATCATTCAGTCAACCCTATCAAGCTTTGAATTAACATTGCCCTTTTATTTTATATTGGTAGGCAGTTTAAGACAATTGTGTTTGACTAGATCGCGGCTATCTCACATCGGGATAAATAGTACTACTGATCACAGTGGCACATTTAGGGATGTCACGAAACTGGATCGTGATCACCATGTACACTTATATAGTAACTCTTTGTTTTCTTTAGTGTTTCCCGTTTCTCGTTGATTGCTATGGTCTTTATATTGTGTTTATTACCAGGCATAGGCGCCGTCAAAATGGCGTGGTGCTTAAAATTTGGTGGTGGTGCAAAATTTTTAGTAAAAGTTACACCACAGTATCTTTTTCTTCTTTTTTATAGGTGTAGGTTTTAGTGTATAACTACGATCTTGTCTAATGTCAAATGTCCATGTGCTCCAAGATGATAAACGCGCTAAGCCTAGTGGGGACTGACTCTTAGGTGCAACTGTCAGAACACACGTGTAGGTGATGGGAACAGATTTTCAATTTGAGAGTGGTAGCTAGCCAGGAGCACTTAGAGAAAACACTACAAAAATTCAAATAGGTGTTTAAATAAAGAAAGAATTTATTAATTTAATTATATATATTATTATTATTTAATTAGTATTTATTTAAACAGCGATAATTTTCATATAAAATATGGTATTATTTTCATACTATCTTTGGTTGTAGCTGTATAAAAATGTATGTTTTGTTAACAGTATGGGCAGAGACGGGCGAGTTTCGGGACAGTGGGCATTCCTCACTCGCGTCGGGCGGTTCGGGCGTCGAGCAGTCGTCTCTGTACGCCCCCGCGCGGCCTCGTCGTGATCGGAAGCTCACCGACGACAGTGAGTAAATATTTAATTATTACCCAGAATATAACCCTTTTTATTAATAAAATCAGAATCGGTAATAAATGTATTACTCTGAGTCTTGGCCGATGACCATTTTCTTAAAAAACTTCTTTTGTTTGAATTTTGAATGAAAATTTACATTATAAAACTCAGACGAAAGAAACAATCATCTATAAGTTTAAGATAATACAAATAATGATGAATTGGTAACTGTTTTTCGTTGATATTTCTTTGTATCTGATCCTACGGCATATAACTAGTCTTAAATACTTATAATATGCGCATAAACAGTACAAGCACTTTTCTTGCAACCTCCTGTACCCTTTTTTACATTATTTATTTACCGTATTACTTTTCAATAATATGATAACGTTTATTCTATTTAGATTTATTAGAGAAGGTACCTATAATTATTAAAATAACTACCAATGCAGAAATTATGTCGCCAATAAAATTGAATGGTCTTGCCAAAAAGTTATTTCAGTATTGAACTCGACAAAACCCGTCCAATATTTTTTTATATATTTATATAATTGTGAACATAATCATATTAATATGAGATAATGGCATAAGTAAGTCACTTTCCGAGAGTCGAAAGTTACATAGATTTTGCCTACTTTCTTGACAATCATTGCACAATTTACTTAGATTTTGTCTACTTTCTTGATAATCATGGCGTGTCTATACGTATCGAATACAATAATGAATTCATACTTATCTCTTCAATTATGTAAGTACAATTACTGATTTGAAGTCACTATTAAAATGTAAATAAGTAGTTTTTTGCCGCAACTACATCTGTGTTTGTCTCAAAATACTGCAATCGATTCAGTGAATTAATCAAGATAAAGTAACAAACAAACATACAGACAGAGATATTTTCGCATTCATATGTGACTAATCTGTCAAAGGATGTATTTTATTGTGCGTTTTATTCAACAATCAATATTTTTATGATTGGGATATAATAAAAAAAATATTTGTGCATTTATGATTACTGATATATTACGAATGATATAAATTATCGGCGCTTGACTGATTTATATACAAAATAACAATATACGTAACAATATAACCTACACCTTCATTTAATCTAAAAAAGATAAAATGTTTCATAAATAGAATTACCTATTGCAGCGTTTCCCAGACTTTTTTAGTCCGCGGTATTTGTACATTGTTTGGTATATTGTACATTTGGTATCTTGGTACATTCGATTGAAATACCGTACAATGATACTAGTTAGATAGGCACAAATATTATAACATCCACAACATAAATCTGTGTGTGTTGGAAATTTAGTGGTTTACATTTTACCCACAAATAACTAAGTTAAGTTACTGGAGAAAGGTTAAGAGAAGTGCTTCACGGCGTCCCTTTTTACTTTGTATGGCGCGGCGCACTGTTTGGGAACCTCTGACCTATTGTATATATTTTACTTGCTGCTCAGTGGGAGAATATCGATCTTCTTAAGCTTTTAAGCAGATGTTAAATTATCCTTACTTCCCAATCAATTAAAGACACATTTTATGTCATTATAAACCAAGAACATTGTTTTTTTTTAAATTGGTTGGGGTCTTAATTCTATGGTTTTTATTTGCAAAAAGAAAACAGAATTATTGTATAATATAATTAATAGGAAACTATTATGATATATCACTCAAATTGTGGGTATATCTGAGTTTTCTATACTCCAACATCAAGTCGAGTCTCTTTTCATAGAGAATTTATCCGAATTTGTCTTTACACGAATATATCGTGTTATATATTTTACTAGAAGGCACAACTAGGTGGCGCTAGGAATAATTTTATATTTTTATTAAGTACTATTAATATTGTTGTTCAACGCTGATAGAATCATAAGCGACTGCTAGATAAATACAGTAAACTTTCTTTAATTGCGGCTTCAGTATTTGTAGAAAAAAAATTATGACCACTTCCTGTATTCACAGGTGAAACTTTAATTGGTCACAGATGCAAAATTAACAACATGTACGTTTAAAGTGTTAAAATAGTTATAGAGAAATGAAGTTTATTATGTTTAAACCTAACATTCCTTGAGAAAAATCGCCGCCACGCAACTTCCGAGTTACAAAAGTAACGAGTGTTGCGTCGATAGGACCTTTTGTAACATAATCCGCGATAGTGCATCGTGCTTGGGCTTTTATAATCAATTTTATCATATATGAATTTAATATTTTTTCTAAATTGCTTTTGGTATATTTTTATTTATTACATTATATACTAGCGGGCCCGGTGGACGTACTCCCGCCCTGATAAAAAAAATCTAAACCTTCCTCATGAATCACTATACCTACTGATGAAAACCGTATGAAAATCCGTTCAGTAGTTTTTGAGCTTATCGCGAACAGACAGACAGACAGACGCGGTAGGGGACTTAGTTTTATACTACGTAATGACTATGTACCCAACGTTTAAGTTGTAGGATATGTATTCAGTACACTATGTATTTTTATTTATACTAGTGGGCGCTCAGTGGTGGACATGCGACCATAGTTCATTGATTTTTTAAAGTTTGAACTTTATTAGGGTTCTTTTGTCAACTTACTTCTATAATCAAAGGTTTTTATCATGATTACTCAGTTATTATAATAATAGTTGTATGTTTGATATCATTGTTGAATGTAGAATGAAAAAGGGTAATTGGAACGTAAGAGTGAAATAATACATAGCAACCTCCTTCACGACCTTTTTGAAGTTCTTTATTGACAGATGTCAAAATGTCTTTTTTATTTACATGTGTGTATATGTTGTGTAAAATTGAAGCAGTAGTGTGAGTAATGCATATTTTAATTAATTTAATGTACTTCTAATGCATTTTATATAAAATACATAGGTTTCTGCACTTCTCCTCCATATAAACTTTAACTATGCCAAATTTCACGTTCATCCGTTCGCCCAATTCCGTGAAAAAGGGATACAAAATTTAGGCTTCACGTATTAATATAATGATGTCAGTATTAAGTTAATTTTATTATTATATTCTTAGTTTATGCCTTTTATTCGTTCCTTTTATATTTGCACTACCTACGAGAAATTTTATTCGTGATAACAAAACCAATGGTTAGCTGGAAGAAAATACCTTGTTGCATTAAGCTCGCTAGTGTACAAGCTCGAAAGTGCAATAAAGTATTCATTCATTATTATCTAACCTTGAAAGGCACCCTCTATATTCTTATACTATTTGATACTGGACCGCTTCGCTGAACATTAAATAGTGTTTAATGAAAATATAATGGTAAACCAATGGAACGATGGAACCATCTACGAAAAATTCTTCGTGGAATAACCATAGTCTTATGCCGATAACTTCAATAGTTTTGATCCCACAGTGGAGCGCCCTGTCCGGAAGCCATACTGCGCGTCCGCCAGGTTCGGCCCCACACCCTCTAGGTGCTAGACTACCCGGGAGGAGATACGATAACTATTATTCGTGATAAGAAAACCAATGGTTAGCTGGAAGAAAATACCTTGTTGCATTAAGCTAGCTAGTGTACAAACTCAAAAGTGCAATAAAGTATTCATTCATTGTTTTCTAACCTTGAAAGGCACCCTCTATATTCTTATACTATTTGATACTGGACCGCTTCGCTGAACATTGGTGTTTAATGAAAATAGAGTGGTAAACCAATGGAACGATGGAACCATCAACGAAAAATTCTTCGTGGAATAGCCATAGTTTTATGCCGATAACTTCAATAGTTTTGATGTTATGGAACCTCCGTACGACCCTAGGTCCGTTCCCTAGTGACACAAAATCTTACATCACTGCAACAACATTACACATATCACCTCCACACACATGCACGCACACATGCTTACACATGAAAGTGGAAGGGTTTTATTTTTTTCCCTTATCAAACTGAAATAGTTTAGAAAAAATTATCCGACACAAAATACATATCAGAGTTGTGAAGATATGTATGCTTGGTACATATATCTGTTTCAATAACTCATATAAGTATGAATATGTAGCTTAGCTTATGTTAGCTCAGATAGGTCGCGAATTGAATGAGTCAGGCAACAGCCCAAGCCGAGGTGTGCCGTGCATCCTTGAACTACTTGTCAATACACTTCGTCTGCGTGGAACTTTATGTAAAAACAGTTATTAATAAAGTCATCTGAATGTAAGTTAAGTTAAATTTTTTTCAGGAAAATAGAAAAAGTTACATTTACAATTACATTTACAAGACACGTTACATTTACATTCTTATTACATGTATAGATATACCCCGCATATAAGAATAGTTTAAAACTTGTCAAAAAACTTGTTAAAATAGATAACACATTTACAATCACTGTAAATGATGAAGTCGCAATCGTATGTTCGTTATTATTCTGTGTTAGATTTTAATTTAAAAAAAATTAAATGTAAAATTTAATTATGTCAACTTAAACTCCTTATCCTTTCTGCACTTCTCCTCCATATAAACTTTAACTATGCCAAATTTCACGTTCATCCGTTCGCCCAATTCCGTGAAAAAGGGATACAAAATTTAGGCTTCACGTATTAATATAATGATGTCAGTATTAAGTTAATTTTATTATTATATTCTTAGTTTATGCCTTTTATTCGTTCCTTTTATATTTGCACTACCTACGAGAAATTTTATTCGTGATAACAAAACCAATGGTTAGCTGGAAGAAAATACCTTGTTGCATTAAGCTCGCTAGTGTACAAGCTCGAAAGTGCAATAAAGTATTCATTCATTATTATCTAACCTTGAAAGGCACCCTCTATATTCTTATACTATTTGATACTGGACCGCTTCGCTGAACATTAAATAGTGTTTAATGAAAATATAATGGTAAACCAATGGAACGATGGAACCATCTACGAAAAATTCTTCGTGGAATAACCATAGTCTTATGCCGATAACTTCAATAGTTTTGATCTTATGGAACCTCCGTACGACCCTAGGTCCGTTCCCTAGTGACACAAAATCTTACATCACTACAACAACATTACACATATCACCTCCACACACGTGCACGCACACATGCTTACACATGAAAGTGGAAGGGTTTTATTTTTTTCCCTTATCAAACTGAAATAGTTTAGAAAAAATTATCCGACACAAAATACATATCAGAGTTGTGAAGATATGTATGCTTGGTACATATATCTGTTTCAATAACTCATATAAGTATGAATATGTAGCTTAGCTTATGTTAGCTCAGATAGGTCGCGAATTGAGTGAGTCAGGCAACAGCCCAAGCCGAGGTGTGCCGTGCATCCTTGAACTAGTTGTTAAAACACTTCGTCTGCGTGGAACTTTATATAAAAAACAGTTATTAATCAAGTTAAGTAACTTAACTTACATTCAGATGACTTTATTTACTTAATTACATTTCTCTCATACTTACATTACTTATGCCGCGTTGTCATTAAAATTACAATAACTTTTAATAGAGTTGACCGATTTTAATGAAACAAACACTAAGTTATTCTTGAAGATATGCTTTCTGGTTTTCTTGGTACGGTTTTATTGTGAACGTAGTTCTTTACCAGTGATGCGTGCTCATACAAACAGACAGACGGACATTTCTAAAAATGATTGAAATTTATTTTATTACTTATTCATAGACAGCTACATCAATTTTTTTCACGAAAATAGAAAAAGTTACATTTACAATTACATTTACATTTACAAGACACGTTACATTTACATTCTTATTACATGTATATAGATATACCCCGCATATAAGAATAGTTTAAAACTTGTCAAAAAACTTGTTAAAATAGATAACACATTTACAATCACTGTAAATGATGAAGTCGCAATCGTATGTTCGTTATTATTCTGTGTTAGATTTTAATTTAAAAAAAATTAAATGTAAAATTTAATTATGTCAACTTAAACTCCTGAGTGAGTCAGGCAACAGCCCAAGCCGAGGTGTGCCGTGCATCCTTGAACTAGTTGTTAAAACACTTCGTCTGCGTGGAACTTTATATAAAAAACAGTTATTAATCAAGTTAAGTAACTTAACTTACATTCAGATGACTTTATTTACTTAATTACATTTCTCTCATACTTACATTACTTATGCCGCGTTGTCATTAAAATTACAATAACTTTTAATAGAGTTGACCGATTTTAATGAAACAAACACTAAGTTATTCTTGAAGATATGCTTTCTGGTTTTCTTGGTACGGTTTTATTGTGAACGTAGTTCTTTACCAGATAGGTCGCGAATTGAATGAGTCAGGCAACAGCCCAAGCCGAGGTGTGCCGTGCATCCTTGAACTACTTGTCAATACACTTCGTCTGCGTGGAACTTTATGTAAAAACAGTTATTAATAAAGTCATCTGAATGTAAGTTAAGTTAAATTTTTTTCAGGAAAATAGAAAAAGTTACATTTACAATTACATTTACAAGACACGTTACATTTACATTCTTATTACATGTATAGATATACCCCGCATATAAGAATAGTTTAAAACTTGTCAAAAAACTTGTTAAAATAGATAACACATTTACAATCACTGTAAATGATGAAGTCGCAATCGTATGTTCGTTATTATTCTGTGTTAGATTTTAATTAAAAAAAAATTAAATGTAAAATTTAATTATGTCAACTTAAACTCCTTATCTGTGATATGTCATTTGTGTGCACAGAGAAATCAATTTCATAGCGCGGCCACACAAAGTGACACGCTTAAAACTGAAAGCAAACGTAGTAAACCGTCCGAGAATCTATCGCAAATACGGGCGCGTTATTCTAATGCTTTCTCAAACACGAGCACGAGCGTTTCGGTTACCTAACGTTGGTTCGCTTCGCTGCAGTCCTAGAGACCTGTACGTTATAAACTTTGATGAATATTTATTAAGAATATTTTTATCTTTATTCAACTATCGTCTGCCTCTTCGATACCATATTTTATAAGGCGATATATTGATTTTCTACTCTTCAATTTGGATCACTCAATAATCCAAATTATCTTTAAATTCACTTCAATTTTGATGGCTTCCTTTGAATTGACATTATCAATTGGACCTTCATAATAAAATAAAAATTTAAAACCGACTAGATATCGCGGTTTTGTGGGTGTTGATTAATAAATATATAAATTCTGTTAATTCTATACATAGCACAAACAAACACATTCGTATACTTAGTCTATTGTTTACAAAGTAATATCTGGCAATATGAAACGACAACAAAATTTTAGAAAATTGTTGCGAATGTGCGGTGTCTTATAAAATAACATAATTGACATATAGGTAATGTAAACTATAACCTATAAGCATCAGTCTAAACGTAGCTTCAGAAAACCAAAAGATATTTTAAAATCGTATCAAATCGAATAGTTCCAAAGACTACCCCCTAGAAACATGTCCACAAACTTTACTCTACATAATAATAGTATAGTTTTTTTTTAAATTCTATAATATATCGGCAAAATAACAGCAATTCTTTTTATAGTATTTTTTATACTTCGACGTAGCGAATGAATTTGTGGTAGTCCGGTGAAGCTGGTAAGACCTTGCTAGGTCAATAGCGGAGTCAGTTCGAAAAAAAAACAAAAATACTTTAAGAATAAACCCATAATTTCAGAACGCAACGTAATAGATTTTTAAAGTCATAATACACTCTATATCTAATACTCAGTAAAGTTCCTGCGTTTTAACTTATAAATATTTTCAATAGATCAGTTGTCTAAATTAGACTCCTATTTATACTATTTACTCAGAATTACTAAAATTATTCATGGTATGATTATATAACAAGTCTCAGGACAATATGACGATGAATGTAATAATAGTACAATAAGTTATCATATTGCATTAACTATGACATTATTATTACAAATTTATGTGTAATTTAGTTGGTATGTTCATTCGACTAGATCAGCGATTCTCAACGTTGTTTACTCACCAAAACAGTAACATAGTCTATAAGTTCGCAACACGCTTATATACTTACTTGCAAAATGTTTGATAATGTAAAGTGAACGTAATTGTAGGTGGTAGAGCCACGCTGAAGCTACTACTGGTTTCAGCATGAATGGATCGGCTCGCACGGAGTAGTACCACCCTCTCACACAGCTGGTTTCTTCTCGCGCGCCCCGGCAGGGGCGTGCGGGGGGACCGCGTCAGGGATACCCCTCTGGCGGTAGCTTCGCTCTCCCCCCATTGTGATGGGGGTGTCTTTCTTCCTGTGATTCGCGCGTTAAAGCGTTATGTCAGCTGGGTTTGCCTCGTTCTCTGTGGTGTCTCTATTGCGTGTATGGTGTAGTTGCGGTAGTTAGGAGCTTCGCTTTTCGGGCGAATTCGCTTTTGGCAGCCTTCCCTCGTTCGCTGTGCTCCGCCTTTATTTTTTCGGCTTCTTCCAGCGAGGCTGTCTGCAGTGTTTGATCCCGCGCCCCCTCTCACAGAAAACCGACGTGAAGTAACAGTGCTTGCATTGTTGCGTTTCGTTCGGTCAGTGAGAGCGCCGGAAGTCCCACCTACCCTCCCCTTCCCCCTTCCCTTACTCCGCCTCTCCCCCGAGACAGGTCGGCAACGCACTTGCGATTCCCCTGGTGTTGCAAGTGTCTATGGGCGGTGGTGATCACTTAACATCAGGTGACTCACATGTCCGTTTGCCTCCTATGATATACAAAAACGACAGTGAAAGTTTTTAAATCTTGTGTCACGCTTGACAGGTACTTGCGATATACCGATGTGTCGCAAAACGGTGGTTGAGAACCGCTGAACTAGATCATCTAAATGATTATTATACTACACACTATGTTTATTATAGTAGTAAATATATATTGTGTAATTATACCAGTGTTTGATGAAAGACTAAATTATTCCCAACGGACACATTTTATAAGCGTGAAAAGAGTACTAACATTACACGAGTACGGGTGCTCTGTGTAAACATGAATTAAATGGAAGCCTGTATTGTAAAGTGACAAGAAAAACGTATTGACGGAATCGTAAAATATTTGGAATATCATTGATTTTGGTCATAAAAATCGTTGCTATCAATGTGCCACTAACATTGCGTGTGTTTCGCCCTAAGTCCTCCACAGATAAGTGTCATTATGTGTAAATGAAGAACCGTTGTTATAACCGGACGAATGTAAATACATTAAAGGAAACGCTGCGATGCTTTGTCGAGTGTGTCGCGCTTTGAAGTGGCTACATGTACTGATATTCGTAACACATGTAACATTATTTACCTACAAGCTGTTGTCCTGTCGGCCGAACGCAAAGGATAGATTAAATAACTTACCTACTAACGTAGAAGTCAGTTCGGAATGATGGATGGGTCGGCGAACGCTCAAAGCGTATCGGCGATAAACGCTATCTTACTTTATCGACACGTATCGGACATTTGCAGGGCTGCCAGTTATTAGGTTTCTCCTAAAATAGTAATAGAGGCTTGAACCGTGGCGCGAATTACCGTAATTTCTATCATTGCATAAATAAACGGATACTTTGTGATAACGGGAAGAAGAAAAAAAAATAGGTGAAAAGAAAACAGTTTAGTGCCTTTTTCTTCTCTGTTTGTCATTTTTTTTTAACTATCTAGTAGTTGTGGACGTAGTTGTTGACGAGTCTAAGCCTTTATTTATAATTCTCTTGTCGTCATACTTAATTCTTCTTACATCTTCAATATACAATACAGTTTTTACTATGTAGAGATAAAATCAGAAATAAATATAGATAATCTTCTATATGCACATATAAAAAATGAAAATACACTTCCTTTGAGACTAAATCAGGTCAAAACTACTGCAAGTATCGGCATAAGACTATGACCATTTGTTGTAAAATTCTTTGTAGATTGTGTTAGGCCCATTATTTGTTGGATTCGATTGACACTTTGCCATTTTTCTAAATATGTTAGACGCAGTGGGCGGGATTCAGTTAGTAACACCTGCTTGTATACGTATATTAACACGTGAAAAGAAAATTATATACCCTCTTATTGTGGTTGAATTTCGAACAATGGAGGACTTCCAGTAATTAACAACCCTGTGGGCTACATTGAATTGTAATCGGCCGCGAGAATACCAACGCAACGGTAGCGTTCGTTGGCTAAACTTTGAGACCATAATCATACCTTGTTCATTACACCAATGAGATTGCCAAGCGGTACAGATTGATGGCTTTAATAAAGTTGTCTAAATTAACGCGATACGCTTCATAATTCTAACAAATGTCACAAATGTTTTGACTACACGAACGCTGCTTCGAACTGGGGTCACGTTTATTAACAAATTTAATTTATTTTCAATAGAATTATAGTAGTAAATTTTAATTAAAGCTCAAACTAATATAATTGCGTATACCTTTAATACTCGTAATTTACAAATTGTTAAAGACAATTGTGGCCTCAATGATAACTACACTTGTGTAGAGAACAAATAACATTGTTGTCACGGCTTGTTCAGACAATAAGTGTTTCAACAACTTGTAGGTACATGAGTGCTACAACGATGATATAAATAGCGTTCAATCAAGATATCGTAACGCAATAAAACATATTCGTTAATCCGAGGTGTAATAAAGGAATAAAATAAAATTAAAACAATGAATTTAGTTGACTATAAATTTAATAGATTAAATACAACGACGATAGACAATTACTTGTATAGTTTTATCTATATATTTCTGTAATATTCGTATGTCTTGGATATTGAGATGAAAGTGAATGTGGCCTATAGAAATGTGGTCAAAATGTAACACGTTTAATCTAGACAACTAGCTTTCAAGTGCATCTACCGGAATACTTCTATATGTGCTTGACAATAGATTACGGTCTTTTTTTTTAAAGTGGGGAAATCTCATGGTCACACTACCCTTCCGGGAGAAGAGAGTGGATAGTGTCGGAATCTTACCAACAAAAACCCCATGGTGTATATTCGCCGCTTTACTGGGGTGTCAAGGGGTCGCGATCGGCCAGCCCTGCGTTGGTTGTCGCCAAACCCTGACCTAGTTAGGAGCGACCGGGTATACACAATATATTTCTGTAACATTCGTATGTCTTGGATATTGAGATGAAAGTGAATGTGGCCTATAGAAATGTGGTCAAAATGTTAACACGTTTAATCTAGACAACTAGTTTTCAAGTGCATACCGGAATACTTCTATAGGTGCTTGACAATAGTTTAAGATCTTTTTTTTAAAGTGGGGAAATCTCATGGTCACACTACCCTTCCGGGAGAAGAGAGTGGATAGTGTCGGAATCTTACCAACAAAAACCCCATGGTGTATATTCGCCGCTTTACTGGGGTGTCAAGGGGTCGCGATCGGCCAGCCCTGCGTTGGTTGTCGCCAAACCCTGACCTAGTTAGGAGCGACCGGGTATACACCGGTCGTCACCCCGTCCGCTGGCCCAGTACAATGGGAAGTCGGACCTCCCCGACCCATCTCCCCAGGTTCGGGAGCTTTCCTTCACTGAGAGCTCCGGTTCACCTAACCTATGCCTAAACCGAACCTAAGCCGAATCGACATGGTATCGTGGCCTATAGAAATGTGGTCAAAATGTAACACGTTTAATCTAGACAACTAGCTTTCAAGTGCATCTACCGGAATACTTCTATATGTGCTTGACAATAGATTACGGTCTTTTTTTTTAAAGTGGGGAAATCTCATGGTCACACTACCCTTCCGGGAGAAGAGAGTGGATAGTGTCGGAATCTTACCAACAAAAACCCCATGGTGTATATTCGCCGCTTTACTGGGGTGTCAAGGGGTCGCGATCGGCCAGCCCTGCGTTGGTTGTCGCCAAACCCTGACCTAGTTAAGAGACGACCGGGTATACACTGGCCGTCACCCCGTCCGCCGGCCCTGTGCAATGGGAAGACGGACCTCCCGACCCATATGCCCAGGTTCGGTAGCTTTCCTTCACTGAGAGCTCCGGTTCACCTAACCTAAGCCTAAACCGAATCTAAGCCGAATCGACATGGTATCTCAACATGCTACTAATGAAGCAGCATCGTTTCAATATTTTACTTTATTTAAAACAAGGTTGAAGGTCATTGAAATTTGAGAATAGAAGTTCATATATATATATATATATATATAATCATATATTAAGTAGTGGTAGAGCCACGCTGAAGCTATTACTGGTTTCAATATGAATGGGTCGGCTCGTCCGGGGTAGTACCACCCTCTCACAAAAAACCGACGTAAAGTAACAGTGCTTGCATTGTTGCGTTTCTTTCGGTCATTGAGAGAGCCGGAAGCCCACCTCCCCTCCCTCTCCCCCTTCCCCACTCCTCTTCCCCAAACACAGGCTGGCAACGCACTTACGACTCTTCTGGTGTTGCAAGTGTCTATGGACGGTGGTGATCACTTAACATCAGGTGACCCACCTGTTCGTTTGCCTCCTATGAGATAAAAAAAAATGAACGACAAAAATGGTTCTGGACGTCTTGATTCTGAATTATATAAAACTCAATGGTGCAAAAAATGTCAGATGCGCTTCCCTTTTTTTGGACTGCAGTGCTATACTATTATGGAAATTGCAAATAAAGTGATAAAAAACTTTTATTTTACAAGAGAAAATACAAAGGTACAACTACAAATAAATCTTCTATAATATACCACTTATATGTTTAAAGTTATTATTTGTTCATTGAAAAATTTGCGATTTCTTTCGAGTTTTCATTCCATCCGTGAAAAAAGATGATAACTACAATTGAATTCAAAATGACATATTTTCATTTAATAGGATTTATCACAATCATTTAATATTCCCCTATATGTAACACTAAGTTACCACCTAAATTCTAAAACAGTTCATATATATCTGAATTCCGATGGTAATACATATTAAGTACCATGTTGTACACTACAGATGTCCCGATGGTACACAAAGCAATAAGGCTCTCTCTATTATGTTGAGACAATAGGTACATTGACACGGGGATTTCATGTAAGCCAATATGTGCGGCATGATTGCGATCGACGCTTTATCAGTAACGAATTGATGTAATATCACCGTATCACGTGTCCCATGAACGATAGGACATTTTGTCACTTACTCCTACGCATTGTTTTACAGCGTTCGTTATGTTTTGCCGGTCAATATTAAATGTTTTATAGATATTCTCATTATCGAAAGAGGTTTTTACTTAGAGATCTAATTTACAGAGGTTGACTCGGTTCACATTTTGACGGCTTATCTAGAAAGTTATCATAATTTAGGTTAGTTAATACTCTTCATATAATACAAGGATTTTCCGTTTTTTTTTAAGTTATACTTCTTTTGGCGCCTTAGGGAAAAATGATGAGAGTAAATTTTTAGGATGCGCGCGCACAACGTCACGAAAAACCAACACCCTGAAGTTAGCTATAGTCAACTTTTTCTATTGTTAATGTCGTTTTTTCTACAAACGTAAAATAAGGCGAAAGATTAAAATTTTGAAACATCTAACGCGTGTACATAAATACATCTACACTTTTTTTTAAACTTAATTTATTGTTTTTGGATCGAAAATGATAATTTAGTCTAACTAAAATTTACATTAACTAGAAGGCGATAGGTGTTCAAACGCGCTTGCCATTTATTTTATATATTCTTCGATAGTTGCTTTAATATAGGACCTATGACTTGCAAGACGTAGTTTAATAGTCGAGTATTCGAAACGTTAGGATTGGGTCACCATACTGTACCTTGTATCTAAAGTGATAGCAAAGTAACCAGACATAATATAACCTAAAGTATGTACTTACTCTTCTCTGTAGATTTACTATAGATAGATTTTAATATTCTGTGTACTAACGTAGCTATCGTACTACATTTCCATTTTGAAAGATTCATTCAGCCTTTTCTGATAGCGTTTTAGTATAAACTTTTTGACCGCTTTGAATATAGTTGCGCAGAACACAAATATATATCAAATAATATATATAAATACATTTGTGTACTTTGTATTTGTACCGTCGGAATGAACGTTTCAATATAGAATGATAGCTACACAGAATATCAAATAAATAAATAAGTATTATATTATATATATAGTATCGAAACAATTTAAGGATATATAAACGCTAATTTTAGCTTAATAATTTTAACTTTGTTTTGTATTAAGCTCTTGACCCTATTATGCACAAGCGCGAACTTACGGCTGTTCTCAGAGAAACTAAGACTATAACGAGCATTGTTATTATGGTATTAGAAGACAGGTTACGCTACAACTGACCATTATTGATCCAAAACTTTTTATCTATACTATTATTATAAAGAGAAAAGATTTAATTTTCTCTTTTTAATATATAACAGTATTAACAATTCATCATAATGGAGTATAAAACAAAGCCCTCTATCACGTCTGTTTGCTTGTCTCTTCGCGATTAACTTAAAACTACTGAACGGATTTCCATGCGGCTTTCACCAGTAGATAAAGTGATTCATGAGGAGGGTTTAGGTGTATAATTTGTCAAGGTTTTTTCTATTATCAGGGCAGGACAACGTCTGCCGGGCCCGCTAGTTCACTTTTCAAAAGCCATATATATTGTCAGCGAGTAACTTGAACTGTATTCTACTTAAATTGTAATATATACTAACACGAGCGCATTTATATTAGATCTTTACCTATGAAATTGCCGTTTTGTATGAAAAAATTTAAACGAATTTTTTTCATGTATTTTTTATTTGTATTAATCGAAGTAATCACCCATGCAATCAATGCATCTTTACCAACGCAGTGGCAGTGTATTGATGCCCTTCATAAAGAAATCAGCTGGACGAGAGGCAACAAATTCTTCAAAGGCATTTTGTACTGCCTCTCGGGTATTTAATTTTTTTCCCGCCAAGGAGTTATCCAAATTCTGGAAAAAGTAGTAGTGAGTAGGGCGGATGACGGAGAACTTTCAACCCCAGTTCTTGCAACTTGGAGACCGTCTGCTGTGCAGTATGAGGTCGCACGTTGTCGTGCAGGAGCAGCGGAGACGAGCGATTGACTAATGCTGGTTGGAGATGTGCCAGCTTCTCCAACATTGTGTTCAGTTCTTCACAGTACACATCTGCAGTAATGCTGACCCCGTTTGATAAGAAGATGTGACGAATCACACAGGTGCTAGACCACCAAACAGTGGTCACCATCACTTCTAGGGGTATGTTTTCGTTTAGGGAATTGTTTAGGTGCTGAACCAGGATCCAACCAACTTGCTGTGAGCTTGCGGTTATCAAACAGAATCTATTTTTCATCGCAGGTAACAATGCGGTTCAAAATTCCTTCATTTGTGTGTCTGTAGAGCAGTGCAAGGCACGTCTCGATGCGTACTACGCGCTGGCGATCATTGAGTTCGTGGGGCACCCATTTGTCAAGCTTTTTTACTTTGCCAATTTGACGCAAATGAACCAATATTGTTTTGACGCTAACGTCGAAAGCTGCTGCTAATTCAGCCGTAGATTTTGTATCATCAGCTTCCACAATCGGCTTTAATTCGTCATTGGCGAGCAAAGTCTTCGGACAGCCGCGAGGTTCATTTTTCAGGTCGAAATTCCCAGAACGGAATCGAGCAAACCGATATCAGGTGGTGCGTTGGTTTGTAGTGTTAGCTCCGTAAACGTCGTTGATGTTGTGTGCCGTTTGTGCCGCGTTGCTGCCAAGACGGTATAACTCATATTCCATAATTACTCGAATTTTTAACGTATCCATGATGACAAAAAAGATTGATATGCGATGAAAACGTAACACTAATCAATAAACAAATGACTACCTTTAGAAAAAGAATTCCATGTTTTTAAAATAAAATTAATTTGAAATTAGAATTCTTAGCCAAACAAAAATTATTTTTATTTGAAAAGGCCAGTACTACAGAACGGCAATTTCATAGATAAAGACCTATTATAATGGTTTTCTGGTTTTTATGTTACGTTAAATGTACGAATATGTAAAAAATAAAGTTTAATATAGCATACAAGTGTAAAATGGAATATAGATAAATTAGTTCGCCAATTTTATCAGTTGATTCGTTATAAAAAATGAACGAAAATATGTTTTATCGGCGATATAAATTGTTGTGTACCGTAGCTCATCGAGAATAACGAATTTACAGCGTTGTCGTAAATGTATTAGCTCGCTGGCCTTCTTAATCCATCGTATTATGGGCTTGCTACTGGGCTTGCAACGGTGGCCCTGATTCAGTATTTTATTATCTAACAAGTTTTATTTAATTCTAAAACGTTTTGCGGGAATATTTTTCTTTTTAACGACTTCTTGACTGTTGTTTGTCTTACCTAATACCATAATAAACGGGGATTTGTTGCGACATGAGATTTTTGAACTAATTTTACATTATGAAATCATGATTATGTAATACGAATTCGTTGCATAGTTATAATATTACATATTTTATTAATGTTTGAATCTGGTGTTAGTTTTCGTGTCCTTCAACAAATTGTCACCCATTGACACTTCTTATTATTTTTACGTATCACAATAAAATAACGTCTCTCTCTCTCTCTGTTTATGTGCTTATTATTTGGAAACAACTGAACTGATTTACATTATAATTCTTATGACAATAGAGGTGTATTATCTGGCCAGATTTTTTATCATCATATATATTATTACGTGAAGCCTAAACTTTGTATCCCTTTTTAACGGAATTGGGCGAACGGATGAACGTGAAATTTGGCATAGTTAAAGTTTATATGGTGGAGAAGTGCAGAAACCTATTTATTTTATATAAAATGCATTAGAAGTACATTAAATTAATTAAAATATGCATTACTCACACTAATGCTTCAATTTTACACAAAATATACACACATGTAAATAAAAAAGACATTTTTGTATCCCTTTTTAACGGAATTGGGCGAACGGATGAACGTGAAATTTGGCATAGTTAAAGTTTATATGGTGGAGAAGTGCAGAAACCTATTTATTTTATATAAAATGCATTAGAAGTACATTAAATTAATTAAAATATGCATTACTCACACTAATGCTTCAATTTTACACAAAATATACACACATGTAAATAAAAAAGACATTTTGACATCTGTCAATAAAGGACTTCAAAAAAGGTTGTGAAGGCGGTTGCTATGTATTATTTTACTCTTACGTTCCAATTATCCCTTTTCATTCTACATTCAACAATGATATTATAACATACAACTGTTATTATAATAACTGAGTAACCATGATAAAAACCTTTGATTATAGAAGTACGTTGATAAAAGAACCCTAATAAAGTTCAAACTTTAAAAAATCAATTAACTATGGTCGAATGTCGATCACTGGGCGCCCACTAGTATATTTTATTGTGTATTATCTAAAGATGGAGTAAAAGTTACAAAGTTAAAAGTAAATTGAATCCTCATGAAATAAAGTACAATACTAATTATATTTTATCTAAACCATTCAATATTGATCAATACCGTACAGTAGTTAAATTATTTGGAATAGAAATAACTAAATAATAGATTATAATGTGGCTTGGCATATTAGAATTACTATGCGTTGAGTTATCAGCAAAGCAAAACTTTAATTAAGTTTTAGTATGTTGGTAGTCCGTTACTACTAGTACTTTATAATGTATCTCTTAGCTAACTACCACATTCAGAAAACTTGTTGCTATGGAACAGTGATTATTTTTAGAAATTTGCTAAGCTTTACTTTAACCGTTAGCAAAAGTAAGTAATAAATATAATGATTTCTTTATTAGATCGGCCGCTAACATCAGAACCAACGATAAAGACGGAGTCGACAACGCCAGGCGTGGGACCGGATGAGCCCTCCCTCGACGATAAAGGAGATAAGAAGAACAAGAGGCAGAGACGGCAACGTACTCATTTTACAAGTCAACAGCTTCAGGAGTTAGAAGCTACGTTCGCCAGAAACCGCTACCCGGACATGTCGACGCGCGAGGAAATCGCAATGTGGACTAATCTCACCGAAGCGAGAGTTAGAGTGAGTACTTTGAATATATTAATCTTTGGTTAGCAAACAATAGCTTCTGGAAAAACTTGTATTCATCTATCATATAAGTTCTTCTACACGTAACACCACAATTTGTAGGTGGTTCAGCCACGCTGTAGCTATTAGTAGTTTCAGCATGAATGAGTCGTCTCTCCCGGGGTAGTACCACACTCTCACACAAAACCGACGTGAAATAAATATATATTATTACGTGAAGCCTAAACTTTGTATCCCTTTTTAACGGAATTGGGCGAACGGATGAACGTGAAATTTGGCATAGTTAAAGTTTATATGGTGGAGAAGTGCAGAAACCTATTTATTTTATATAAAATGCATTAGAAGTACATTAAATTAATTAAAATATGCATTACTCACACTAATGCTTCAATTTTACACAAAATATACACACATGTAAATAAAAAAGACATTTTGACATCTGTCAATAAAGGACTTCAAAAAAGGTTGTGAAGGCGGTTGCTATGTATTATTTTACTCTTACGTTCCAATTATCCCTTTTCATTCTACATTCAACAATGATATTATAACATACAACTGTTATTATAATAACTGAGTAACCATGATAAAAACCTTTGATTATAGAAGTACGTTGATAAAAGAACCCTAATAAAGTTCAAACTTTAAAAAATCAATTAACTATGGTCGAATGTCGATCACTGGGCGCCCACTAGTATATTTTATTGTGTATTATCTAAAGATGGAGTAAAAGTTACAAAGTTAAAAGTAAATTGAATCCTCATGAAATAAAGTACAATACTAATTATATTTTATCTAAACCATTCAATATTGATCAATACCGTACAGTAGTTAAATTATTTGGAATAGAAATAACTAAATAATAGATTATAATGTGGCTTGGCATATTAGAATTACTATGCGTTGAGTTATCAGCAAAGCAAAACTTTAATTAAGTTTTAGTATGTTGGTAGTCCGTTACTACTAGTACTTTATAATGTATCTCTTAGCTAACTACCACATTCAGAAAACTTGTTGCTATGGAACAGTGATTATTTTTAGAAATTTGCTAAGCTTTACTTTAACCGTTAGCAAAAGTAAGTAATAAATATAATGATTTCTTTATTAGATCGGCCGCTAACATCAGAACCAACGATAAAGACGGAGTCGACAACGCCAGGCGTGGGACCGGATGAGCCCTCCCTCGACGATAAAGGAGATAAGAAGAACAAGAGGCAGAGACGGCAACGTACTCATTTTACAAGTCAACAGCTTCAGGAGTTAGAAGCTACGTTCGCCAGAAACCGCTACCCGGACATGTCGACGCGCGAGGAAATCGCAATGTGGACTAATCTCACCGAAGCGAGAGTTAGAGTGAGTACTTTGAATATATTAATCTTTGGTTAGCAAACAATAGCTTCTGGAAAAACTTGTATTCATCTATCATATAAGTTCTTCTACACGTAACACCACAATTTGTAGGTGGTTCAGCCACGCTGTAGCTATTAGTAGTTTCAGCATGAATGAGTCGTCTCTCCCGGGGTAGTACCACACTCTCACACAAAACCGACGTGAAATAACAGTGCTTGCATCGTTGCGTTTGGTTCGGTCAGTGAGAGCGCCGGAGGCCCACCTCCCTTTTCCCTTTCCCTTCCCCCTTTTCCCTTACCCTACCCTCACCCTCATACACAGGCTGGCAACGCACTTTCGACTCCCGTGGTGTTGCTAGTGTCTATGGACGGTGGTGTATCACTTAACATGTGACCCACCTGTTTGTTTGCCTGCTTTTGATATAAAAAAGCAATGATTCACAATTTCTTCCGTTTTAAAATACAAGATAAATTTATTGATTGGTTATACAAGTTAACTGGATGACATAAAAAGTTCCTCTATGAAAAAGCTGTTAGTGTGTGAAAAAACACCTTCATGATGACAGGCCACAAGGTGTCGGAGTTTATCGATTTCCTATATACATACAAACATTTTTATATACCAATCGTATTAAATCAAAAGTCACATAGTAGTTACGCCCTATAATTTGATAACTGAAAAGAAAGCGATACATTTTAATCGTATCCTTAGACACAAATCACGGAGAATATCTTACAATTATTTTTAGGTGAATTGAAAAGTAATTGAAGTCGATAAGATCAGTAAAATATTATTTGTTTTCACATATTTCTCTAATATTTTACCACATATATTCATTCTTTGCCACCTTTGGTGCCTATTACATACATCTATATTATCCAATATATATGTAGGAGCTTGGGGCTCACTATTATAAGATTCTAGAGTGACACGGACAGCGTAATAATAATACTCGGAGTGCGTGAAATAGACTGTTTATTCATATGACCATATAAGGTATTTATAGAGACGCGATCGTTCATTTGTTTGAACGACGTTCTATTTACAATATATACAAAAGTTGTCTGCCAAAGAGGATGGCATACTCGGTAGCTATATATACGACGTACTGACTGACATATTAACACTGAATTAGGTCCGCTTTACTAGCGTATGGTTGAATTATTTTTAACAAATATAATACGTTACAATTTTAAAACGAAAACAGATGAAGCAGTTAAAAATTCTGTTTGCATTTAAATTATTGCTATTTTAAACGTTTTTATAATAAGAATATGGTAATCATTCATAACACGTTCAAATTTGAGTATTTCACAATTAAAGTCTATTTAGCTAAAGATATGTTATTATATCTTATGAATTCTACCGTTTTACCGCAATCTCACTTGAACTTAAGTAACGATGTGAACCAAGAGGGTAAGATACTAAGCCTTAAGAGCGAACAGCTGCCAGGACATTAGGCCTCGTCTAACTTCTTGACTGCTCTGAATAAAGCTGTAAATTCGTGCTTGTACATAATATAGTCAAGAGTTTGACACAAAGTTTAAATATTATTATAGACATCTCAAAATGGCTTTTATTTAACCTTACGTTGTCTGTATGTTCAATATATAATGTACCTAATTTATATTCTGCGCACCTATTTAGAGCGGTTAAAAAGTTTGGCGAGAACTGTACCTATTTGCGCTTTACGACTGGTTGTCATCTAAGTCTAGAAGCTAATAAAGCCGGCAATAAAAAACTATACATACCGTCATGCAATTTCATAACAAAACATTTATTTCATTTTATAAAACCCTGTATTTATAATATCATAATTATGTTTTTCTTTGGTGGTCAATTTTTGAACATCGTATTTCTTATTTGTTTACAAGTAGTACGCGACTTTTGAAACGATTATTGCTGAGTTTGTTACTCAGTCGTCAGATTGGAATGTCAATTGTATTTGAATTCTACAATTAAGTAGAACAGAAAAGGGAAACATCGCGATAGAAACCGTTTGTCTGATAGAGTATTTTGAATTACTCCTATAATCGGTTAACACTTTGTCACTAGTCAGTCTTTCACTATTCACCTAACACAAAATTCTTCGGTATAAGGTACGGGTGTATTTTAGAATTACATTTATAGTCAATTTTTTATAGGTTAAGCTAATGGTTGTTTGGCTTTATCATCGGTAAATATCAATCGCAATTTATTTGTTCGGTTAACTAATTACTTAATTAAATAACTAACTATTTCCCTTTATCGCACCTAAGTAGGGTCGGCGTAACATGATTTTCTATTTCCTCTGACAACTGACATCTCAGTATTCAAACCTTTTATACACATGTCATACTTTTTATAATTTGTTCATACCCTTTTCGAAATTCTTCTACTGCTATATCTATTCACCTTCGTTGTCCATGTTCGCATTGTCACTCACGAGGCTTGTAAATCCTTATTGTTTTCAAATGTAGGTGGTTTATTATAGTTTAATGACCAACATATATAGACCGTAACAACGTCCATGGTGTCACACTCAGGCATGTCGCGTTAAATGATCAGCCGATATAAATTCAGTAACCATGCAGCGTGGTAATATGTTTATATAACGTTACCACAACAAATATGGTTATAGAGCCATCAGAGTAATTCTCTTTTACTTTGTCTTATTTCGGGAATCAACCAGTGTAGTCGTATAAACCGATGTGAAAGCGAATACCAGCTGTGCCTTGCCAATCTCTATGTGCTCGCTGTAGTTTTTTACATTATACTGTGCCTAACATTGAGCACTGCGTTTTTGTTTGCCATTCTATTAAAAGAAAGTCCCTAGGCACCACTTTATCATAGTCTCTCTGAGTGAGATATAATGTTAATGATATTTTAAGCTAATTTTTTACAAAGACACAATAGCTGTCTTTACATGACATGCTCTTTCACGCGCGATTGGAGTGTGCAGGACTGTGCACGAGTAAGAGTGTACGCGAATTCACAACTAATTGCTATTGTCTGTCTTTTCACGCGCAATCTTTCCCGCGCGAAAGCATTTTCACGCGGAAAAGAGCGTGCCGTGTAAAGACCGCTATTGACAATAGGAAGTCACGTGTTGACCATTCGAACAGCAGTTTTTGTATCACCGTTACAAGAAGAATGACAGGAGTATATCCATTAGGTGCAATATTAACGAGCTAGATGTTTTAGGCTAATCGTCGCATCCGGCGCGCGTTCGGTATTTTTGTGCCGTGCCGTGCCGTCCGTCGGAACACGGAATCCCTTAATCCACGAGGATTTGATGCGTCTATTTCGGTCTCTCCATAATCCCGGGCTTAAGTCTGATCGCATCCACACTCACTGTCAATAGTTTTGGAAGGTCCCTGTTATTCTGCGGTTTGAGCCGCATTTGTACTATTTAGCTTATTCTGAATGTATAGAATAGTTTTCGGTTTATTTGGTATTTTTAAAACGATCGGTTAATCTTACGTGCGTGTATTTGTTAAATTCTTTGGGCATGTTTAAGAAATAAAATATTCTACACTAAATTAAAGACGATAGTTGAAGTGATAGTAGATTTTTTTTAAATTGAGGTTAATCGACAGATATTCTAGTTATTTTGCTTTGGCATTTTTTTTTGTTTTTTAAATGTTCTATATTTCATACAAACATTTTTTATTAAGATTTATATTCATCTCATAAATACACTAAACTGTGCCCCATGGTTTCATCGGCGTTACAATATCTTTGTACAGCTATATCGTGATATCAAGAGGAACGCCACATTGATCCTATCGATGCTTGCTAACAAATTCTAGTTTCTATATCCTATTTGCTAGTGTGTTTTTATACCCAGTCGATATCTTTAAATAGTAAAAAACATCAAGTCTAAAAATTCTCAAAATATAAGCATTATTCCATCGAAGAATCTATATTACAGAGCCATGTCAGTACCTAACACCGCTATATGAAAACTATCTCAATGTACACTGCAAAAATCGTTACACCAATATCATCTATAGTGTCATCGTATATAAGGATACATACGTAGATGTAGTCACGGGGAGCTGTTAGTAGTTCTAATAAATGTATCGTAGTAAGAATATTAATTTATAATAATGTTAGTGAGGATTCAGTGGATAATCAGAAATTAAGCTGTCATACGAATCAGAAAGCATTACCACCAAAATATCTAAAGTGCGATTTTGCGTGTGAATTTCGGTTTTACAATTCTACAGAGAGCTCGCTTTTACTCGCAGATTCACTCGCGTTCATGTAGATTTGATTTATCTTTCGGGAACAGTTTCATTTTTCTGTATGAATAAGTACTCTGTACCCATTTCTGCATCTTTGAGAACGTGAATGTCACGTAAAAAATAAACAAACTCACATTCGTGTTTATAACGTTACTTACAATTTTTATTGGATAATACGGTTACTTTAGGGTCTCTTAAAATCATGAATACATTAAATTTTAAATATAATCTACCGGAGTAATAAAACGAAATATTTTTAAATACGAATAACTCTTCCCGTTCTGTTATGTTTCTTTTTAAATATACTGATATTTTGTGCAATCGTGACAGATTTATAAACGTTGTTTTCATTTTCACATAAAACAACTACCATTTACATGATAATTTGTTAAAAAAATTGATTCGTCACATATAAATTTACATAAATGTTTTTGTAAAGTGTCCTAAATTCATTAAACGAGAGTCGTTAGCAATAAAATGATTCTTACAAGAAAATATCTGATATACACCACTGCCATATGTAAATCGATACTGGCCGATTTGAACACCTCGTAAGTTTCAGTTCAAGTGGTAGGTATTCGTCCGTACTCGACTGCAAGGGATATGCCGCGTGTGTTCTTCAAAACATTCCCATTTGGATTCAAGTTAGGGTTGTACTTACTAAAATCTATATTAATCTTCTATCTATATATCTAATAAAAATGTAAATCTAACATGTATGTAGCCTTTAGATTTTTGTGAAAAAAAAATTGTTGCAGGTGTCTAGAGGAATAAGTAATAAAATACATTTCAATCACTTTTAAATTTTAAATCATATTAATTTTACCGATCATTTTAAAATATTGCATATACACTGTGAGGAGTACAGAAAAATACATTAATCCAGAATAAAGCATTGTTCCTGAGAGATAAATCTAAAATGGTTACATCTAAGTTAATGTTCGTGAAGTAGCGGGCGAAAGCTACCATAGAAAACTTCCTTTACGTATTTTATTAAAAAATATTTCTTGATTTAAAAAAAAAAGTGTTCGAAAATTTTATCTCTCGCCTTATTCTACGTTTGTAGAAAAAACGACACTAACAATAGAAAAACGGTATTTAATACATTGAAAGTTTTAATACAAAGAAATACAAACAATAAATATAAAGAAACAAAATATTGACTATAGTTAGTTAGCTATAGCTAACTTCAGGGTGTCGGTTTTTCGTGACGGTGTGCGCGCGCATCGTAATAACTTCAGGGTGTCGGTTTTTCGTGACGGTGTGCGCGCGCATCGTAAAAATTTACTCTCATCATTTTTCCCTAACGTGCCAAAAGAAGTATAACTTCAATTTGTTGGTATGGTAATTTAGATAGCTTTTTTAGAAGATTTTCTTCTGTGCCTGAAGTAAACTCCTAGATTCAGATAACATGGTATGTTTGCATTTTTATGTTTTGCAGATTCTTTCTGAATAACCATATGGTAGGATAACTAACTTGTATAGGTATGTCTGTCTTACACAAAAGAAATTTAAAAAAATAGATTCGGTATTCTTTTTTATCCGTCTGAGTTGTATTTATTTTATACTAGCTGAAGCTGACCCGTGCCCACTTCATTGGGCGATAATAGGCATTATCAAGCTACAACTTTTATCTAGAACTCAATCATATATCTCTCATCATTAAGGCAGCGTTCGTAAGAAACGTTTTCGTTCGAGCATTTTTTCTCCGACTCCCCAGATATTACCCCCTACAACCTCACAAACTTTTATAATATAATAATAAAAATATAATTAATTAATAGCTTCTGCCCACGACTTCGTACGCGTGGAATAGTTATTTTGAGCTAACACGCAGCGGAAGCTCTCAAAAGGGAAAAAACCCCCGATTTTAAAACATTATTCGTTGTTGCACCACTCCTATTGGTCTTAGCGTGATGATATATAGCCTATGACATTCACAAATAACGTGGCTTTCTATTAGTAAAAGAATTTTCAAAATCGGTATAGTAATTCCTACAACCCCCTACGACGTCACAAACTCACAAACTTTACCTCTTTATAATATAGACGAGCGAGTCGTTCCGAGTTCCCTTTTTTATATATTTTATAGGCTCTCACAGAAAGACAGACAGCGGTCTCATCTTAGGATAAATGGCGACGTGGTCTTAGATAGTAAACACGCTAAACAAATAGGGAGACTGGCTCACGAGTGCAGCTGGCGGATCACACCAACAGGTGCTCTGCGACATATTCTCAGCTTGAAGGTGGTAGCTGAAGTGGACTTAGAAAAAGCCTTTAAATATACTATGATTTAATCACAATGTTTTCCTTCACCAAAAACTCCGATTGAGTTGCAAAGATTCAAACCAAGCCTACGTCGATCGATGCAGTGCCCGACATGCTAACAACTAAGTCATCATTGCTTCCAAATCCCGAATATTGGTAATGTCATAAATAATCTATACGATTTAGATAATTTTTTTGCCGTTTTGATATTTACAATTCGTCAATATGTAAAAGATATAAATGATTAGTGTAAGTTATCTTTAAGACTTTTTTTTTTCAAACTGACTACTACGCTATTGGGTTATTAGGGTCTTGACAGCTTCATCAGACTACTAAGGCGAGCGCTTAAGACACTCAGCTGATCTTTAAGACATAAACACATGCTTACTCGTAGACATTTTTAAGTGGTTAGGTTAGCTCATCAAGTTTATTCAGCGTTACCTGATTTTTTTTCCTTACGACTTCATTACAATGCATTGACTTCGCTCAACTTTATATTAACATAAAAAAACATGTATAACACATATAAAACTATCGGTAAAGAATCTCTGAACGACAGTGAAAAACTTATCAAAATCCGTAAGCAGTTTAGAAGAAATAAGGAAACAAACAGGCAGACATGAAAACGTGTTTATCTTATAATATTTCTTTAGCTATACCACGAAAAGGATAATGGAGTATTAAAACAATTGAGTTTTAAATCATTCAATTTGTTTAGTACAAGTTAATTATTTAATTAAGCATAAAAACATCCACTACTGAGCGTGTTAAAAAAAAATAGAATTCTACGTTAAAAAGTTGACAGTAGAATATTATTTACAATGATTACGATGTCTAAATCTGGTAACCCTGCTAGAGGGATTAGTGGATGTTCGTCCGTGCAACGCCGACCGCGCCGCTCCGCCCGACGTATAATAAATCTGTGCGCGCGCGCATCGATAAATCGTTGAACATTATTTTTGTTACCAAGTCATTAGGGTCATTGCCTGCGTATTGACTCAATTAGCGTCCATAATATATGCGATGTTAATCTCAATGTTTTGTTTCAAATATTTCTATGCAAATTTGAAGTGTCAAATCAAATCACATTTTACATGATAATTCGTGAAGTAATAAATATATTTAAAGAGTTTTTCTTACCGAGTATTCAATAATACAAATTTATAAAAAGATTATATGATCAATTTATGTTGGGTAGACCAGTAAATTAAGTTATAAGTATTGATCGTAGGTGGTTAGGTAAATATATGTATTCGTTTGTTTTATCTCTCATCATCAATGCAATTCAACTTTGTTTTATTCGTAGCTTTACATCCTTCATTTTGATGTTATATGTCTGTAGTTCTAAAAAACCATCCAGTAGTTTAATTTAATAAGCTTTAAAACTTCTTTATTTAACGACTAGCTAGTACGGCTAGTAAGCCGACCTGTGCCTACTTCGTTGGGCGGTAATAGACATTATCGAGCAACAACTTTTTTCTAGAACTCAATCATATATCTCTCATCGTTAAGGCAGCGTTCGTAAGAAACGTTTTACCATTTTTTCTCCGACCCCTTGTATCTTGGATATTACCCTCTACAACCTCACAAACTTTACCTCTTTATGATATTAGTATAGATAATATAATTAATTAATAGCTTCTGCCTGTGACTTCGTATGCGTGGAATGGTTATTTTGCGCTAAAACGCAGCGGAAGCACTGAAAAGGAAAAATACCCCGATTTTTCCACATTTCTCATTGTTGCTCCGCTCCTATGGGTCTTAGCGTAATTATATATAGCTTATAATAACTTTCCTTGATAAATGAGCTATATAACACTGAAAGAATTTTCCAAATCGGACCAGTAGACGTCACAACGGCACAAACTCACAAACTTTACCTCTTTATAAGATTAGTATAGATTAAAATAATAGCGTGCTATTAAGGAATATTCAAAGTGTACAAATATTTTTTGTGATGTTGTGTAAGCAATTTGTTAACGCAAGCGGCCACCGTGCAAAGTTTTCCTTTCTGAGAAGAGGCGGCTAGGACGGCCGACGTCACCGGCAATCGTCCGTGAAACAGCTCTTGACATATTTCATTTGGCCCGAATTGCTACGCTCCGGTATCGTATTGCGTGACGTGGAATTAACTCATCGATCTCGGCGAAACACAACAGATTATTATAAATTTCGTATCGACACATAAATCGTAATTTACTGCTTTCTATGCTATAATAAATGTTATCTATACGTAGAAGATTCTGGAAAAAATTACACATTGAAACATAAATGCATTTTATATAAATATATTTTGGTTAGTCGTTCTTTGTAATTGAATTTATGAAGTATATTATACAATGAAATTTGTAATGAAAAAATTTTTATGGAAGAAAAAGTTTATACCAATTTTGGTATCAGCATGATATACGCCTGCAGCTCAACACCCGTTATTATCTGTTGTTATTGCTATTTATTCGTAATAAGTAGTTGTCTTATAACAGCTGTTGAACGATACAATTATTAATGTAATTAAATGCAATCTGGTGACGAAAACCTTCTTAAAAAATACTTAAACGTACACTTTCATGATGATCGGTTAAATTATATTGGAGTTTATCGATCTGACATAATTGGTCTCATAAAATATTTCATCGGTAATATATTGTCAATCGCTTCAGGTTTTGTTTTTATATTAAAACGTGTTATGTTTTCTATGGAAATAAGGGAATGTAAGATAGAAAACATATTAGCGTGTATGCGTAAAAAAAGCATGTATCAAACACGTCCGCCGCGTCGACAGGCTGCCGGCAGGGAACATTATTTATTTTACGTGAAAAGGGCTCAGCGGGCCCGTTGCTTGTTTTTTGCAGTGCACGTCGCTGTCGCCTGTCTAGTTGCATGGAAACAGTTTAGTAAGGTTTTTACACATAAACCCGCTAGTTATCTACATACATATCCGCGTCGATATTTACAGTAATATGATATATTCAAACGGATATCATAGAGGAATATATCGAATAAAGTAGACTTATTGAGAAAGAAGTAACGGTGGTCGAGTGGCTTAATCGGTGGAATGACAATTTGATACCCGTAGGTTAAAACCCGGAAATGTACCAACGAATTATTCTAAATTCGCGTAAATTCAATCTAAATTAGTAATAATATCGGCTAACAGTAAAGGAAAACATCATGTGGAGACCTGAACCTGAAAGATATTCTTGTAGTGCCACCGTATATGGGAAAATATAGAACTGTGGATTTCTCGGAGTGGACCGGCGTGATGGCCCTACAATGGGTGTCTTACAGACCGATGTATTGATGGCGATGGTGATTATTATATGAAAGGTACTGAGATAGTAGTACAAGTGGCAGATACTTTTAATAGTATTAGGTTAGTATGGTATGAAGAGCAATGAAGAACTGAATGTATTCAATAAAAAGGTAGGCCAATATAAGTGCAAAAAAGGAGATATGAATCGATAGTACTACGAGTTATGTGTGTACACTAAGATGATCGCTGATCTCTATCGGAGAAAAGAAAAGGAAAACATATACTATTTAGGTGGGATAAAAGAAAGAACAAGGCAATGATTGAAATCAGATATTTAGATTTCAATAATGAATCTGACCCAACCAACACATTTGCGAGGTGGTACGGTTTTACAGCCTGACTGGGTCGCAACCACCATGTATATGGCGAAAAAGCCCGTCATAGTAATTTGCTTCTGCGGGTCGCGTTTCGGGATCAGCCTGTGCATATCTAGCTTTTCGCAGTCCGGCATGACAGCGGCGACCGGCGATGGATAGTGTGTCACTTGGTGGTCGCCGTTGTTTTTAAATTGTATTGTGCTTACCATCAGGCACAGTGTAGTCATTTTGCCGTGCTACAATAAAAAATAAAAATAATAAAAACCATGGCAAAGAGATTTTCTCAAAGAGTGGTTTACAAGGTAAAACATCAATAAGGGTTATTATAGTTGACCGTCGCTCTTGACAGTATTGTTTTGTAAATACATCAATTATACAATATCTTGCGAAAACCTTTGCTTTAGGTTGTCGGATAACAAAATAATATAGGTACTGGAGAAACAGTTGCTAAGTTTTATTAAAGAAACAAAAGATGTAAGTGAACCAATGAATTATTTAAATGCATGGCGGTATGGTAAGGCATTCTTTAAGTCCGCCTGGCTAGCTACCACCCTCAAATTGTAAGTCTGTCGCCATGCACCTGTTGGTGTATCCTGGCAGTTGCAGTGGAGAGCCAGTCCTTCTCTAGGATTAACGTGTTTACGTACGTATAGAGTATTAAAAAAAGTCCGGTAGTACAAATTATTTACCTTTAGGCTTCTTTTATTTTGACACTAAATGAAATATGTATAATAACTTCAGCTTCTATTTCATTCAAATTGAAAACTTCAATCAATTTATTGATATTCAGATTCGTTGCAAAATAAATATAAAAATATTGTCCAAACCATAATAATATTAAAATTATATTTTACCTATAAATATCTTAAGATTACAATGAAAGCCTATTAACACTAAGTTATCATTAAAGGCCAACATTGAGTTTTTGACGGATTTTTAGTCTGTCATATAGTGGATTTTATATTTTGTAAAGTTGGTGGTTATTTACGTAATATAGTTTGGTTATTGTGTATAAGTAAAGTGAATCGAAAATAATACCACGGAGCATGAATTCTGAGAAGTCACAAAAATTCCCTGGAAAGTTCTAACAAGGGAGCCACCATCTTGTTGGAACGCTGAAATAAGCACACGACACTTGTAATATTATTAACTACTCATAGCAGAAATAATCTGGAAGATTTGATGCCAAAACCCTTCAAAATCAATAAGTAACATAGCCATGTTGCCCTGTTCTTTCTTTTATCCCACCTAAATAGTGTATGTTTTCCTTTTCTTTTCTCCTCTATCAGCGATCATCTTAGTGTTACATACATGACTCGTCACACTATCGATTCATATCTCCTTCTGTCTCATTTTACACTTAAATTGGCCTAACTTTTTATTGAATACGTTCAGCTCTTCACTGCTTTTCATACCATGCTAACCTAATATAATAATATATCAATTATCTGCCACTTGTACTACTATCAAAGTACCTCTTATATAATCATCACCATCGCCATCATTACATCGGTCTGTAAGACACCCACTGTAGGGCTATCACGCCGACCCACTCCGAGATTTAAGATAATTTAGATTAAATGTACACGAGTTTAGAATAATTCGTTGGTACATTCCCGGGTTTTAACCTACGGATATCAAATTGTTCTTCCACCGATTAAGCCACTCGACCACCGTTACTTTTCTCTCAATAAGTCTACGTTATCCAATATATTCCTCTATGATATCCGTTTGAATGTTATCTGGCTTTTGCCCAACTAGTAACACCAATAAGACAAGAAGAAGCAACATAGAAGAAGCAAATAAGCAATACAGTACTTCAATCATTGGATTTACTGCGTATTCCTGCCAACTGTTTCGAAATTTACGAATGCAACTTTGCTTGTAAATGTTCGAACACATTACTGTATGTCAGGGGATAAGAGCCCAGTATTATGTATGTATGACTTATACAGCTCGTGTTTTGATAGATCCAGTCTTTAATACCGCGATTTTGAGGAATTCTCAGCGACTTTGTTATTGTATTTATATGAATGGATTGCGCGTAAATCGCGTCATAGTGATCACATAATGCACGAGTTCTATGCCAACTTACAGTAATCTCTGTTTATCGTTTTGTGATTCATATGTGATGCAATTTACTTTCGTGTTTATGACTTTTAAAGTTTATTTTAAAACAGTCGTCTTTGATATATCTTATCCTATTTCAAAATTTGCGTCATAAACTTTAACGTTAACTCGTTTGTTTTTTTTAAAATTTATTAATACAAATTTACTAAAAGATAGCTATCCTCCGTGACTTCGCAAGCCACGGTTTTATTAACAAAAAAAATCGGGCCAAAATTGTGCTTTAAAATACTACAATTTTTAATTTAAAAAAATTAAAACAGAACAAGTGAACATCAATATGTCAAATTTTCGAAGATCTCAGTCACTTTTTATATTTGATTTGATTTTTTTTTTCATTTCTTCTTGCCAGTTTTAGACGCTCTCTTTCATACAAAGAGAAGTTGAAACACTCGTAAGGATTGCCCACAGAAGTGAAAACCCAAAACAATTGAATAACTACTATGTTCTTTCTTGAATTTTTAAATCGATTATGGTCTGATTTATTTGAATTTAGTAATTTGTAAATTGAAATTTTTAATTGGTTTCCACACCTATTGGCACTCCGAGACTGTTCTTACAATAAAAAATATCAATATTACATGTACACAGAGCGCAATACTTCACGAGCATACGACATAATCTGTGATGGTCGATGACATGATATCACAAGATTTTACCCATCCAAAAATTCAAACACATATATGATGATACAATCGACTATATAGAATATTTAGCACAAGTCACGAACATGTCGAGGATGATGAACCCATAAGTTTTTCCCATACCAAATAGGAGTTTTTTTATGTCAAAAGGAGGTAAACGAACAGATGGGTCACCTCATGTTAAGTGATCACCACCGTCGCAAGTGCGTTGCCAGCCTGCGTATGGGGGAGGGGTAGAGAAAGGAGAAAGGGGAAGGGAAAGGGGAAAGGAGGTGGGCCTCTGGCGTTCTCACTGAGCGAACGAAAGGCAACAATGCAAGCACTGTTACTTCACATTGGTGTTCTGTGAGAGGGTGGTACTACTCCGGGCGAGCCGACCCATTCATGCTGAAACTAGTAATAGCTACAACGTGTCTCTACCGCTTTCTAAAGATGTTTTCACTTCAAAAAATTAGCCAAATAGATGCAATTTTTATTTATATAGTTAAATCTTATCATTTAGTTTTATAAAATGTTTATATTTTATTTTTTTAATTTTTTTTAATTATAAAAGTTTTATAAATGCGTCGATTGTACTGATATATAACTAGTATCCTAAATATTGATCACTAAACTAATATTTTGAACTACTATTATGAGTGTAGTCATGCGGTTCGATATATTCTGAGGTCTATTAGTGATGTCTCCGGTGTGAAAGCTACTGCCACCACTCTCTGCAGGGTGCATTTAATATCTGGCCAAACTTTAGGGATGTCAACTTACAGCAGATTTTATGTGTGTCGTTATAATTCAAAATGAGCTAAATCCTATTTTAGCCGTTCCTAATATTTTATGTTATTTTTCAAGATCTTGAAATTGTGTACATGTAAAATAAAGAATGTGAAGACCTTAAAAAAAATAACTTTATAGACATCAAAATTTGAACTTCCTACTCGGTGTATAAAAACTGGAATACTTAAAAAAAATTAAATAGATAATATGAACGATTAAAATTAGATTTAGCTCATTTTGAAATAAATGTACGACAATGCAAATGAAATGAAATTTACGACAGAATGACATAACTGGATGTGGTAAACGAGTGACAGAGTGATAGCTAACCTTCTTTACAGAAGTAATTTTTCGATACTAATTGTACTTTCTACCATTTTAAGCTTATCATAATAGCTATTAGTGTTTCTTTTGTTGTGTATTGTATTCTGTTATCGCCTTTGTTACGAAATTTTAATCTTTTTAATTTTGTCAAGATTTTTTTTGGTACTTTACTTGACAAAGAGTTACATAGAAGCAAATACGGCAATATCCACTTTCAGTAAAAAAGGTGTAGACTTTATTTTTATCAACAATTAATATTTGTAATGAATAAGTTAATCGCGATATTACAACTACTGTAAAGCAGAATTTCTGCATAAATTTCTGATACAAAAATATGAATCCATAGCAAAAACATGGAATATTGCCACTTTTGCTTCTATACGATTCAATTAATTTTTGAGATGAATATAAGATGAGATGAATACTTCAAATATATCGGCATAGAATTATGTTTCACACTTAAAATAAACATAGAATTTATGTGAGTTAGGTAGTAATGTGGTAAACGAATTAACTTAATAATAATAATAATCTTTATTAGGTATTTTGTTACATTTCTATAAATAAAGGGGCCCCTGCCTCCTACGTTAGTGTATACTGTGTTGTAGGAGACAGTTACAAATATTATGAACACGTTACAATTTACATACCATAGCATATAAGTGATCATAAACAATCATATATATTATCTCTGTATATACAGCAAAATGAGTACTGATATACATGTTTTCATATGCTTTGATTGGATGTTTTTAGTGTGAGTGTGGGTGTGTGTATGTAAAAAGAAGGATGTAAGGAAAAGATAATGAGCGTGTACGTGTATATCCTTATAAATTCGACGGTATTAGAATGATCTTGGATGTGTGCTATTGAATCTTTGGTGTGGGGATCACTATTTATTTGAATTTCTCTGTGAGTAAATCGGAGTTCATGATTAGATTATGAACTTAATCCTAGCGCTAGTTTTGATTATTTTACTAACGTGATCGCTGCTTTATTCCTTGCACAGATACTTGACAGAAAAAATATAGCAGAGTAAATCTCTCGGTATGTTAGATATTAATATATTACTGGCTGTGCCCGCGACTCCGTCCGCGTGGAACCTAATGTAAAAAAACAAGTGACTACGAAAATCATCAGAATATATTAAGTCCATTTAGTATTTACTTATCTACTTTTCTGTCTTACTTAAGTCGCGTCGTCATTAAAATAACAATAATTTTTGATAGAGTGCACCGATTTTAATAAAACCAACTATTATATATATATATTACTATATAAATAAATATTACTCCAGGATATGCTTTACGATTTTAAGGCTTTAGCAGTGATGTGTCTTCATACAAACAGACAGACAGAAAATCTAAAAAGTACATACACGTTAGATTTACATTCTTATTATATATAAGTATGTATATAGATTTAAACATTAATTAATTAAAGTTATTATAATTGCTAAGCTATTACTTCTCAGTAATATCGTGTTTGAATTCCGCATTGATGAGACGATCGATGTAGGTTCAGATCCTGTAGTGAGCCCGAGAATATCGTGACGAAACCAACGCATGGTATTCGAGATTTAATCTCGTATCTAAGTAGCATCTATAATAGTCACCTAAGTACCATCCTCATGTTCAAAATCAATCGCAACGGAACTGTTATTCGGTTGCTGTAATAAAATTCAGATTGATCTAGGCTTAACATGTTGCCATTTTGAGCCAATAGGCGATAAACAATAAAAAAAAATGTTAAGCTCGTACAAGGCAGCCCTGAGTCAGACACGTGTCAAACCCGACTTTATTCACCGTCGTTTTATATGAGCTCGTGTTTATTTGACTTCGGAATAGCGAGAGAACGCCATTTCCTACGCAATATCCTCAGTTCCACTATCAATAAGAACTATAATGCGTTACTTTAGAACGGATCGACCGTAGTTTGATTGATGACACTAATAAAACTGTGACTACGGCTTAATTTAAATTTAAGGGAATTTAGCGACCCTGCGGTCCTGCTGACCGTAAAATAACTTCATTACGTGTGGGGCGGAAGATAATTCATCATTGGCTACTACTTTTATTATAGTCACATCCAAGTATAACGCGAGATAGGATTTTTTTAATTGTTTAGCATTTTTCGGAAAGGCTTTTCAACGTGTCTCTAGTTAATTTAGCGCAACTTTTATAAAATTCAAGCTATTTTATTATCTGTATAATGTTGCTTTATCTATGGTATATTGAAGTGTATATTTGTCCGACCTAATCTCTGAAATGGTTTAACCGGTTTTAACAGTTAAACTTTAATGACAAAATAACTAAAATAAGACATCATTAATCTGGTTAAACTGCCTCTCATGAAGCCATTTTCAGAAGAAAAGTCGCGGACAGCAGATAGTTATTAATAAAAAAATATTAGCGTTTATATTATTAGATAAAAAAAAAACAATTTTATGATAAAATTTACATAACTTTCAAATATTGGAATATTTATATATTAATACGTGAAGCGAAAACTTTGTACCCCTTTTTAAGCGAATTGCGCGAACGGATCAACATGAAATTTGGCATAGTTAAAGTTTGTATGGAGGAGAAGTGCACAAAGCTATTTTTTTTAAAATAGCTTTTTTTAAAAAAAAATTTAATGTATTTTAGCATTAAAAACATGAAATTAATTAAAATATACATTACACACACACACACACACAAATTGTAGATTAATTTTATAATGATATAATATGTAAATCAATAATATACATTAACAATTAATTGACAAATTATTTATTTTTAGTAAATTTATGAAACCACTGAAATAATTATTATTCTCTTTGGTTGTATTGAATGTCAATATGAATTATGGTCGAATTTCGACCACTATGCGACCACTAGTAGATATTAAAATGTTATATTAAATGATCTTACCCAGTGTGAGGAAAGTTTAAAGCAATAAAAACCATTACAAAATAACTTGCGCCTGTTAAAGAAACATTAAAAAGCATCAGGGTGTCTCGTTGTCGGGTGCGGGAGCCGGAGGGCGCGGGACGGTCACCATCCTGCTATAATATATTTAAAGGATTAGCCCTGCGTCGCAATATTCGCGACCCTCCTCCGATCGCGCGCCCCGTTCTGTCCACCGCTATTCAAATAATGGGAATTATTTCCACATATGTGCACCTAAATAAATATTATTCTGCTGTCATTATTGAACACCCCCATCGTTCCTGTAGAGTTATTTTCACTCATTTGTCCGCGGTTTCAATGGGAAATAACGGATGTGAAGCTTTACGTTCTGTAATGTGGTTTGTTTTAATGAAACCCATTTTATTATATATTCGTTTGTTAATATCACTTAAATTTGAAACAGCTATTAAGCACTAGTAATCTGTAATTTACCTGTACACGAAATATGCGTGAATTTGTAAAATTTATGTTTCGAAAAATAAACGATTGTATATGGGGTGGAAACGACCGTTTATGTTCACTTAAGCGAGGAAAGAGGGTATTATTTACAGTTTCGGCCGGGTGAACCCGCCACGGTGAGTGAGACAAATACCGGCGCCGGAACAATATTTATTGCAGTCGCTACGTTGATTGCGCAATTTATCGCGGAGGTGTCGTCGGGTCGATCGATCGCACCGTGACGGACGCGCGCCGTACATCACCGCCTGCGTTATCTGCGCTCACGACGACTTATCGTTCAGCTTGTATCGCTTTCTATAATAACAGCGATTGAACGGAGACTAAGAAGTGATGTCGCTGCGGTTCGATCAAGTAGTTGCGAGTGGCGGCCGACCCATCCCGTCCAATCGCGATGCTCGTTTATCTTCATTCCGCTGCCGCAATTAGACGGGTCGTTGGTTGCGGGCGCGGGCGGGGGCTACTCCGGCTCGGCGCCTCCTGCCACGCTACGTGGTTCGAATACACCGGGGCCCCGCAACCGCATCTCACTGTCGACTTTGTAATGAGTAAAGTTAATAACTACGTAACGCAAGTCGCGTCCAGATTCTGAATCTCGTTAAAACTTATTCAACTTGTAATCAGTTCTTACTTCGGTTGTCCTAAAAAGAACAATGTGAGGGTTAAACTTTTTTTTTATTAAAGCACGACAACATAACGGCTCTCTACCTGATGGTAAACTTTGAGTAATCTAAAAACAGCGACGACGAGCGATATGTCTAAAGTCCTATCGGCAGTCGTAGCTATCATATCAACCTGCAAGTTTCTTGGCATAGGCTGATTCCGAAATGCGAAAAACTAAAGAGAGTAACTGTGATGAAGTTATCACGGCGTGTATCGTGGTAGCAATTAAACGCACAAACAGCCTTATAATCCACTGGATAGTATATACGACTGCTGATCTCAGAACACGATACGTTTAAACGCGCCACTGCGGATAGTGCAACCATGTTACATTTGTCTCGATCCAGCCAACCATAATTGTCACGTCATTAACTTAATAGCAAAGAAAAATTAAAACCTTTCATTACATCTATTAATTAGTATGATTTTGTTTCAGGTCTGGTTTAAAAATCGAAGAGCAAAATGGCGGAAACGTGAAAGAAACGCTATGAACGCAGCCGCAGCCGCCGCGGCCGACTTCAAAAACGGCTTCAGCACCCAGTTCAACGGGCTCATGCAACCGTTTCCCGATACCGACGCGCTCTACTCCTCCTACCCGTACAACAACTGGGCCGCGAAAGTTCCCAGCCCTTTAGGGACGAAGAGCTTCCCTTGGCCTGTCAACCCGCTCGGTTCTGTAGTTCCTGCGAGCCATCATCAGGGTTCGGTGAACTGTTTCAATACGGCGACGTCTATGGGTGGCGTTGGGGGGAGCGGGATGGCCGGTGTCGGGGGCTCAGGTGGAGTGGGTGCGGGTGTTGCACCGTGTCCGTACACGGCGCCTCCGAATCCTTATAGTATGTACCGAGCGGAGCCGTGTCCTGCGATGTCATCATCGATAGCGCAACTGCGGTTGAAAGCTAAGCAGCATTCGTCAGGTTTTGGGGGGAGTTATGGGACGGTGTCGCCGGTGTCTCGGGCCGGGTCTGCGCCGCTGTCGGCTTGCCAGTACGCGGGCGGTGTTGGTGTGTCAGACCGGATGCTTTGAGAGGAGATGCGCGGCCGCGAGGACGTTCGCTCGCCGCCGCCGCTGTTGGCTACAGCGCGCGCCTCCTAGTCTCCACCTGACGCCACTCACCCCGCGCCCGGTCTCTACAGACACCTCTGGGACTGGTTTGACTGAACTACAGCCAGTTGAGATTCACTATAGAAAATAGAATCTATACTCTTTTATTGTACGGTTCTAAGTGGCTATAATGAAAGCGGTTGAATATCGTATGTTTTGAAATCGTTCAAAATATTGTGATTTATGATTTTGTGTGTGGCGGACAGTGGGACAGTTAGGTGCGTTTATAATGTGAACTTATTACGTATCGTATAAAATTTGTTACGAAACTTCGGGCAATAAAACTTAACGATGTCTTTTTAAAGTTAATGTAAATATGTAGTTATGTACTTACGTATACCAAAGCGATGTGTGCAATTTTTACAAGCTTCAAAATGTACTTAGAATACCTATTATATATAAGCTTTATTTTATATGATTAAATATTGTAAATAATAGGATCAGCTTAATGTTGAGCAGAAAATACAACCCATTCTGCAATGTATCAAAATGTAAATACTAATGGAACGTGTTAAAATTATTATGTTATTGCTATTCTAACTGGTAATACAAAACTCAACAATGCAAAGTCTTTTCTTTCTAATTAATTTAATTAGTATTACTTTATACATTGTAATTTAAATATCAATTTATATATTTTAAAAATCAATGGTTAAAGATATATCTTGAAAGAAATGTATATGAAGATATTATTTTAAATAGCAATCAAATGCGAACACTTTTGTCAAGTTTGTATAATGGTAATAATTGTTAATCGTACACTAATAGGTTAAAAAAAAGTACCTATATTGATCCCAATAAGTATATTTTGAGTAATACACGTTTTAAACTAGTTATAATAAAATGATTCCTATTATGTTGGTTAATATTAATACAAATAAATACAGGAGTTCCATCGACTAGTATGATAAGGTTTACTTCTACGCTTTCCCGGTTGTTTTAAGCAATTTTGATTTTTTTATGTCGGAAATATATTACAAATAATATATGCAACTGTAAATAATTATGTTGTGAAAGAGTCCAATTCAACAATTTTATTATAATTATAATATTATATATATATATATATATATATATTGCATTTTTTGGAGCATAGTCGCGTAAATAGGGAAATAATAAAAAAGAAAATAAATTTCAATAATTAATGTAGAAAAATTAAGTTATATGTCATATTTCTTCATATTAATATTTGATACTAATGAAGATTTTTCTCTATAATGTTAATTTACAATTGAACAATTAATTAGTAATATTTCTTCTTTTTTAATAAACGGGAACTACATTCAAATATTATATGAACACAAATAATTTGTACGCGCGTAGTTATTAATTTGAAATCAGCTAAAATTATATAGATTTCAATTATATTTACCAACTCAGTATTACACGCAATTGATATATGAAAACTGTAAATGAGAACAAATATTTGAAATAAATTGAAAGTTTGAATGTATTCGAGTACCACTGCGATTGTAAAGAGTTTGATATAAACAAACCGTTTGCAAAACAAAAAATCTGCTTTCATTTACAATTGTTTTGTAGTTCGTTTACGTAAACTTTTTTGTGAAGTTATACTTCTTTTGGCGCGTTGGGGAAAAATTATGAGAGTAAATTTTTACGATGTGCGCGCACACCGTCACGAAAAACCGACACCCTGAAGTTAGCTATAGTCAACATTTTGTTTCTTTGTATTTGTTGGTTGTATTTCTTTGTATTAAAACTTTCAATGTATTAAATACCTTTTTTCTAAATTTGTTAGTGTCGTTTTTTCTAAAACGTAGAATAAGGCGAAAGATAAATTTTTTGAAAAGAATTTTATCTTGTTACGCCAAAGAAGTATAACTTCTAACGCGTCTACAACACACACACTTTTTTTTCATATTTCGTGAATTCCAAAGGTCACGCATTAACATTGTACCAATTAGATTATTATATGAGAACCGTTACATATGAGATTAAAGCAATCAGGATCTCAATATTTATTCTAAATAATTACTTAATACACGTACGAACATGTAAATAAATGTATACTATAAAAATTATAATGTTAAATAGAGTTATAATTAGTTAATAACACGAATTAGATTATCTACATCCGTGTGCCTATTTGTCGGTGAAGTAAAACATTATATAATAATTTTAAAAAAATGTAAATAAACAAACAATCGTAATATCGTTAAAGAATTTGAGGTTTTCATTTGTACACATATCATAAGAAATATCTGCAAACTTGAATCGTTTGTTGAAATCATTTTGTAAATTAAATTAATGCTAAGGAAATACCGATTGTTTTGTAACTTAAAAAAACCTCTAGTCATAATAAAAATATCACTGAGCAGTTTTTAATGTTTCATTTGTTTCCCTTTTTTTATTTATTTACGTGGGGAAATGGATTTATGGATACGCCACCCTCTTGGGGGAGAGAGCTGGTTATGTCCGACTCGCACGGACTAAAACCCTACGGTGTACCGTCCGCCGCATGGTAAAACCAAGGAACCAGGGATCAAACCTGACGCCAATCTTCGTCCTAATATAGAGAGACTACTGGGTACACAACCAGTCGTCTCCGCTCGTCAGCCTCACCTGTGCAATGAGGAGATGGGTCCCCCGACTCATCCCCTCAGGCTCGGCTCGATCATTTGTTTCCCCTAACAAATTATTTCCCTTACAAAGACCTAACCTGAAAAGTTGTTCGACCTACAAGTTCAATATACCTATGTATCATTAAATTATTACTGGAACTAACCATAACAATCTCAAGCGTTGAAAACGATTTATGTTCTATATGAAACATCATAAAGGTTCATTATAGAAACAAGTAAAACAAACAAAACATAATAAATAGATAAGAAAAACCATAATAATATGAACTCTGGTTCGAATACAGCCGTCTAAACTATATACGCCGGTGCCAATTTTAGAAAGCAGGTGAGACGTGTTTTTTAACATAACTGATTTTAAAATAATTGATGTTTTTAAATTTTATAGTAAAACAATAGCGACTATGGATACATGTGCATTCATTCATTGTGGCAGCTGAACTGATCCTAAACTCTTTTCTTTCTGTGTCACAGTAATGAACAGGCTATAATCGGTCGATGTTAAAACATAACATAAGTTAAAACGTCACCATATTGCATTAGGAATATGGAATGAAATTTCATTCCAATGAAATTTCAATTTACATCTAATGATGATAATGCTCGTGACCGATTTCGGCCACTGCAATTATTTAACTCCGGCACTGATCTCATAAATCAGAGAGCTCTCCATTCCAGGCGTTCATATATCAAATTCTCCCATTGGTTAGGTTTAATATGATACCTTCTCATCTGACCCTTCAGCACATCCTTGTATCTAAGAAATTGTCCGCATTGCTTCCGCTTGCCGTCAACAAGCTCTGAATAAAAGAAGGCGATGAGAAAAAGGGGATGAGAGCATCCACCATACGTGATACATGTCCAAACCAACGAAGCTGTTGCTTCAACAAGTAGGCCTCAATGCCACTGACATTGACTCTTCGTAGCACTTCGGTGTTCCGCACACGATTATGCCAATGAATCTTTAGAATTTTCATATGAAACCGATCTATAGGGTTGATGTGGCGGCGGTGTAGAGTCCATGTTTTCATAGCATTTAAATAGCATATCTACCTGACATTCTATATGCCATGGTATGTATGTATAATCTTCCCCTAAACATGTAGCCCTGATATGATACGTCATTTGTACAAAGTACCTACCTATATTTGGATTGTCCTACATCCGTCATATAGAAAGCTGACTTCCTAGTTACTGTAAGAGTCTTACTTAGATATTTGTACCTGAGGTTAGAGACTCCTTTGGGCTTTTGATCCAATAACGAAGATGTTCCACTCATCTTAATATCGCATATTAAATTACCTATACTATTATTATAAAGAGGTAAAGTTTATGAATTTGTGAGTTTGTGACGTTGTAGGGGGTAATTTATAGGTGATTTTTTTTTCAAACTTGTTTGTTTCGGACAGAGGTTAATTTAAATTGGTAATATAAAGGGAGAGAGGAGTGATCGCAATTTGATACAATTCACTCCCTTCACGTGTTGCATCAGCATAATATTAAAGTCACCGATATTTATTAGTCCAGATATATGTAGATACAAGTCATAGAGTCGTGGTAATTTCAAGGTCTTAAATTACTTAAGATTAGCGATCACATGCTTAGCAAAATTATCGAACGGTTTGATTGCAGACTCCTTCTCCATCAAGAGGAAGTAAAATTCGACGCTGTTACCCGTTTATGGAAAATCTTTCAATCGTAGAAAACTACGAACTCCGTGATCGATATAAGTCACGCATTAATTCTCTGAAGTTTTATATTACAAATAATACGAACTAATTTTAGATAGAATTAATAAAAATATTTTTTATTAAATTAATAATAGCTGGGAGTTGTTAGGTATTTTTTTAAATAGCTTATTGGTTTTACCACTGTTGTAACTGATCTTAAATGATGCAATCTTGGATGGTAAACACGCTAAATCTAGACAGGGAGATGGGCTTTCAAGCGCAGCGACAGAATTTGAACTTGAGATTAGAGGTAGCTAGCTAAGCGGAGATTATAAAATCACCTATCACCATAAATACCGACACAAACTTTAGGTCAATAAGCAAATATTCTTCGTTATTATTTCTAACAAGGTTTAACCAATAGAAGCTGATAGTGTTGGCGACGCACACGACGAGTAGTCTGATTGCACAAGTCATCGCAGTAACATCGAGTAGTTTGATTGCACATCTCATTGAGATAAGATCGTAGGCATCACAGTAACATCGAGTAGTCTGATTCAACATGATAGTAACATGGAGTAGTTTGATTGCACAAGGCATCGCAATAACATCGAGTAGTTTGGTCGCACATCTCATTGCGATAACAAGGTAGTCTGATTCAAGAAAGCATTATAGTAACATCGAGTAGTTTGACTGCACAAGGCATCATAGTAACATCGAGTAGTTCAACTGTACAAGTCAAGCAGTAATATCGAGTAGTCTGCTTGTACACCTCATTGACATAATATTGAATAATAACATCGAAAAGTCTTCATCCTCAGTAGTAGTGCTCTGTTGGCTCGGGGACGCGGTCATTATACGAGAACCACGGTGTTTCCTTGCGACCACCCCGACCTCCGCTTCATAATCCACCACCTTCATCGGCTGACTCGTGCATCATTGCACATCACCGAGGCCCCTTCAAGACATCACCGGCATCCGACTGTCGCCACCGAGGCGGGCTACCGGCGCTCTCGCTTCCATCTTCGAGAGTTCTACGCCGGCCCACCGCCGGGGAACGTCGCCTCGCCTCACGTCTCACCTCATTTCCACCTCCCCCCGCCTACCCGCGGGCCGGTGACGTACGAGGGCGAGAGGTGTCGCCATATTGACAGGCGGCGGCCCCAATAGATAGATATATCTTGAACATATCAATAAAATGCTATATATACGTCAGATTGGAATAAAAATATTAAGTTTATTTCTGATATATTGTTATGTGAAGCAAAAAGGAAGCAGGATGTTAAGATCAGCAAGAAACTTGAGTACTAATGAGCACCTTGAGTTCTTGTCGTAGCACAATCGTAGGTATTCGTAACAATACTTTTGATCAGAATTAAATTGTTACTAACTTTCAACAATAATTTATTAGATATACATTACAAATATTGGCTTTCTGATTATAAATATTAGTAAATATAATTTATAGTAATCCACATACTTAAGATAAATCAATGATCAATGATACGGTACTAGATGTTTATTTGCGATGAATACTTACTCAATTACTATGTAAATACTAATCAAATAGACAAATACTACAAAATATACGTTATAATTTCGCGGATAAAAATGACATATATCTACATAATATTTATTTTCAATTTATTACGAAACAATAAAATCTCTAAATCCATTCAAAATTCAAAAGTACAAGCCTGGGTTAAAACTCCAAATACCAATAAATTGCAAACAATTGATTCATGAAAATCGGTGACATTAGCCGGAAAGTATACAATAATCCGGCAAATGATTATCAGCGGCGCGGAGCGCGGAGCCGGCGGAATGGTGCGGGCGCGCAAACACACAGTTTCCAGGTGCTCGAATCCAGGCGCTTTAAGGATTTAGCCGAGGATTTGCTTTCAATATTAGCCGCCGGCCGCCGGGGCAGGCCATTCCGTTCCACCCGCACCTCTTTTTTATTATTTTGTCGCATCGTTTTGGCTCTAAATGGAATCATTCCGCCATCTACATTTTTATTTTTCAATTGCTCTCCGATTAGTGGGATTAGCCGGTATCGCTTTCCGATTCTCTGCTCTTTTTGTTGGAAGCTTTCGCGGACTAACGCGCTCGCGGCCGCCGCGCCTCCCGCCACCCGTTCCGATTAGGGATGCGATCATATTCGGTTAGTAAAGGGATCCTGTTATAAACCGTTTAGAATCAAACGTATTTGGACTGTGCGTTATTTATCTAAAGTCATTATCAGAGATTCAATGTCGAGTTTTTTTATTATTTGTTATTTAATTAAGGTATTTGTTCACCGTTTCGTCTTTACTTACATAAGCACGTGTCTGCGGTGGCCTGCAGGCCCGCGCGTCACCACACTTATCTTTATGGTGGCAAACACTAGCATGGTTTTTTATTTTATCAGGGATCGCCTTAGTCACCGAGCTCCGGGGTCTACGTGCGTACATGTTATCATATCAACCCTACATAATATTTACCAGCAACTAACATAAGATGTATTATATCAACCTAATGCTTGTGTTACCATATTGTGTACCCACCACCTTGCGACGTGACGCGACGCTAGGAACTACTTATTAGAGGCTTGTGTATTGTGTAACTATTGAAAAGCAGCCGATACTCTATCCGTCAAGTACACTCTACATCTTGTTTACTTGTATATAGAGATATGCAATGAAAAGGGTCTTACACATACGAAATAATAGCATACAGTTAAACGAAATGTGCAGAGTAGAAACTAAATTTTAGTTATAATAATACCATTTAGAATAATTGTGTAAATCTTGAAAAGTAATATATGGTAGTGTGCTTAGACATATTTTCAAATAAATTTCGGTAAAAGAATAATACATCGCTTTGACAAATAGTAGTAGGCCCTTTCCTAGTGGCAACTACCATTTTCACATTTTCGTTTGTCCAAAATTTCACTTGACGTTAAATGACGTTATTCCAGTTTGTCCAGAATTTCACTTGACGATATTCCAGAAGACAGTAACACGCAAAGCCTAGAAAATGCTGGGTCATAAGTTTTACTGTCGGAATACATTGGAGCCATGCGACATATTGGCATCTTGACAATAATAATTAGCCAGGCGAGCCTTATAAAACTGCCTTACCACTATACTATACTCTCACCATGACGCTTTCCTACACGGATAACAACGCCTCCTGGATTAAAAAAGAATGCCTAATAGCAACAAACTAGCGGATAGCCAATCTGATGTTATATGATTACTATCGCCTATGGACAAATGCAACACCAGGACTTTGACTGCTGTGTTGTCAACCTTGTAGTGCTTGTTTTATTCGTTTTTTAAAGAGTCCATACATAGATTGAAATTGCCGGCCTTCCTTTCTTGGTAGTTCCGTATTAGTTGGATATATTGATTGATAGAACACCACAATCGTGACACTATAATAGATTGGGTGTAACACCACTCTTAGACATACCGCTTTCTGTGATCTAACGTATATCCAGTAATGAAAACGGGTGATGGGGATTTGTATTTGATTAGTTCATGGTCACCAGCATCATACGCGTCATAATAACTCCTTTTTAATTTATCCCGCGTCATACCAATATATTTTTTATACTCTATAGGTTTTAGAGTTTAACTACAATTTGTTCTAATGTTAGATGCATCTACTGGAACTCACCAAAAGGTTCTTGGCGACAGATTTCTGGCTTAAGAGTGGTGACTAGCTTAACGGACTTAGAAAAAGTCATATAATAATGTATATATAGCTTTAGAGATGCTTGCAAGCCGACACGACAATGATGAGCGGCTATGTCTTGAAAGATCAGTGATGACTACCGCTATCTATCATTTTGCTGATTTACCACAAAAAAAGTGTGTATTGTAAAATGGCGTAGATGTAATTAGATACTTCTAAAAATCATAAGTGTAATGAATAATGTTCGCTTGCATACAGGTACGAACGCATAACAATAGTTAAATGAACAACGAAGAGGGCCAGGTTTCGGGTAGGAAAGGATCAAAACGGGATTAGAGAAACGACAACCAATCAAGGGTAACTGGACTGATATATCTACCCAAAATAAATGCGGCACATAAAACTTAAAAAGGTTTAATGTATTATGAACTTTGTACTGTGGGAACAATAGCGATATTTGAACGGACGTGTAAGTTTATTGATGTTTTGTTTGGAAGGGAGGGTAGATGGATGAGGAGGGCGAGGGACCGAGTGCAGCCTCCGCAGACAATCTTACAAGTTAATTGTGTTCCGTGCCTGAAGCCGGCAGACTACGAAATAACACCGTACTCAGTATTGTTACATTCATATTGTAAAGCTACATGAACTCTAAAAAGATATTATTTACGTTGATTAAATATGTTTTATTTGTAATGAAGTTGTTCTATATTAAATTAAGAATAAGTATAATCTATTTGAAATTCGAGTTTCTTTAACGATTATAAGTCATAATTTATTAAAAACAAATTACTTTATACATATCTACAGTAATTTCATAAATGAGGTTGTAACTCTGTCTGTCTGTTTGACATTATTTTGCAGATAAACTTTTGAACCGATTGCACTGAAGTTTAGCATAGAGGTAGCATGAGACCTAGCGAAACGGGTAGGTTAATTTTCATCTCGGATATACTCAAAAATATGCAGCCGAAGTTGCGAGAAATGCTGTATATGCATATAGGCGGGTTTGTTAGTTATGCTTCTCATTGCCTTTGTAAATTTTTGAAAAGGAAAGGACATATGTGCCTTTAATTGTCTTTTATTAAAGATATAATTACTGTTCTTGATGAATAGATCAAATCTACAATAACATCAGTGAAGTCGCAAGTAAAAGCTAGTTACTTAATACTAAAATTATGTTTGATTTTTTCTTTATCTAACCGCTTTTAACAATCGTATGACGATTCATATATGAAATATGTCTTGTATGAATTTCGATTTAATAATATTTATTACTTTAATATACGATAGGATGTACATAGTATGTATTTTGAATGATCTACTTAATTACTGAACTGACAAATTTCATAATCCTTATATGAAGGCTAAGAATAAAATAGTTCAATCGATTCAGTTCATATTACTAAAATTAACTATACTCTTCATGCTTTAAAAAAGACATATCATACTTTATTACAAAAAACTATGTAAAAGACAATTATAGTAATGTTTTGAAAAATAATAATTGTATTGCCTCTATATTTATTAATCTTTTTTAAAAAGTTTTTAAACTCGTACTCAAAGATTTTATTTAAAATATACTACCTGTTTAAACATGAAAAACGTGGTGGACAATGCTTAATAGCCTAACGTCGAGACAGGACGGCAACCAATGTAGAGAGGGCGGGCGACTTGGGCGGGGGCGGGCGGACCGCGCCGCGAGTACAGAACAGTAAATAAATATACTGCGACACGGATTTATTACAAACACTGGTAGACTCATGCAGACATATTCCTCCTACAATAATATTCTTATAATATAAATATTTAAAATGTTTATATACATATTTTGAAGTCTACTTGCAAATTTATAATGATAATAAATAAATCGTCATAAATATTGATATGTGTATATATTTCAATATAAAAAATATAATCAGAATGTCCATTTCGTCCAAATAATTATTAAAAACAATAACAAATACTCACGCGTCAATCCGCGAATATTACAACCTTACAAAGTCCTTGAGAATATTTCGATATTAAAATTATAAGAAAAAGATAGACCGACTTCAAAAATATACGGTAAAAAATGCACCAGAACATTCTTAGCCACAGTTAAGTACCTACCTATTTTAGGATTGTCCTAAACATAGCAATATCTCAATTACTATTAAACAATGTCTCAATCACCATATTGATATTCGATTTTGAAGAATTCCCTAGTCCCATTTGAAATCCAAAGTCCAATGCTAATGAAATTAACGTGGAACCTACTTGAAAATGTTCTCTTTTCTCTAAAAAAATATTTTTACAAATTGGTTTATATATTACGGAGTTCTGAGTTAACAGAAATAAAATATAGTACCGAAATGAAAACTGTTTTTTAAAGTCAGTTAAAAATAGCATGTATTTACTACATTTTGTAAAGACATCAGCGTTAAAGACTTGTATCATGAAAACTATCATTATGATATGTGATATCCGAAGACTTGAGTGATAGAGATGAATCAGGAGTGGTGTGAGTCGACGGGGGAATGAAGATTTACGATCGAGGCATAACGAGCGCTAGATGAGGCGTAAAGAAGCCCAATTCCTGTTATTATACCTACTAGGGGTATTGCTCAACGAAATTTGATAGCTTGCAGCTTTATTAAGACAATTTTGAATACAACAATAATTATATTATATTCGAAAGGTTTATGAATAATATCGCGTTCTTCTTCTAACATTTAATTTTAACATACACCAAAAATGGAATTATGCATAAAAAATCTGGAAGTGAAACAAAACGTCTAACATATGTGTACGATGAAAGAAATTATTTCATTTTGTTTATATATATTTGCTACATTTGCCTGTCGCACTTGTCTATGTCTTCGAATCTACACGTCATTACGGACAGCCTATGTGCATCCCGGGAGGACGTCAATACCCTCATTATAATAGTGCAATTGAGTAACCGCAATAATAATATTGGAGGTCGCGTAATCGACGCTGGAAGGCGCCACGTAAATACCTGGCGATCGTAGTGTATCACGGACATCAAGAACAAGGGTCATAGGGAGATATTTTTGTGTTATAGATTATATTTTTATGTACAATGCGAAAATTGGCACCAACATACTTGCAAAAGAAATTTACGTCAATTAAGACATCACAGCATCGCGACCGACTGGAATTACAATGATGTTTTGTCACTCAATTCAAATTAAAAAAAGTGTTTTATACTTTTAACTCATTACAAAACAACACTTTGGTATATTGTCTTGATAATTAATTAATTAAATTATTGGGAGTTTCTGAATTAAAAGGATTATATTTTAACACTTATGTAAAACTACTTTTATTTGATTTATTTTCTACATACACCTTGAGTAAGACGAAAATAAAAAAATACTGTATTTCTCTTAAAACATAATGTAACGTTTAACGTAATAAACGTAGGTAAGTGCATAAGTTTTTACTAGAATGCCCTTTATAATGTTTAGGTTACACATTCAATGTTCAAATTACTATAACTAGTCGTTTCAACGTAATATAGTATGACAAATTTTTATAGACCTCTGTCTTAAGAGAATACTAATAGTTCACTCTAAATGTAATTTAAATCAATGGCTCACTAGTTTTCGTGTGATGCCTACACAAACAGACTACAGAAACGAGGGGAGTGAGTGTTTTATTTGTTTCAAAAATAAGTAAACACGATCTAGAAATAATTTTAATCGTCAATATATAGATTCATCGCAAACAAATAAAAGTATTTTCTAAATATCGTATCTATTGACACAACTACTTACTGGGAAATTATCGATCAATTGTAGCTACAATAACAGGTTTTTCGAAAAAAAGAGTGTAAAAAAGCCATAGAATATTCAGCTTATATTTTACAATACATTCTAATAAACAATTGAAAATATAATTGATATTTTATACATAGCTATTTTATAGAAACGTATTACCTATTTACCTTTTATCCTTCTCGGTAACTACTTTGGAAGTTTTTTTTCGTGGGGCGGTAGAGTTTGCGGTGTGGTAGAGTTTTACAGCCTGACTGGGTCGCAAACACCGTGTGTATGCCGAAAAAGCCCGTCATAGCGATTCGCTTCTGCGGGTCACGTTTCGGGATCAGCCTATGCATATCCAGCTTTTCGCAGGCCGGCATGACAGCGGCGACCGGCGATGGATAGTGTGTCATTCGGTCGTCGCTATTGTTTTTGGATGGTACTGTGCTTACCATCAGGCATAGTGTATTCATTTTGCCGTACTACAAAAAAATAAAATTTTTTAATATAATAATACTGGCAAAAAACACTAGACTGTTAAGTATATGCTCTTCAAACGAAGTAGGGTCATAATCTTGTCACGACTATTTATACTTGAGTTTATTGTTTTATAATAATATATTTGATATACAAATCTGTTACATATGCTATTGTTTTACATTTTAACGACTTAATTAATGTGGTCTGACTAAATACAAATTTTAATTTTAGAAATAAATTGCATTATTTTTGATAGTCTGATCTGTAAAACGTTTAATATTATATGTCTTAAAAATTAAAATCAAAATTATTTATCTTGTACGGTTATTATTATTAAATTACGAAAACTTTATATGATACAAATGACTGAATTCTTTCAATTCTCAGTCTGTAACCTAATTTTATATGTGAACTTTTGTCATTTCTTTCTTGTGTATTCGAAGTAAATACTAAACATGGATGTAAGTTATCTGTTACAAAAAAAAACGAAATTGAAGTCGAAACAGAATAAACAAAACTAAAGAAACAGAGTGAAATCAAATGATTGTGTGTTCAATAAAGGCGCGAATCCTCATCGCATCTGCTCGGAGCTGTATGTAGGTTCGCAAAGCCTCGCTCGGCGACGCCGTCTCGCGACTCAAACAATTTTATTGTCCTGTCGTTCAAGCGCGACAGAACGTAATAGAATTAAATTGGGAGACGCGCTGCTCCGTTATGTGGAAAATAATAACACGGAGTGGCTGCTATCTGTGGAGTTTTCACGCGCCGGTGGCAGGGGTCTACACTAATGGAAATCCAGCCAATGATAATCTGTTTTCTACACCATTAATCCTGAACTAAGTCTGAGTACAATCTGTGGCGTCTCCGGGAGTGCGAGTCGAGTTTTATGCGCTCGTTAAGGTCCGCAATTTGTGGAGTCGGGCTGTTAAGACGGTTCGCCCTCATTCGCTCCCGAATCCTAATGCCGACCGTGGACTTTCTTAATCTTACGATATTGAGCTCGAGGTAATTGTTTCAAAATTGTAGCCCCGGATAGTTGTTTGCGTATCGTGTAGCCCACCGACATTGCTCTACGCAATTCTTTTTAAGAAATACCAAAGTCTACTAAATAGGTTCTTAAGATTATATTGCGAAAAAAAGATTTCATAGGGATTTGTTAAGTTTCAAATTTATATTATGTACAAGTTTTACTTAGATAATCGGTGAAATTTTATTGACTCAAGGGCGTAATATAAAAATAATGAGTATTCTATTAATAATTAATTATATTTTAGATAATACAAATAAGTTGTGTATTAGGTGATTTTATGTCAGTGTACTAATTTAATAATTATAAACACGAAATCTAAGAATAACGAAAGTTGTAAGTGAATTTAGTTGTAAAAATTTAAATTCATGGGATAACTTGAAAGAGATTCTTACTATTATCTCCTTTTTATACAAACTTAAGGATTATATAGAGTGTAAAATGTTTCTCAAAAATTTTTCAAAACCTTGTTGAATTGATAGATTCTGTTTCGGATACCTCCGCACCGCGTTGTTTTGAATCTGTCTGGAGTCGATGGTGGATGATAATAAAAACGAAAGTAATCATGCAAATTAGTAAAGGAAGAAAGTTGAATTAAAAGGCGATGCTCGGGTTCGTTGAGGGGCGAGGGCGGGTAATGTATCTTAATGACCGCAATAGATGAGCATTGTAATCCGCCTTCCAGTAACGCCCGCCCGCAACCTTTTGCTATTAGTCGTTAGCTCTATGAAACATACTCTAATATAAGCGAACAAGTTTGCTTTTTTTTTTTTAATTTTATTTTATAGTAGCACTGCAATGCTTGCCTGATGGTAAGCATAGTACAATCCAAAAACAATGACGACCACCGAGTGGCATACATTCCATCGCCGGTCGCCGCTGTCATGCCAGCCTGCGAAAAGCTGGATATGCCCAGGCTGATCCCGAAACGCGACCCGCAAAAGCGAATCACTATGACGGGCTTTTTCGCCATATACATGGTGGTTGCGACCCAGTCAAGCTGTAAAACCCTACCACCCCGCTAACGCCATTGTCTCGTTCGTTATTCAGCAGGCTGCACCACGTGCAGGTGAGGTTGGCTTGGGTGTTTCAAGTCTTAGATGTTATTTGACACCCTTTACACCCCAGAAGCTGTTCTCTTTGCTTATATGAGATAAGCAAACGAGGTAATAATATAATATAAAATGATAGCAGTCTACTATTGTGCATGCATCAAGCAAACCCTACTGGATAGCTATTGATATTTATTTAGAGATTTATATCTTGGTCACTGGACCTTATTTAAAAAGTATATTACGGTAGCTTCATTTAAAAAGACTTCGTATTAAAAAAATCCTTTTTGTAGAAACACTACGCGTTCAGCGATGTGTGTTTTCTTGTGAGGAGACGTGGGTTAAGCGATTTTCTGTACATAAAATATACTAAAGTAATAAACGATGCAGGGGAAGTCACAGGTATCAGCTAGTATATAATATTCATATACTATTCATTATTATACTTCTTCAAAGTTAACATTATACTTGTATCGTAAAAACTTTAGAAATATTTTTAAAATCTCTCAGTTTTATCAAAATAAAAATCTCTTGAGATAAATATCGCTTGTATTAAACGCACTGAAGGTATTAGGGAGATTAATGTATTTACTTCTTTTTATTATCACCTTTCAGCGTCTATGAATATTATTGTCGAAACTTACATACGGTAGATTTGTGATTCGCAAATAGAATGTTCCAATAAAGTCGATGCTCTATTGGCGAATTTAAATAATCGATAAGACAAAACTCTGTACGCTCTCATATTTGTTTGCTATTTTGTATTATTTTGTTGTTATGGATAATTGGGATTATTTACTTTGCTACTAAATTGATTAGCTGTTATTAATAAAATGTTTCTTCATTATCTGCTAAGTATTTTCCATCTAGATACAGTGAAAACTTATTTGGTTTTCCTTCCTTATCTCTTTAATCTAGTATTTGTAATTTGTTTACTTCCTAAGACAATAATTTATTAAACAAGTTGACATAAATATTATTGTTACACGGTGTAACACCAAGAATGAATACAAGCATTTAGAGCACATAGCAGTTGAATTAGAGTATACAGGTCAGCAATACAATACGCTAATACTTGACAACGCTACGTAAGACGTAAGGAAAGTCGAGCGCGACGCGACATCATCAAATCAACATTTGCAGATTCGCGAAGCTTTCCCTGGGAGATTTAGAGGTGGAAGGAAAATAAAAAAGTTCGTAGAGGAATCCTACTTGATCCCTGTTGCCTTTATGGTAATGCCGGGATGCGTGTATTCGACTATTCAATTTATATTTTTTCCCTTTCGCCTTATTTCTTTCTCTTCGAAATTATCTATCCTTCGAATTTCGTTTCGCACTGTATTGTATACGAGATTCGATGTTTGCGAATAAGGTACGACTTCTACTGGAAATATCACGGATAACCGCGGTGGATTGGCTTTGTTTCCGACTTCAAAGAAGTTTTCTTCTTGTGGAAATATTGTGTGCAGAAAATCGCTCGGATACTCGAGCCGGCGCTGTTGGGCTAAAGTTTTGTCATATATTACATTAAACTAATGTGATTTTAAACTTAGTATGATGTGATATAAAAGCAAATTATGACGTATAGAAGCGAAAGATGCAACGCCCCATTTTTTTGTTATAGTCGTAATTCCACCCTCTCACAGAAAATCGACGTGAAGTAACAGTGTTTGCATTGTTGCGTTTCGTTCAGTCAGTGAGAGCGCCGAGAGAGCCCTCCCCCTTCCTCCCCTTCCCTCAAACACAGCCTAGCAACGCATTTTCGTCTCCCCTGATGTTGTTAGTGTTTATGGACGGTGGTGATCACTTAACATCAGGTGACTCACATGTTCGTTTGCCTGCTACGACATAAAAAAAAATTATATCACTTCTATATTATGAGTATCAGGGAATTATTAATGAAATCTGTTTTACAATATGCAACAATAAAGTTGTTGTTGATCTACATTTGTAACTTATGTATATAGTAAATACATAAACACAACTTTTTACCCAAAAATAAATATTGTTTCTTTTTACTTAACATACTTTTTACATAACTTCAATCTTATAGTAAGAAATGCAGGTTTTTTTTACGTATCACCTAACTAAGCGCCTAGCCAAAAAACTAAACACGAAGTCTTTTTTTATATTCTTGACATTTAGTCCGTTCGAGCGTACTTAACTGATACTAAAAGCCACTATATAAAGCTTTCCGATAGTAACTAGAGCACACTTCATAAATCTTATTTTATTTATCAGCCGATATTGTACCCTACTTATTAACCACAATGCAAATGAAGACATCTGTGATTAATACGAAGTGTTCTAAAAAACAGTTTAAAGGTTCAAGTTCAGTCATTCGTACCTGACGATAGATTATGAACTTGAGAAAGTGCTAACCGTCATTGCCTTTTTAACCTGCGTGTTGTTTTGCTATAATGTTTTTCGTGGAATTTCTATGTTCTTTGTATTAAGTAAATTATAATCTGAACCACGGCACGGCTTGCGTTCGACTACTTCTTAATGTTTCGAAATACCACACAGGCATGCAGTCTATCTGATGTCAACTATTACTGTGGCCTATGGTCACATATACATACCCTCTAGAAGACTGCAGTTCTGAGGCGAATTATGATAGATTATTGCCCCTAATGAGTAAGTAGTTGGAAGGCATTGGAAGACCATATTCAACCACATTCCACGAACTGGTACAAACTAGAGTGAGCACTGGTGCGTTGCTACAAGGATAGGCGGGGTGGTATTAATCTCGTTTTAGAACATCGCATCGGTTCAAGGTCACATAAAAGGAATTCTGCCAATATAATATACATTAATTTTTTTACGTCATAGGTGGCAAACGGACAGGTGGGCCACCTGATGTTAAGTGATCACCACCATCCATGGACACTAACAACACCAGAGGAGTCGCAAGCGCGTTGCCACCCTTTGGGTGGAAGGGTTAGGGGAGGGAGAGGGGTGAGGAGAGGGGAGGGGAGGTTGGCCTTCGGCGCTTTCACTAACCGAAAGAAACGCAACAATGCAAGCACTGTTACTTCACGTCGGTTTTGTGTGAGAGGGTGGTACTACCCCGGGCGAGCCGACCCATTCATCCTGAAGCCAGTAATAGTTTCAGAGTAGCTCTACCACCATGAAACACATATTATGTGCTACTTCATTTTCCGGGTATCTTTGAAAGAAAAGGCAATTTTATAAAATTACTAGCTATTGCCCACGGTTTCGCTCGCGTGAATGTAGGCTTGAGAACATTTTCTGGATGAAGGATACCATAAGTTCATTTCCGTACCCGTGACGACGTATATGGTAAATTTCATGATTATCTATTGAGTAATTTGTTCGGGCGTGTAAGCGTAACAAATAAGCTCATATTCGGATTCACAGTATTAATTAGGATGTAAATTTTATATAGTTACCGATGGATATCCAACACAAATTTAGTTCAGAAACCACTTGACGTTTATATTAAAATGTTCTACATTGGTATTATACAAGTAGGCATGTTCAAATTAAACGTTGTTCTTGGTTCATGAATAAATCATAAGAAGTAAGCGGGCCTCGACGCCTTTATAATTCTACATAATACATTAAAACGGCGTACAGATTGCTTGTTACTTTAATAATATGAACTTAATGGGTATTAGTTGTTGTACATATATGTAGCTTGGTATATTGTTAGTTGAAAATGTTGTTTATAATGCAAATAATATTTTAGTTTAAGGATTTTATTGTATCGGAGCACGACAAAGTGATAAAATTATACCAGATTGTAAGTAGAATCGATCGAAACTTTCGTAATTATAGCATGGTGGTAGGACTATTTTTAATACACACATCAAAAAAGTCTAAGCAACGTGCGTGATATTACAAATTTTACCATTTATATTAATTAATTTCTAAGTATTTACTCAAACAAAGTGCGTAGGTAAGTAAACTTTTTTGTTTGAATTTAAGTGCGTTTTAATTGCTACGTTTAGTCTTGATTTTATAATTTTACCAACCATTTAAATATAGTTAGCGACAAAATTGAATTGTTAGATATTCTTTACGTCATTGGCATTGGCATTTAAAATTGGCATTTATGTAAAATTTGGTCTAAATTGAGAGATAGGATAATTTATATTTCGATGAATGGCTTCAATATTTTTTCATTACACATTAAATTATTGTCAATGTTGATTATTGTTATTAACTGTAAGTTTCATCAGTCTCGATGAGATGGCGCTTTAAATTAATTACTTTGTGGACATAAAAGTGTATGGACCTGTATGGACTTCATATAACAATGAATGTTGTCAGGTTTAGATGTATTTTAGAACCTTTGTATGTTCTCTTTTTTAATTCGCGGTAAAATGACACAAAGTAATATTTCATTGTTATTAAAGCACAAGTTGAAATTCACAACTTTATCTATTTTTTACAATATACTTTATGTACAAAGGAAAAAAGATAAGCACCAAATCGCTTGTGCCACTTCTCCACGGCGGAGAAACAGAAGGCGTATTTGCTTATAAAAATCGTAGTTTCGTAAAACTTCAATAATTTTACTATAAATCAACCTATCGCGATAATCTTTTTAAGATAAAGACTAAGTGTCTAAAGAGTGAAACAAAAAAGAGATCGTAATCTATTGAGTAACTTTTACGTAATACCTACACGCTCAATGTAAGTTCTCTATTACTTTATTTACATACATATATTGTAATTTAACTCTGACTCGCGAGTATTTACTAGTATTTCACAAACTGACCAACATGTCATATTATAACATATAGCATACTATCTTTTCCTGCGATTTCGTCCGTATGATTTTTGGTAATTCAGTATGATAAGTGACCTTTTTTTGTAGAAGAGTGGAAAATTCTACATTGAATACCCCCGTGCTGTCGGGGGACAGCGCGAGGGTTATGTCGGACTCCTACCGGTTAAAAACCACTCTGCTTCCTTGCGCGATTGTGGACCAGGGTGAAGTCTCACGATTAGCATGCTCTACCACCTGGCCACGCGCTTGGATCCTCCGTAGATGGACGGGACGGGGACCCTCGTCTCGAAAGAGAGGCTATTCCTCTCTCTCCTATGATAAGTGACCTACGTTGACTCTATGACAAGTTTTATTACATTCGGTTCAAGGGTTTAGTCGTAAGAATTTAACAAACAAACAGACAGACAGTTACTTTTGAGTTTTTAATATTTGTTTTAATAATAAAAAAATAAGTGCGTACGTTAATGAAACTTGTTGAAATTTTTTTCAGTTTATGGACCATCAATAAGACTTAGTGGCAGAGGAAATGTATCTATGCTTGACTAATGGCGACCATTCGTCTTCGCAATTCTGCACTTGTAATTGATCGGTCATCGATGTTGCATGGTCATTCGACTATTTTTATGGCTTTAACGACTTGTTTTCATCTCTATTACGAATTTATGTGGTAACAAAAAAAATACAGCCGTGTTGAGAACCACCTTTTTGAAAAACGTTGCGTAAAGAGTTATTGCGATGATTATATGTGTATTTTCTTCCCTTGAAAAAACTATAATAAGTTATTATGTATCTTTTTAATAATTATTGTAGCTCGTTACCTACAGTCGTGTATTTAATTTTTTTTTAATATATAATGAATATATACATACAAATAACATTGGCGTGTCTGCTACTTGTCTGGGTTTAATGTGACTTTTACACGTATAAATAGAACTTGTTAGACTTATTATATAAGCAAGAAATAACGAAAAATTTTAACAGCGGTAAATTAAAATTGCTAACAGTATTATAGGCATTAAGTAGAATAACAAAAATACAAAAAAGACATATAATTTATTAAGATACCACAAAACCATTTTTACGGAACCGAAGCCTCGTGTGCCACCTATTTGTAATAAAAATATACTTGGGTACTTTCCAAAAATATAATAATCAATTTTTCAAGCCAGACATAAATCAAATTTTGTTTAGAAGATTAAAAAATGCCTTTACATCGGTCATGGACCTCAAGAAATAAAAAAACAATTATATACTTCTAACCGTTATTTTAACCGTTTTTTCGAAATATGCGTGAATTTACAACGTCCTTGAAAGTAAAACCTTTCTAGAAAATGATACTTCAGTGATACGACATAAAGTGGCAATTCTATAGCGGTATAGAGTTCCCAGAAAACGACTCAAGAGCGCGGAACCTTTTAAATATATCGAGTGTTTCAGTGCAGCGATACACCGACTTGTTTACAGAGGGTGTTACGGGGTGTTCAGAGGGACTGCGGAGGGGAGGGAGGTGTCAAGATGGCGGCGTCGCCAAGGCAACGCTGCACTCGCTTCCTTAATCGACCGTCGCAGCCTTACGACCCCCGACTACAGTCCGTTCTTCATTTATGTATTATATTGCAATTGTGAAATATGTTAGATGTTTCATTGCCGTTTATACCTATTTGTTCTATTACTAGATTAATGTAATATTAAATATAGATATAAGTATTTTTAAGTAATTATAAATAGTTACATTTTATATAGGTTTGAGATATTATAGATTTCTCAATGATTGTGATTGTATTTTTACTCTCACTTATTTATCGAAGTACCGTGCTACTATCCAGGTATATACATATGACAAGAATGTAAATCAAAGCATCACTTTTTAGATTTTTGTGAAAAAAAATGTTTCTTGGAATAATAAAATTTATTTCATCATTTTTAGAAATGTCTGTCTGTTTGTATGAACACGCATCACTGCTAAAGACTGCACATGCATTCATGATAAAACCTCTTCAAGAAAATCATGAAACATATCTTCCAGTAACATTTAGCCTTTGTTTCATTAAAATCAGTTCGGTTTATCAAAAGGTATTGTAATTTTAATGACGACGCGACTTAAGTACGAGAGAGAAGTAGATGAGTAAATGAACTTAATACATTCAGATGACTTTATTAATCACTGTTCTACATAAGGTTCCACGTGGACGAAGTCGCGGGCACAGCTAATAAAAAAATAAACCTATATATATTTTTCATAAATATTTTTTTGCTTTCGGTTTGAATTTGCTTCATAAATGTATATATACATAGTTCATTTTGGATAAATGCTTGTATTGTTACATATATTATTGACAAGTTTTAAAGTCAAATGTGATTTGTTAACAAAATACGTTCAAGAGTCCTTTACCTGGACGATCAGTTAGGCCAGAGCCGTAATCCAGTCGGCGGTGTCTCTGCAGCCACCGAGGAGGGTAATAAAAAAGAGTTATAGTTTAGAAGAAAAGGAAAGTCTCGCGCCTCCGGTACGCTCTCGGACTTTAGTTAGGGATCAAGGGCTCAGCTCTCGCCGGGCGATAATCATAATTTTTACTTACAAGCAAGAGTATAAGGCATTAGCCGACGGGCGCCCGACAAATCTTCCCTAAATGCGGCCCAACTTCGCGACTCCACTCTAGCAGTCTTTGGACGATGCCACTCGTATATATATCACTTGAATACAGGTGCCTTGTACAGTAACTTTTAAGGCTGAATAACCGTATTCAGCAACGCAAGAAAAGTCTACCTTAGAGACACTGAAATTTCTGCAATTCTAATAAACCATAATACGAAACAGCTACTGAATGTTTGTTGAGTTGTAAATGTATTTACTAGCGGTGATGAGAGTTTTGTAACCATCCTAGGGAATGGACTTTTCAACGTCCCATTGTTAATGATCACTTGCTTTGAATAAGGAATTAATATATAAAACTTCATGCTTTTAAACTTATGGATATAAGCCGTATATTATCTGTTCCTCAGATTTAAGAATTTTATTATGTAGAAGATTCTACGAGTTTAGAACATTCTTGAAAATGTCATTGATGCTGACGAAGTTATTGAAATATAAAATCAGATCATATAAAGCAATGGTCCTTCGTAATCTATTTTACTTTCGGTTATTGAAACTGGTCCAGCTTTGTCATTAAGACAAGAACTGCCAATTCTTTGTCAGTTCGTCGTATGAACGTCAGGAATATTAGTGGATTCATAGTTTTCATAACTCATCATTCTCCAAAGTACAAAAACCCTGTGTAGAATAAATGAAGTAAATTTAGTTGTACGAATATCTTTAGCTTCAACGCCGTAACATCGCCTTAAACAAACAACTCTTTGTTTCTTTCTTTATTTATAGGTTTTAGCAATTGGCCACAATCGTATCTGATTTTAAATGGCTATTTAGTCTTAGATTGTAAAAACGCAATACCTAGAGCGGGACTGGCTCTCAACTGCAGCTGAACACATCAACAGTCGCTTGGTGACCGATTTTCAACTTGGGGGTGGTAACTAGCCAGGCGACCTTAGAAAAAGCCCTACCACCATGCTTTTACACGACGTTTTCCTCCACCGAAAGCCCCGACTCAGTTACTAGGATTCGAATCCACGTCCCACGAAGCGGTGTCCGAACACGCTACCAACTAAGCTATCACAGTCGCATTTATAACATACGTAAGGATGTTTTTTTATACAGGCTAAGAAATGTTAATCTCGATACATTTATTTACTGACGCAGTTGAACAGATATATCTATAGCAATGTAAATCACACCGCGTCTTTCTGTCTGTTCGCGATACACTCAAAAACTACTAAACAGATTTTCACTAGTCGATAAAGGGATTCATGAGGAAGGTTTTGGTATATAATTGTCAAGGATTTTTTTTATAATGAGGGCGGGACAACGTCTGCCGTGCCCGCTAATTTTAAATATAAAATAAAAATGATAAAATTATATATAAATTATTACTAAACAAATAACAATAAAAATATTACTACACATTCATTCCAACTTCTCACAGAATATTTTCAAAGTAACATACAATTCTTTACAATTATCAGCAAAAAAGTCGACTAACGGAAACTGCACCAAGATATTATTAAAGTTATGGAAGTATGACGTGCAGCTATATAATTATTTGGTAAATAAAGTCGACATATAAGCCATTTATAATGGATATGATTCTCTTAAAAACTGACTGGTATTTTAGAAGTGTGACATACTGTAAGGCTGTAAGCAGTCGTGTCACGTGAGTATACAGTCGGAAAAACATTAGTGTCACTGCGTTAGGAACTAAGGATGACACCGTCGCTGTATTGGAGTGTTATTCAGAATATGTGGACAATGTGTTGTACGTGAACGTATAATGGAGTGGTTATTGTTGTAACATTTATTGTTATATTTGTCTATCCTAATATACATAATTTTTTGTCACAATAACACTTTGAAAGAAGTATAGTTTTGCTATATTGATTACAATTTTTATACCCTATTTCCTATTTTGTCGCTAAACCCCTGAAACGTACAGAATTATATGTATAGAATTAACTTTTTTTATTCATAATCTTGTATTATCTTACTCCATATTTTATGATATTAGATGAATCTTACGTAATATAGTTTGGTTACTGTGCATAAGTGAAGTGGGTGGGAAATATGTGCAGATGTTACAGAGTTCATGGAGCCGCTTCAGTTGCGCAGAGACATTGCCTCACTGAGCGTGTTCTACCGTCTGTATCATGGCGAGTGTTCTGAAGAGTTTTCAACTTGATCCCTTCCTCTCCTTTTCATAACCGCACCACACGTGCTGGTCTTCGGAGCCACAGTTTTACGGTAAATCCTATTTGGGCACGAACTAAAAAGTTCGCAACATCTTATCTTTGCCGTACCGTGAAGCCAGTGTGTTTCCTCCTTCCTATGACATGGGGTCCTTTAAGCGCAACGTGAAGAGATACTTACGCAGGCCGGTATAACAGCGGCGACCGGCGATGGATAGTATGTCTCTCGATGGTCGCCATTGTTTTTGGATTGTACTGTGCTTACCATCAGGCACAGTACAGTCACTTTGCCGAGCTATAATAAAAATAAAAAAAATAACCTGGAGCATGAATTCTAAGATGTTACAGAAGTCCCTGGAAAGTTGTAATAAGGGAGCCGCCATCTTGTTGTTAGAACATTGAAATTATCACAAGACACCTTTAATAATATTACCTACTCGACAATGGTAGTAATAATGTAGAACATTGATTGTTAAAAATAAAATTAACTCAAAATAAGGCGTCTCCATGGCATGCAGTATACTAGATACCTCACGGGCGCGGGCGGCTCGGAGCGGATTTGTTTTATGCCCACCGAAGACATCGACTTACCGCGACCGCCCGACCGGGGCGTCTTCTTAATTTTATTACACGACCCGGACCCGTTCCCTTAGGAAAACATCCTAATTGTGTCCCAAGAAAAACCGACCTGAGAAATGAAAGTATCTGACTATTCTATTTTGTTGTTCAGTATGAAATACACCCCACGAATTTGTGGTACATATGTAAGAAACTTATATGATTTAATCTATAATAATTTAGCTTTCTTGAATGTAGAGGCAAACACGTTCATTCTAGACCTTATCTTAGCTGGTAACGTCATTCCTGGAATCATTGTTATTATTTACTCCTGAACTGAATGGTTTACCTGTGGTCTTGCTCCTTTAACATAATTAATTGTTTATAGCAATAATACATATAAAGCGTCCTCATGATCAAAAAGTTCATAACATAGGTACAAGTTTTCTATCTATATAGTAAAATATCATTAAATTCTTTATGCAAAAATGGGTAGGTAAATTAAAAACATTAAATTCATATATGAAACCATTTGAAATGAAAGTAGATGAAAAGCTTAATAGGGTACATAAATTGAAAGCGATAACAAGAAATTAACTAAAATATCTACTTCTATAACATTTCTTTTTTGCAATCCAGGTGGTCTAAACTATGTTCACAATTCGAAGTCTTTGCTTATTAAGTTTTTTCTTATGAGCTACGCAAGTTTTATATTATGATATTCTATTATGACATTTATACAAACAAATTGCCTAGAATAATCAACCACCAAAAAATAAGTTTGACTGGTTGTGCCATCTGTCGTGTAGTAAAAGTATTAGAAAATTTTAACTAGAGACATCTAGTGTTGAATGGTCATACTTTTAATGAATTGCCAGTGAAAACAAATGAGATGGCTATTATACAATAGCAATGCATCATAATATATAAAATGCATATAATAATCTCTAAACGTTATTTTAAACTTAATGTGAGTGGATGGAATTAAAAGACAATTGAATTTAAATTTTAAAATTATTTGCCTATTACCGGCAGAAACACATGACATTAAGATTGAACGATAATTAAAGTATTGATAAGATAACAAATATTAGATTAGTAATAAATAAATAAACTTGCAATGACCAAAAGGCACGCATGCAAATCGCATTTTATTCTAAGTAAACATGCAATTAAATAAACACCAATACTGTTAGTCTTCCACACTTAATTAAAACCCAGAGAACAATAGCACTTCACTATTACTTTCGCTTAATGCGTCGTCTATGAAATGGATCCGTAAACCAGTTCAATATTCTGTAAAACTATAAATATTATTAACATCCCATAAATATTCAGTGGTTTCATTATTTTTTATTTGACTATAGATAATTCGTTGTTATTCAAATGTTACTACTCTAAAATTCATAATGATTATATTTTTAACCATTACAAAACAAATTACTTACATTAAAGCATAATATTAAAAACTTTGAAATCCTTGTAAGTGAAATCCATATTTTTATACAGCACAAACTCATATAAAAATTAAACATTTACTGAAAACATTACAATGAGATTCAACGATATGTGGTCAAAAACGCAGAAAAGGTCCCGTAACTTTAAAATGATTGTATTCTGCATTATATTACACGATATTTCTATAATAATTACATAACTTTTCTCCTGGGAATACGATATTTTAAACGGAGTTTTTGATGGGAACTCGGAATCTTTGTATTTTATCCATAATCTTGTGTTATTTGGCTCTGTATTGTGTAATGTTTTACGTATAGTCTTTACGTAATATAGTTTGGTTATTGTGCACAAGTGAAGTGTATCGGAAATAATACCACGGAACATGGATTCTGACTTGCCACCAAAACTCCCATGAAAGTTCTAACAAGATGGCCACCATCTAGTTTGTTCATTGAAATCATATCAAGAAACTTGTAATGTCGTTTTTTTTTTCGAACTGACTACGTTATTGGCCTAGCAAGATCTTAACAGCTTCACCGGACTACTGTAATATCGGTACTTACTTGACAATGGCAGTAATAGGCTACTAGAAGACTGGTTGTCAAAAATAAAATAGAAGAAGATATTTTGAGCGTTAGAAGTTGGCAACATTGTTATACTGCCATATTGACAGTTCAGATAACTCCGTGTCACTCTAGAATTTTGTCGGTGAGTGACAAGTTGTTTATCAATCAATACGTAATAAATAGCATCCAAACAAAGTGAAATTGTCGCGTATTTATTTAGTATTTCGTTTGCAGAGTACGAAACTGGATCGATTTATAAAGTCGTGAACAGCAACCATGACAAGCACTTTTGTTGTTTGTCTAATCTCCGCAACCATCCTTTATTGCTCAAGTGAGTAAAACGTTTTATTTTTAATGCGTTGTTTTGCGGTTACAATTAATTATGACCTTGTTTTGTGTTTAATTTCAGCTATAGTCGCAAAAATTTTGCATATTTTCGTTTTCAACGTAAATGCGTGGTTGTATAATTCGCTTGTAGGATTTTTTTTGTATAACTACATAGCATTGTATTTCCGTAATTCTATTTAACGAGAAAATGTAATATTTTTCTTTATATTTGTTCAACTTATTTTACAAATATGAATATTCCAAAAATACGCTTGATAATTTTTAAACTTTTTTTTCGAATTACATAAATATAAAAATTTATAGTCTAAATTTTATATTGATAATATTACCTTTGAAGAGTTCTTCGTATGTAATAAATATCTTATGTTGTTATAAGAACACTTTTGCTTATAACAATAGTAATTATGTCAGTTTCCATTATAAACTATTTCTTATTATCTATAATTACTTGATTCTAGTATCTAATGTTGAATAAATATTGTTAAATTATTTATATATATTTATTTTGTGAGTCCTATAAATACTTTTTAGGTAAACATTTTATCTATATTAATAAAAAATTACTATCAATTGTTATGACTGTATTAGTAAAAATTTGATTATAAATTCACAGTAGCCAGTGAATCATATCAATTACTCACTCCTGCATAAGTTCAAATTTCCTGTTTATGTATGTATCAAGTTACTTTGTTTACTGGTATGCTATAACACTGATATTGCTATCAGTTACAATTACATTCAGAATGAATTTTTACTCGAAATCACTCACTTTAAAATGCATGAAGACACTAGATATAAACTTGGTAGGATATAATGATGCTATAGCTCGATTTGAATAGTATATAAATCATTTTAATATGCCCTATATAAAATAATTCCATGTTATTTAAAACCTAAAAGAAAAAAAAATAACACAATATTGATTATATATTATTGCTGCTAATATACAAGTTCTAGATGTTTCAGTTTATAATCATGTGGACATTTTCATGTTCTCTGTTACTTTTATATACAAGGGAGTCAGTAGCTAAAAACCCTAGAAGTAATTATCAATATATTATAGTATTTCATAATCTTTTTGATTTGAAAAGATTCCCTACATATTTAAAAACATAAATAAAAAAATTGAATATTTCAATATTCTCAATGCAAGTATTCCAGAAGTTTCTAAATCTCAGTCACAAATGTCAATATATATTACTCTGAGACATGTAAATTATGAATACTTTGTTATTACGATGCCACTTCATTATGTAAAATTAAAGATGTGTGTATATTTATAATGATAAGTCTGAAGTTGACCTTATATAACAAAATGAGATAAGGATATCTCTATTCTGTTATTTACAGTTTTTATGGAATATATTCTTGTTTCACAGATTTGTCGTTTGCACGACAAGTACCAAAAGAATGCTCCAAAGGACCTGAGGTGTGGTGTCAAAGTCTCAAGTGAGTCATAAATTAAATACTTATGTTTAAAACTAATTTCGATGTGTTATTGTCCTTTATATGACTAATACAGGGCTAAATGAGCCAACATCGCTTCTGTATTAAATGAATAGACTAGTGTTCCGACATGCACTTTTTCAATGAGGATTCGAATCCTTATGTTTGAGATGGAGCTATCGGAGATGTCGTGTAGTGTAGTGGTAGGACTTTCTCTAAGTCCGCTTAGCTAGCAACCAGTTTTAAGTTGAAAATCTATCGCCAAACACTGGCAACTGTACTAGGGAGCAAATTCCCTCTAGGCTCTGAGTCTCTACTATCATAGGTCACATTGTTATTTAACATCCAATGAGGTTGTAGTTCAACACTAAAATCTATACAATATATATTTATGTATAAGTAAATAATATTTCTTATAGTATTTAATTTACTTTAGGAACAAAAAGTTTTTTGTTTTATTAATATAATATGATATTAGCTACTCATTATTTTTATAAGCCTTTTACTCTGTTAATCATTTCGTAATGGTAAATTTTAAAATGATTAATTCAGTGGTTAATCTCAAATAATGAAATTTTTTTTAATGACAAATTACATCAATTAAATTGTAAGGCAGGCACAGACTCAGTACTGTTGTTATGCACACCTATACAAACAACACTATAATAAAGTTTATGAGTTGCAGCCTCAACTATGTGTTTACTATTCTGTGTACCAAGATAATCAATAAAATGAAAATGATTTTGATCCAGATTGATTAAAGCTTGGTATAATTTACATACACGTCTAAAATACAGTAGTCCATGTAGCTTCATATCTATGACTTCAGTGAAAAATGCACCCATTTTTTTTATGTTACATGTTTGTATGTTTTTCTTACTTTGTGTTAATTATTTTATTTCTGTCAATAAACGGAGATAGTTGCCGCTGTTATGTTTCTCAGTAGCTGTAATATATGTATACTATTCGCTTTCAAAATGCTACAAACTAAAAGAAAGTTACGGAGAATTTATCACCAAAGTGTGGAAGGCGTTATGTTAAAATTACAAAAAGACATATGACCTTCATCCTCTCATATCTTCCATTTTCATGTCATGTCTTCAATTCATATCCTACTACCTGGTTAGACCAAACTGTGATCAGATGAAAAGGGACTTAAACTTAAATTTTGTCACATACACAAGTTTTCACCCACGATAAATAAGAATACTCCTTTTGTCCTTCTAATAGTGTTAAAAAAAAACATATATATTAATAATTACCATTGTTATTTCTTGTTATAAAATACCTTTGTTTCATTATTATTTAGATTTATCTTTGTTTTATTTTACAAATCATATAGCTAACCTTACATTGAATCATTGATAACAGGCGTGGCGCAGACTGCGGGGCCGTAGGTCATTGTATAGCGACAGTGTGGGAAACAGAAAATACGGATGTGTCTCCTAATGAAGTCTCCATTAAGTTTGTTCGCCTGTTTAGACAGCTGAAGGACGTTAAGGATCTTATAAATGAGGTACGATATTATATTTAAGGTGTTCTTCATTTCCTTAGTTATTATTTTAATTGAAAGTTATAAATAAAATAAAATAAACATTATCAGTTAAATTATTATCCTAAGTGATATGCTGAAATGAAATATAAATACATATACTTATTAGGTTTTTGTGAAAAAAATTGTTGCAGGTGTTTTGTGGACTAAGTAATATAATACATTTCTTTTCTTTAAATTTTGTCTTTGGCCTCTTTGGAAAATTCCACAATTCCGCCAGTGTCAAGTATATTGAGAACAACTCCAACGATAATATAACAAAAGATTTGAAGTTGATTTTAACCACCATCATTTATGTCTAACATAGACCCAAAGAACTATATACCATTGGGATTAGTAAGTTCCTAAACAACTAAGCTAGTAAATAAATACCATATACGTATACATATATATCTAGTACAGGTAAGTCAAATGCAACAATTAATTAGAGCTTAATTTTATTCAAATTAATATATTTACACATAAAGGTAATAAAAGGAGTGAAGGAAAATGAGAGGAGGAATTGCATATGGGTGGGATGGGATATCTCCTGGGGGAGTATATCATATAGTGACACACGCCGATATGGACAATTAAAGAATGTATGGTCCAAGATTACCTTCATCTAAACCACATTCACATAGTGAGTGATCCCGAACTCTAATTTTTGCCAGATGGACAGGCGTGCATGCATGGTTCAAACGAATTCGGCAGATGACGGATATCATACTCTTGTCCACGTTACGAACCAAGGAAAACCAGGGTTTCGTGGGGATGGTTGGCTGTATATTGCCATAGAATTTCACCTTAACCTTGTGTGTTGTCTGCCACTGAATATTCCATGCTTTAAACATCTGGTGTTTTATACTTGAACATAGATCACCAGGAATGATCTGAAAATGTTCTAAGGAACCTATGTTACCAGCTTGTTTAGCACAGGAATCTGTGGTTTCATTGCCTGGAATGCCTAAGTGGCCCGGAATCCAAGCCAAGACGATTACTACGTTTTGCCATTGACAGATATAGAGGGCTTCTTTGATTTTGTATATTATTGGGAATCTGTATTTAGATTTTAGCCAAAATGGTTTGCAAGCAGCTTTTTGAATCAGTTAAAATAATAGACTTTTTGATATTATGGGATAGTACAAATTTTATAGACTCTAAAATTGCGATTGCCTCACCAGTAAACACTGTTGAAACTGGAGGGCATTTGAAACTTAAAATAATTTTGAAAAATTGTATCCACACGGCGGCTCCCACGTTGTTATTTTGAGCCAGTTTGGATGCGTCGGTGTAGATAACTAGCCAGTCCGGGAATTGAGAAGCAAGTTTATTTTTTAAAATTCTGTCAGCATTTACTATGTCATCCTGAATGCCCAGATCTAGGAGTATATTGGGCTGATGTGACAACGCTTCATAAGGAAGGGAGAAAATAAGTTTACCTGGGAACTGCAGAATGGGAATAGTTAAACGGGAAATTTTGATATAACTGCGGAGAAGACAAGGTAAATCGAATAACGAGTTGTAACCCTCGTTTTCAACTATACACGCTAGATGTCTTAGCTTCTGTAGAAGAGGATGTTGGGAGTTTTGGAAAAGTTTAAGAAGGAACTTGTCCGAAAGAAATTGCCTGTGCAGATAAAGAGGAGGATCCACGCATTCCACTTGCATAGCATTGATGGGCGAGGATTTCATGGCCCCTAGAATAATGCGAAGGCATTTAGACTGGATTTTCGAGAGTTTCTCTGTGGCTCCTTTATTACTAGGATCCAAGAGAAATGCTCCATAGTCTAGATGACTGCGGATGATAGCATTGTACAGCATTTTTTTGGAAAAGGGGTGAGCTCCCCCCAAGCTCCAGATAACGACCGCAGGATGTTGATGTTCTTCTCACATTTACCAGAGACATAATCCCCATGCGAAGACCCAGACATTTTAGCATCCAGCCAAACGCCTAGAAATTTAATCTTAGTTGCCTGGGGAATAACTTCTTTACCCACTCTAATATTAAGTAAAGGGATATTCCTGCGCTTGGAGAACACGACCACTGCACACTTAGGAACTGACAAAGAAAGACCGTGATCCAGTAACCATGGCGTAAGATACTGAAGGGCAGAGTTTAATCTGGAAGAAGCATTGCTCGAGTCCGATACTGTAGTGTATAGAACCAGGTCGTCGGCGTATTGTAAAATGGAACAGTACGGGTTCACAACTTGATCTATGTCATGAGTGTAAAAACTATACGGCAGTGGACTGAGTACAGAGCGTTGTGGTAGACCCTTCCACACAGTACGCGGAGAAGAAAAGAACCCTTGATATTTGATGATGACCTTTCTCTCCATCAGGATGTTGCATATAAAGAAAGCTAGCTTAACCGGGATCCTCAGCTGAATTAGCTTATTCCTGAGGACGGGAAGCATAACATTGTCATATGCAGACGCAATGTCTAGGAAAACTCCAACCAAATACTCTTTTTTCCTAAATGCGACATGCACATCAGTCGTGAAGATCCCAAGACTATCAAGGGTGCTGTTGTCTCGTCTAAACACGAATTGAGACTTGGATATTAGATTGTTGTTCTCCGCGAACCATTCCAGGCGGAGATTAATCATGCGCTGAATTATCTTAACTAGGGCAGATGAAATTTTTATCCTTATTAGAAATATCTTTCTGTCAAAATCTCATCAAGAGAATGATAAAACATATCCTCGAGTAAAATTTAGTCTTGGATTCATTAAAATCAGTTCACTCTGTCAAAAGTTATTGTGATTTAAATGTCGACGCGATTTAAGTACGAGAGAAAGTATATAAGTAAATGGGCGTAATATATTCAGATGATTTTATGTCACTGTTTTTTTACATTAGCTTTCACACGGACGAAATCGCAGGCACAGATAGTTTTAAATAAATTTTGCAAAGAGAAACCAATGGAAACAAAGCGACCTAGAAAACAAAATGTATATTACAAGCGATTATAGATATATACATAACGAGTTGTTATGAATACGAAGCTGTCCTTTGTTTTGAAATCTAATGAGGTCATACAATATCGACTAATCTAGTCAATTTTGCGCTTTAACTGGTTCTTACAAAAATAATACTACCGGGCACGGTATATTTCGTCGTGGCATTTGTTCGCAGGCATGACTACGTGTCATCTATATAGATAAAATGATACAGATCTGTCGTGCGAGCATCAACTATTGGAGAGATTTCTATCTGTTTTTTTTAGTTTAACTTCAAAAAACACTCGGTATTCATTAAAAAAAATACGATATCTTTATTTAATAAAATTATGTAACAAGTTACGATTTTTATAAGGAGAAAAATGTTGTAAGTAAAGTATATATATATATTTTTTAATGAACGACGCAGACGAAGTTGCTCGGGTATCAGTTATCAGTATATTTGTAATCTAGCGGTCGTCGTTTACTTAGAATATACTTATGTGATAGTAAAATGCATTAATTTTGATTAGAGTAACAAAAATAAATGACACACCAACAGATTTATCTACATAACATATACTAGGTGAAAGGTTAGACACTCGCAGTATTTTAGGATATGACACTTCGTGGTTACATTTAATATATAAAATAATAGTATCAAAACAAATACCACTAAACAACAAAGAAAACCTAAGTTAAAGTTTGTTCTGAGACTTTCCAAAGTGTAGCTACAAAAGTAATGAACCTAGGTGCAATGACCGGTGCTGAAAGATAGAAGGGGCGCCCCGGAGTTAATAATTTTCGATAATAAAACGGACAAGAAACCCTTTTGTGTTGTTTATGCCGTTCCGACGTTCACTTTCAATTCAAACCGACGGTCATTCACACTGTGCTTTAACATAGACACTTAGAGGATTGTGTATAAGTTTTGTATGTTTCTAGATAATTCAGTCGAATATTAAGCACTAATTTTTTAAATTTATTTATAACGAGAATCGAGTGCAGATTATCCTCCATAAATATTGCTACTGTCTAAATATTCATCAGGTATAACAAGTGTATTGTTTCCACGATACTTTATCGTATATGTGAGTTTAACCAGTAAATATAATATCGATGATACAAAGTCGAGTTGACGAACATACAAAGACTTTATACGTTAGTCATTGTATATTTCCAGCGTCGATATAGTCTGTCGTACCTATTTCATTGTTGTATGTGTAAGGAAAGAAACATAAGCATTTCTGTTATGTATTTATAGAGTTTCTACTTTTTTAAATTATTTCTCAAGTATAAATTCACCAAGAGCACCGCGTAATAATTTTTGTAGTCACCTCTTACTTGATCTCTTGTGACGTGTTGTACAAAAACATTTTATTGCTAGATAGTGACGAAATGTAATTTTATTTTTTTTATACCATAGGAGGCAAATTGACAGGTAGGTCACGTTAAGTGATGACCACCGTCCATAGACACTTGCATCACCAGGGGAGTCGCAAGTGCATTGCCAACCTGTCTTGGGGGAGAGGGAGGGAAGAGAAGTGGACCTCCGGCGCTCTCACTGATCGAAGGAAATGCAACAATGCAAACACTGTTACTTCACGTCGGTTTTCTGTGATAGGGTGGTACTACCCCGGTCGAGCCGATTCATTCACGCTATAACCATTAATAGTTACCACGTACAGATCCAGATAATCCATATCCAATCCATATTTTAACTCTAATTAAAGATATGGAACTTCGTGCCAAATTCCACTGGACTTAACACATACTCCTTGTCCAATATACTTGCCCAGTCTGAATATAGCCGTGAGTTCGGACTTGAGCATAATATAGTCATGAGTTTAATACAAAACAACGTCAAAATATTATTATAGGAATATAAATTTGGCATTTATCTATAAATTGCCTCGATGTTACAAATATAATATATATAATATATAAATATAATATATGTAATATAGTTATACCTAAATTTTTGTTCTTTGCAACTATGTTCAGGGCGGTCAAAAAGTTTGACGAGGTTTGTACATAACATAATTCGTAAACTCTTCCGGTTGACTAGAACCTCTACCGTTTATTATTTCACTTCGAATATTTCATATTTATAAAAACAGGAATATCTGGCTGCTCGCATCAGCTCCGCCTGCCATGATATCCAATACCCAGCCGGTGCTAAGATCTGCAAAGAGAACACAGCCAATTTGGAGGAATATATGCATCATGTCCTCAAGTCCGATGCGTCTCCCGAAACGATGTGCAAAATTGTCGGCATGTGCAATAACGTGAAACTGAACAACATTATATCACTGAACGTAAGTATTCTACATACGAGCCGTTACATTTTAAACTGAGCTAAGTTCAAATTTAATCGTTCATATAACATGTTTAACTTTTTGAAGACGTTCAGCTTTTGTACATCGAAAGCGAAGTTCAAATTTTGCAGTTCATATAATTTTTAGTTTTTTTTAATGATCTTCATATTTTCAATGTAGAAAATTAAACGATCTTGAGAAATAAAGTAAAATATCAGGAATAGTTAAAAGTGAATTCAGCCTTTTTTGAAATGTAACGAAGTAAATGACGTATTTCATTATCATCAGCAAGCTGTGATACACCCACTGCAGGATCATACGCCTCTTCCTGGCAGTAGGTATCAGCATAACCACCATGTAAGCCCACTACGTAATAGCGATTTCAAACTCTGATATATCCATAGTACTACATTTTGTGGGGTGGTAGGGTATTACAGCCTGACTGGATCGCAACCACCATGCATATTGTGAAAAAGCCCGTCATAGTGATTCGCTTCTGCGGGCCGCGTTTCGGGATCAGCTTGTGCATATCCAGCTTTTCGCAGACCGGCATGACTGTAGCTACCGGCGATGGATAGTGTATCACTCGGTGGTCGCCATTGTTTTTGGACTGTACTGTGCTTACCATCAGGCATAGGGCAGTCATTTTGCCGTGCTACAATAAAAAAAAACATACGGCGGTGCTACAAAAACATTTCTCAGGTTCAGGTTTCCTTGTGATGCTTTCCTTCAGCGTCAGCCGATAGTGTTATCAATTGAAATTGGTAAATGTACACGAATTCCGAAAAAACCGTTGGTACGAGAACCCGTGGACATCAGAATTATATACCACCGGTCAAAACATCTCAATTTTTGGAGATATATATGTAAGGATAGAATAATCAGTGTGTTAGAAATGCTTGATACTGGGAAGTGTTTTTACTTTGAACAGCTTTTGCTAGCGGTTACGCTCGCGTTCATATAAATTTTAAATATCCCTCTGGAACAGTTTATTTTTTGGATGAAAGTGATTTTTTAGTCTTTGCGTGCGTGTATGTGTGTGTAAAAACTCGTGTATGCGACAAAATTCAAGCCTTAATTCCTTCTCAGTTGAGCTCAGATGGGTTCCACACGATAGTAGGGCATGGCAATTGAAAATATCTATACTGATATTATGAAGCTGGAGTTTTGTTGAGGGTTTGTTTGTTTGGTTGAACGCGCTAATCTCAGGAACTATTGGTCCGATTCGAAAAATTCTTTCAGTGTTGATAGGTCATTTATCGAGGAAGGCTATATATATATAATCACGCTAAGGCCAATAGGAGCGGAGCGCCAAAATGGAATGTTTCAAAATGGTTTTTTTTAATCCTTTTGAGAACTTCCGATGCGTCGTAGCGTTGTCCAAAGTAACTATTCCTCGGACGAAGTCGCGGGCAGAAGCTATACACAATATAATCCTATGTTATGATTAATCACTGTGCTTATAATTGAAATTTCGCGCGGACGTAGTCGCGGCCACAGCTAGTATGTCTATATAAATATTTATTTGTCAATAAATTCAAAGGAGTGACGTAAAATTATATAGTAAAATCATGTGTTTCAATATTTTTTTCTATTTTAACAGAAAAAGAAAACATCTGGCGCAAACAAACATAAAGGTTAGTTAACTCTATGTACTATATTAATGTATTGATATTTATTATTCATGAAATAATGATAACGTTTTACAGAATAATACAAGAAATTATAATAGAAATAATAATGGTTTCCCAGTTTTCTAAGATAGTATGTATTACAATCAATGATATTATAATTAAAAAGCTGTAGATACGTTACCTACATCATATTTTGACAAAACAAATTACACGATAACTCACACATACGTAAAGTAATATTGTAACGCCACATTGTCTTAGATAAAATGTGGAAGTAAGACGACGGCATATTCTCAATACCGGTGGGGAAAAAGAAATAGTTATATGTTGCTTAGATACGAGCGGATTGACGGGGCAGCCTTCAAAAATAAGCTAAGTAGCCAAGTTTTAACAAGGCGCTGTAGAATATAATATCATTGATTACAATGCTAACAAAATCTAGTTTGTTACATACATCTTTTTTTAACTTTATACTATATCTGACCAGAAACTTACCTAATGATAAGTTACATGTAGGCTTAAGTTGAAGATGCCGGAACATATATTGAAGACAGAATGTTAATTTGATGGTGGTAAATACGATTGTGGTCATTAGAAAGAACCATAACCATTAAACAAGTTTCATCGCGGTATTTTTTTTCACCGAAAGTTATAGATTATTGCAGGATTCGAACCTATGTCGTTCGACACAGTTTCTGTACACGTTACCATTAAACTATTCTTTCAGAACATATGCTCGGTAGAATGCAATGCTCTTGGGGACCTTCGTACTGGTGCAGTAACTTCAGGTATTGTTAATTTCTAGATTTTTCTATACTAAATGTCGTGTGGTGGTCGGAATTCGGTCATCATAAAGGGCTTAAAGTTTTCTGTTCACGTTTTGTTCATATACATTATCTATATTACAACTTAATAATTTATTTAAATGCATTTAAAGTGTTTCAGTAAATCTTTATTCAGTTATTAAATGTGTTAAAGAGTAAGGTAATGAATTCCATTAGGAGCTGTTCATAAAATATGTTTTGCGAAGTTTGAGCGTTTTAGTCACTTTCCCGCAATGTATTAGCGACCCCCTACCAATATTGCGTCACGAATGATAGATCCACTCCCGTAGAGCAGAGATTCCCAAACTGGGTTCCGCGGAACGTAGGGGTGCCGTAGAATAGTCACCAGGATTCCACCAAAGTTATTTATTATTGGTTACTGGTACTTAACATTGCTCCCATTCGTCACAATCCATCTTTGTGAAACAGGCTTTTCACCCTACTTTATACAAATACAGGTTCACATTAAAACTTTAAGTTAAGAATAATGTGCAAGTTATAGTCCGGTGAAGCTGTTAAGACTTTGCCAGGTTAATAGCGTAGACAGTTCGAGAAAAAAAAGTGTTTCAATTATATTAAAGATTTCTTTAAAAAATGTTCTTAGTATACCAAATAATTACAAATCAACACTCAAATTTAGTGTTGATTTGTAATTATTTGCTATGGGGTTCCATAAAATAAAAGGTATTTGGTTGGTGTTGCGTTATCTTTAAACTTTAGGTAGAGTACCGTACCGTGCCGTAGAGGTACAAATACTACATAAAAAATATATAATACAAATTTTGAATGATTTTCCATCGTAACAAAGAAAATTAATTTTTAAAAACCCAGAGAAATATTTGCATAATTGCTCTATGAACGTTTCCTTAGACCCTCGACCCCCTGTTACACCTTGCCTTAGTAACTGCGAACATATTTTATGGCCATACCTTTAACTATAAAGCGTGATTTTCAAAATTTAAAAAATATAAGCATTAGGTCGTGAAATTATTAACCATGAACTGGTTTGAAACAATTAAAACAATAAAGTTAATTGAAAATATTAATACCCTTAAAGAAACAATATTTATTATTGACAGTATTCAGTACTGTTTATGTATACATACCACCTACCTTGATTTATATGTGTTTTATGAACTTTATTTCTAACATGTTTACTTCAAAACAAGTTTTTTAATATTGTGATTTTTGTGAGTTATTTCGGGATCTTTATATTATTTCTTCTCGTTGTCTTGTTGAAAGTGTTAAATATATATGCCTATAAGCCCTTCGCAAATAGTATTAACAAGCATATTACTTTAAATTAATATAGGATTAAAGACGAGAAAGTATCTAAGCTATATATAATTAAAGTTTTCAAAAAGGTATAGACAGTAATGTTAAAATTACATTTATATTTCACTTTTAAGCCAGATGAAGCAGGGTTAATACACTAACGTGAAGCGATGACTTGTGTTATACGTGGTATATCGTAGTCGCGGTTAAATCTGACAATTGTTTTACCTACAAACTGGTAACAAAAACATGTTCACTTGAACGAAAATGTAGAAACCAGCTGTATTTACAAAATTACAGTATTGAAATGTACAGTAAAGGGTTTTGAATTAATTGTTTCATTAACATTTTATTGTAAAGAATGATGTATTTTTTTTTCTCAAATAAAGAGTTAAAAACAACTTAATATATATTATATTAAAGTTTTATTTAGAACATGACTTCTTATAGAGTAACTACATACTTGTATTTTAATTATATGCAGAATGATACGCAATAAACAATTCTCGAAAATAGTCGTGGAAGAGAAAAAAAAACTTAAAAGATAAAATGATAAACTATATATTTTAATAAGGCTACATATTTTGATATAGCAACTTGTTTTTCGATGTTTACGATACATTTTAATATGAGACACGTATTATAAATTATCATTTAAAACTATATACTTTAAATTCAGAATGTCAACTTGTTTTTTTAATTTAGGATAATATTTGATCTAATAAGTAGGTAATGTTATTTAATACGGAAACGAGAATCGATCGCCGCTGTTGACGTAACTCGAATAAATCGATTATAAAACGCAACAGCGCAATGTAAACGGTTTTGTAACGATTGTTTTCACCGAAAGAGACTATCGAAGAAATATAGTTGATTGTACTTACAATATGCGAATGACCTACATAAATATTATTGGTAATTGTCTTTTATACCAGTGCATTGTTCCTCCAACGTGGTAATAATGTACACAGTGACGCCAAATATTACTAATATGATGTCCGCTTATAAATGACTGCATTATGCGTTATAAATAATATTTAAGATAAAATACAATCTATATATAGATGCCATTTGCACAGACAAAGTCCGGTTTTTTTGTAAAAATAGATTTAAAATATTTATAATTTTTGTTAATTAGACGCATTAGACATTTATTTTTTATTAAATTCGGTTCAAGTTTTTTTTTTATATACATATAATAACGCTTTTGCATATTATGGTTTCTTTTAATATTTATTACCTAAATAATCGCACGCAATTTGATATCGTAAAGAATGTATTAATAACTAGCGCCTGCCCGCGACTTCGTTCGCGTGGTATAGTTACTTTGGGCAAACGCAGCGGAAGCTCTCAAGAGGAAAAAAAACCCGATTTTTAAACATTCTTCATTGGTGCTCCGCTCCTATTGGTCTTAGCGTGATGATATATATATAGCCTATTATATTATATGCAGTAGAATCTCGATAAGGTAACATCCAAGGGAAACACAAAATATTTTAAGTTATAGAGTTTTTAACTTATCAAGGGTTTTCGTTACAGTCGCACTTTCGCCGCACACTTTCTTGAAGTTTTCTAACCAGCCATTGCTATCTTGAAATTTATGGATTTTAAGCGAATAGGCCAACTCTTTAACTTTTTCTTTCACTATGAGTCTGTAACTCTTATGTTTTCACTTGGACACTGTTTGAACCACGTAAATAAATACTGCTCTAGAATAGGGAATTCAGCAATTTTTCGTCATTTACATATAATACTTTTTCCCGATTCTCGTTTCTTCAAGAGTTCAGCTTCATTTTCAATTGTAAGTGATAATGTACTTCCATGTACAACTTCTATCCTTTTTATTCCACTTTTCACCGCTTTTAATTTATGAACGTATGTTAGTATTGTTAATTCTCGTTTTGAACTCATTTTACTTAGGTGACTTTCATCACACAGTTTCCTGGACAGGGATCAACAACTAATCATACAAGTAAGCCCCTGTCCTAAACACCGCAAATACAGCTTTTAGGGATTTCAAAGAAACTATAGGTCATTGTATACTTATTGTTTGTGTTAACAGTTTAACGTGTAAATACATGCAACCAATAAATTTCGAGAAACTTTTTGTTTTTTCAAATGAATGATTTGAAATGACTCATTGGCAGACAGTTTATGTTTTAATTATCGAAACAATTGTTTAAGTAACTGAGTTTGCGTATTTTAAGTAATAGAGGTTTTGTGCTCTGAGGTGAAGGGAACAGATTGTTTTTTGAAGTTATAGAGGTTTTTTACCTTATCGAAGTTCTACTGTATGACTTAAAATTAATAAGTGTTTTGTTACGTAAAAAAGGGTGATTTGAGTATAAACATTTTTTTTTAGTCAATGTTATTCTAAACATTGCAACAGAGTATACTTGTAGTCATTTTGTGCCGATTTTTATTAAAACCATCCTTAGTTTATCTTCATTGGAAATAGATAATTTTTATATTCCTAAAATGAGAGATATTTCAAGTTCAAGTTGCCAAGTTGTTCAAGTTCGGGGCCAACAGTAACCTATCCAAGGTCCAATCTATCTCTGCCAGAATTCAACAAAATTAGTTTTTCAAAATTTAATCGTTCAACAAAATTCTGGCATGAAAAATTACACAATAAGTTTCATTTGTAGTCATACTATTAGCATGTATACTAGCTGGTTTCCGCGACTTCGATCTTATGAAAAAATAGTTCTATTGCTTTGTGGGAACCTTTTTTATTCAAGTTAATAGTGGAATGTTTTTTTTTTTGAGTCTGTACCTAACTGGGTCGCGATCATAATACACATGGCGATAAACGACTATTTTAGTTTGTCATGGTTCGTGGTCAGCCTGTGTATATGCAGATGCCAAGGCGTTTGCAGGGCGGGATGATAGCGACGACTGGCGATAGATTAGATACTTTGCAATCGTTTAATTAAAAAAATGTAATTTTGACATTACTACATAAACCCTACAATTTTTCTACCGATTTTAAGTTATTTTACTTTTAAAATGTATCAATTACTATGTAGCCTCTAAGGGAAAGCTTAATAATATGAAGCCTAGTGCTATATGCTAGTAAAAGTGTTACCAAGTTGGTTCAACAGTTTCGGAGATTAGCCTGTACAAATAACAAATACTTCAATTTTCAAGTCATTTAAGTTGAATAATAATACTTTTAGTGTTAAGAGACAAAAATAATATATTTTTACCCATCGTATCGAAATAAATTTGATTAAAAACGAATATAAATTATTCAGTACGGGTCGAGAATGTAAGGCGACGCACCACTGCGTGTCACGCGTTTGGTCGAAATACACTTACCCCGAGGATACCGATGACATTTGCAAGATTTGCACGGACATGGTGAAGCAGGCACGCGATCAACTCGAAAGTAACACCACTCAGGTACGTGATACTATAGGAAATAATAATATTTTATCAAAGGCCAACGAAACGGTGGCATATGGATTATATTGCTTCCTTGGTACCTTGTACCTTGTTTAGTCCCAATAGAGTAAATTATTCTTTGTGATGTCTGGCGGCAAATGATAACTACACATTATTGTTTTAAATGTATACATTTTAGCTGAAAAAAGTCTGTCATTGAGTTTAAAATATAAATAACATAAACATCGCTTAATTCTAGTTTAATAAAATTTTAAATTACTAAATCTAATTTTCCACCAAAGTACTACTAAATGCTTTAAAAAAATTACAGTATTTTGCAGCTTTTATTCTTAACTTAACCTTACAAATTATTTATTATTTTCATGATAAGCAGACCTCAATATTCCATTGTTTTAATATAATCTTTATAGACCCTCGGGATAAATATAAACATACCTTTCTCCTACGTAATCATATTAGTTTCGCCTCTATCAGTTAAAACAAACAAAGATGAACTCTTCCGAACTTTGGACGCCCTAAGTCATTGTCCGATTACATTTCACAGTTGTTAATCTCCTATACTTAAAACAATTTGAATATTTTTTTTAACTCTCTAGTTCAAGTTAATGAACATACCATAATCTATTAAACAGTATCATGACAATTTCGAAGTAATAATAACTTTTCTCTAAACATTATCTCTCACAATTTAATTCAAATTGGAGGTTTGCATTATTTCGGATCTAAATTCTTTATATCTCATAATGAATTGTCATGAAATATTAATTATCGAGCCCTCAGTGGATGTATAACTTTCTTTTTTTTTTATTGTTGCACGTCAAAATGACTGCACTATGCCTAATGGTAAGCACAGTACAATCCAAAAACAATGGCGACCACCGAGTGACACACTCTCCATCGCCGATCGCCGCTGTCATGCCGGCCTGCAAAAAGCTGGATATGCACAGGCTGGTCCCTAAACGCGACCCGCAGACGCGAATCCCTATGACGGGCTTTTTCGCCATATACATGGTGGTTGCGACCCAGTCAGGCTGTAGAACCATACCACCCCGCTTTCTCATTGCCTCGTTCGTTATTCAGCAGGGTGCACCACGTGCAGGTGCGGTTGGCTTGGATGTCTCAAGTCTTATGATGTTATACGACACCCCTTACACCCCACTTCACTTGAGTCGCGATTCGATCACGTCTTTTAGGCTAAGTTTTAGCTGTGGCTAATCGATCGTCGAGTTCCATGTGATAAGATTTAATTGTAACTAATTGATCACACTTCGATCGTTAGTCGCACATTTTAAATTAAGAATTATTGTGATTTAACTCCGATGCTACTCCAATACCTGCGTGACGAATTTTCGATTATTATGGGGGTATCATTAGGATAAGTCTAAGCTATGATTATTTGGTTCTACGTCGATAGCTAGTCATAACCTTTAAGTTAACACATCGGCTGATTTTTTTAAACCAAGAATTCAAAATGGCCGATCATCTTTTTAACTTTTTTTTTAAGTCACGACGTTGTACATTTCGTGATATGCTAATAGTTTGTACAAATGAAAAAATACATTTTACAATAGATAATTTGTTATTTTTCAAAGTTTAATAAATCAGGATTTTTTTAAAGCAGGTTACATTCTTTTGTAGTTTGTATGGAGCTTAAAAACCATTGCTTTTGGGACAGTCCAGGGTTCAGTTTTAATTTAACTGTTTGATCACACTTTGATCGTTAGACGTACAATTTAGATTAGGTTAGTTAATTACAGTATTTTTCCTTTTAAGAGCAGCAAATATACTTAGTTTCGATTGTAATTCGATATGTTTTTATGTAGGAAGAGTTAAAGGAAGTTTTTGAAGGCTCTTGCAAGCTGATTCCAATTAAAATAGTCGCGAAAGAATGCATGCGCCTCGCCGATGACTTCGTACCGGAGTTGGTGGAAACGCTCGCCTCTCAGATGAACCCTCAGACCGTGTGCTCTGTCGCCGGGCTCTGTAACAGCGTCAAGATCGATACACTCCTTCTAGAATATGTAAGTTTATAGTTACAGTTATTAATCAACTACGATATTTTGAATAATATTACCTTTTAAGATTGTAAGACATAATAATTTATATAAAAAAAAAAAACATTTTTATAAGGTAAAGTATTTTATCACTTAATAGTCGTTAAAGTGTAAATTAGTACGAACGAGTTCTGATCCTGTTTACTTTTTAAATTAATGGTTATATTACATTCATTTTTTTAAATCACTTACAGAAACATGTCATACCGGATTCATCACATGCTTAGATGATTACTATTAGATACTAAATATAAATAAAACTAAAGAGTTTGTTGTTTGACCGCTCTGGTCTCCAGAATGGCTGAACCGATTTGGATAACATTTTTTTACTCGCCGATAGGGGGACTTTTCTATTTGTGACACGCAGTAATGATAGAATTTAAGATGTAATTCAAAATCAGTAAAATACTCGTATATTTAAGGGTTTTATGATGACATAATTGTTATTAAAAAAAAAACAGCCCCAAAACAATGTAAAAAAAAACGTGTAGTTCACGTGAACAAAGACGCTGGCAGGAAGTAGTATAATAAAGAATATGATATTAAGTTTAGTACAGTCTTTAACAATATACACTAAGCTAGATAATTGGTTGTTTTGTACTGATTAATAGTACGTTCCTGGCTATCAATAATGATAGCACTATTTATACTGCGTGGTGACCTCACATCGCGCCATTTTATACGTATTATTAGGTATATTATTTATTAATACATTTTAAACATTATAAACGGCTGTGTATTATTTTTATATAGAGAAAAACATGTTCGCTTTGTTGATTGTAAATATATGTGGGATATGTGTTTTTTTTTCTCTAACTGACTACGCTATTGACCTAGCAAGGTCTTAACAGCTTCACCGGACTACTAAGGCGAGCGCTTAAGGCACTCAGCCGATTTTTGTTTGAGACTCGTGTTTGTAAAGTATCTTTCACACGTATCTGTTTGTTCCATCAACACACCCAATAGTTTTTAATACAATTTCTTAATAAATAGTACGTCTTAACCACTATTGTATCGTCGTTCACGCTTCTCGTCATCATTATTCTGGTTTCATACCAGAATTCCTATCATCTCTTTTACTCACTCTTGGTTAATTCGTAAAGTCATCTCTATCACATCGTCATTCGCTTACCAATAACAGAATACACAACAGATAATTTTTATTTATAATAAGCAAAGGTCGCCCTCGGTCATACATTCTACATATATAAATATATTTACGAGTTGAATAACCCTTAAATCAACGGTATTTTTAATATTTTGAAACTAATTAAAAATAAAATTAACTTACCCGTAAAAATAATGTCAGCTTTTTTCTTTACACGTAAGGTATTTTCTAAGTTTTTGAGTAAAATTAAGTGTAAATGGAATGTAGGCAATTGGCAACAATATGCATTTAATGGTTAAACTTAAAAATTAAAATCTATGCTATTGTTAAAAGTCAGTTTGTAGATAGTAAACCTTGTGATTACTAATCCGATTCTAGAACTTCTGCATCTTTACAAAGCTGCGTTCGCTCTGAGTGCCATAGACTATATTCAATACTAGCTTCTGCTCGCGACTTCGTCTGCGTGCAATAATGACTTTGGGCTAACTAACACACAGAGGAAGCTCTCAAAAGGAAAAATATACAAATTTTCATCTCCTATTTCCTATTGTTATTTTACACCCTTGAGGGTAAAACTTTTACAAACTTTGTATTTATTTATATCGAATCAACGGCCTATAAATTGTTTCAAGCTTTTAGCTCTAAAAATGACGATACTTCCATACAACATTGGATCCCCCTTTCAACCCTTTAAAAAGTAGCCTAGTCCTTTCTCAGGCTCTAGACTATATGTGTACCAAATTTCATTTAAATCGGTTCAGTAATTTTGGCGTGAAAGCGCGACAGACAGACAGAGTTACTTTCGCATTTATAATATTAGTAAGGAGAGTATATTATACATTATTGCAACTAGTTCTTGCGACACGAATACGGTGGTATTCGTTGTCGTGGAAAGGATTTTATTGTCTCAAGACTCAACTGTATTTTACTTGGATTAATAATGGGCAGTTCTTTTGTTTTTTTTTTAATTGTATCTTTATTTTTTTATTATATTTTAGAACTCGCAGAAGGAACGCGTCGTCGGCTGCAACAACTGTCAAAGCACCGTTGGAGCTCTGAGGAAGAAATTCGATCAAACGCCATATGAAGACTTCCTAGTCGGTTTATTGAAGGTAAATTTGATCCGTCTTTATTAAAGATCGTAAACTATTTATAAGGGACTATATACGCAATTACTAATCCAATTTATAAAAAAGCTATATCTAGGCTGATATTATATATTATGTTATTTTAATTAACGTGTAAAATTTCAGATATGTTTAGTATAGCGTAAAACAAACCCTCTGTTTCGCGTCATTCATTACATGAAAACAGCTGAGCAAATTTAAATGTAATTCTCAAATATATGGGACTAAATCTGGAAAAGGATTTAGAATACATTTCATTACGATTTTCGAAATGAACCAAAATATACGTGTACTTTTATAGTCAAGAAAAAAAATCTAATTTTTTAATGTACACACAGAGAGACATGATATAATTAACTACATACATAATTAATTACCTTAAGTAAATATCCAAGACATATGTGCAGTAGTCCGGTGAAGCTGTGAAGACCCTGCCAGGTCAATAGCGTAGTCAGTTCGAGAAAAAAAAAAACCCAAGACATATGTGATTTCCTATATTGGCGAGTACCGCCATCTATTGTTTAAAAAATCTACATAATGTGTAAATGTCACTTCTAAATATAAAATATAAATTGTAATATGAAGTAGTTACTAGAGGGTGCTACCAAATATAAGTTTTACGTTAAAAAAGCGCAGTAAATTCTTAATTAATAAAGGCTATTTAGATGAAATAGTTTTTCTTCTATATAAGATGCGAAAGGTTAGACACTAGCAGTATTCTAGGAACAACACTTCATGGTTACATTTAACACAAAAATAATAATATCAACACAATTAGTAATAGATAATAAAGAGAACCTTAGGTAAAGTTTGTTCTAAGAAATTCAAAAGTATGGATAATAACTTAAATAAACCTAGGTTGAATGACCGGTGATAAAACCTGCGAGCGGCGAACCGGAGTTAATAACTTTCTATAATAAAACGGACAATAAACCCTTTTGTTTGTTCAAACTTCGAAAAATTATCCTTTGTTAGTTTGTTGGCTTCACTTTCAAGTCACGTTCATTTCACTCGACGATCATTGACATAGAGAGCTTTAACATAGACGCTTAGAAGATTCTGTATAATTTTTATATGTTTCTAGATAATTAGGTCAAATATTAAGCACCTATTTTTTTAATAGATTTAGAATGAGAATCGAGTGCAGTGTGTCTATACACAATACCATCCTATGATTTTATTACTCACTGTGTTTATAATAGAAATTTCACGCGTATATATATATATAATATAATATAATATAAACATTCACCTGGTATAAATAAGCGAAGATAAAACAGTTCGGTACTTTTTACTGAATGAAATACAGATAATAATATTAACATGTGAAGAAAAAACTTTGATCCCTTTATTATGGTCGAATTTTAACGACTGGACGATCATTAGTTATTTTTAACAACAAGATTGGGATAATCGGTTTTTAAACTTTATTTCTTTAGTGGACATCAGAATCTATTGCCCATCAGTCATAAGGATGTTAGGATAATTCCTATTTTCTTAGTTGGAGGAGTAGTTTTCGGCATTGCTTGCGTTATAATATTTTCTTACATCGATGTATTTAAGCGAATAGTATAGTGTCCGTGATATAAAAAAAATTGAACCACAATGAACATGTTAAAAAGTATCATTAGAATCTGATAAATAGCCTAGCCTAAATCCACTAATATATACTCACAGAGTTATAGAGAGATTATATATACAGAAATACTGGAAAGGCTAAATAACTAAGGAGTCATTGACAGTTTTAGTACTTAGTCAATTAACCTGTTCGCCGTTAAACAAAAAAATCCTAATTAACTAACTTGTGGACATATTTATATAAATAAATGTAGCGTTACATATAACTAGTATATACCTTTGGTAGGTGGTAGAGTCATGCTGAAGCTATTACTGGTGTTAGCATGAATGGGTCGACTCGTCCGGGGTAGTACCACCCGCCCATAGAAAACCGACGTGAAGTAATAATGCTTGCATTGTTGCCTTCCGTTCGGTCAGTGAGAGCGCCGGAGGCCCACCTCCCCTCCCCTTCTTTCTACTCTCTCTCCCCTTCCCTCAAACACAAGCTGGCAACGCACATTCGACTCCCCTGGTGTTGTTAGTGTCTATGGACGGTCGTTTGCCTGCTATGATATAAAAAAAATGACACATATGAACATACACTTTGTTTGTTAATACTTTATGCACTTGTTTGTAATTATTTATTTTATTTTTTAACACCTTAATCATTGAAATGATATCATAATACAATAATATTCAATATGCATGTTATTGTTGCCAGTAAATGAGGCAATATCTAGCAGAAACGTTGAACTATTTATTCAAATAATAATGTATTAAATAAACATGCAATATAAAGTAATTATAACATATTAGCCATTTAGCATTTTCATCATCTAACATGCAAAATTTTATAATATCTGGTTAGTAAATTAGATTCTTCCAACTTCTGTATGTATGAACAAATTACAAACAGTTAATTTATCCAGGTATGTCGTGGAATGGACTCCTTGTCGGACTCGTGCTCGATGCTTGTGTTCAAATACTACGAGAATATTGTGGAAGCTGTGAAAAAGGACCTGACTCCACAAAGCATTTGTCACGTCAGCGGACAGTGTACCCACAAGTTCCACTCTCATGGAGAGTTTACTTTCCCACACCAGGTCACCGAGTTTGCCAGCACCGAGTAAGTTTGTTAATTTTGTTCTTAGATTTATTTTATCCTTTCAAGCGGAATTGTTTCTTAGTGAACTCGTGTCATAATCAATTGAAGTAATTAGAGGATGAAGGTGATATGTAAAAATTTTAAATTTTACAGAAATGTGCTCCAAAGTTTGTTTATATGTTTGATTATAATATATATACTAAGTTATATATAATTTTTCATTTAGGTCGTAAAATATAAAATATATTTGCATATCATCAATATCACCTTCATCTACTCTTGTCTTCAATTATCATATCTTACTGTGTATTCATTGAATTTTTATAAAAAGTATAACTTTAAACTGAAATGCAGACTTTTTTGTCCTAGTGTTTGTTATATTATAGCTTAAATGGGTATTATTAAGAAAAGATTTTTGATAAACAATACCTTAAAAGTAATAAAAATATAATATTCCTGAGTTTTTTTAATTGTAAATGGGATTCGGATAAACCTTCGCAGAGTTATTTACCAATTTAAAGAAAAAATACAACAAATTAAGAAAATTATTATTCACATATATTTAAAGAAGGAACTATATTATACAATCTTTATATAGGGTTACTGCTGCTTAATAGATCACGGTATTAAAAGATATACTTACCGATTATTTTGTTAGAGACTTTTTAGCTTTTACTGATAAAACTGGTTTACTGGTAAGATTGTGGTAGGAGTAAATAAGGTCAATTTTCATGAATAACATTTAAGATTGCTTGGAAAGAACATTCCTGAAAACCCAATAGAAACGCATTAAAAAGTAGGAAAAACTAAAGTCGCAGTGTAAAAGCGTCTTGGACCTAAAAGTCTCCTCGTACACAAACGTCTATTTTAACAAATGTCACTGTTTTTTAGTGATGTTCCTTGTGAATTCTGTGAACAAATTGTAACTCATCTCCGTGACGTCCTCATTGCAAACACAACAGAGCTGGAATTCTACAAAGTATTGCAAGGTAACCCTATCCATGAAATCCTTGTTTATGATGTTTTTTTTTAATTATAAATTGATAGAACGATAACATTTTCTATATATTACTAATTGAAAGCTGCAAAGATCCAGTGACAGTAATATAATTAGGAAAACCAAGAAATTGGTGGATTCGTGATTCTATTGCATGTTTTAAACCATATGGGGTATTATAAGCTATACCTATGTAATGTGATCATAAGTGATGTGTCTGTGTTATTTGTTTGTTTGTTCTTTTAATTTTGTAACATTATTATGATCGACTGTACGTCTGTCTATCATATGGGCTGCCATCGAAAATTAGCGCTGCAATACTGCATACTGTACTTATTTCCTTGAATGGGTTTGTCAATTGTTAGACATTTTTTTCTCATTTTTCACATGTATTTTTTTGTGAAATTTGTTTGTTTTAATTTAAGTTAAGTGTATTTTTTTTAATATCAAAAGGAAGCAAACGAACAGGTGTGTCATCTGCTGATGTTAAGTAATCACCACCGTCCATAGACACTAGCAACACCAGGGGAGTCGAAAGTGCGTTGCCAGCTTGTGTTTGAGGGAAGGGGAGGGAGGGGCAAAGTAGAAAGAAGGGGAGGGGAGGTGGGCCTCCGGCGCTCTCACTGACCGAACGGAAGGCAACAATGCAAGCACTGTTACTTCACGTGTTTTCTATGGGCGGGTGGTACCACCCCGGACGAGCCGACTCACTCATGCTGAAACTAGCAATAGCTATAGCGTGGCTCTACCACCTACAGTTGTTCCAACAATAAACATTGCTTTCTTTCTTTTTTCTATAGTTAATGAAATTTCTATGATTTATTGGTACACAACAAATGACTTAAACTGATAGGTCTAGAAACAATTATACTGGTGTTGTGTAGCTTAAGTGGACATTATTAATACGTTATTTTTGATAATCAATACTCTAAATATTATAAAAATATATTTATAAACAGGAAATATTTAGACGTTCAACAATCATCATATATCTGACAGACATCATTGTATCTACTATTATAATGGACTTGTAATTTTTTTGGTTTCTTTGATGTCATGTCTGTAACTACTGATGTGATATTAAAAAATATTTCACTAACAATAGTTATGTTTTATTCTTATCAATTTTCATACTGTAATTGATGCGTTTCATTTTCAATGGCAAACTACTGAACAAATTCGATTGTAGTTTTTAGATTAATTAGAAGTAAACTAGAGCGTGTTATATATTATTAAGCTTTCATATAAGCACTCTGCATTAAAAAAGTTATATAAAAAAACAAAATGTTATTAAGATAACTTATAAAAAAAATACTGACTAAACATGATTATTTAACTACCCGTAAAAAATCTGTCTGTTGATCGGCCTCAGTCAATGAAAGCAGATCACAAATATTCTAGAGAATTCATAAACGTGTTATGGAATAATGCAAATTCAATTATTTTATTATTATTGTAGGCCTTTGCAAACAAACCGGTAATTTCAAGGACGAATGTCTACATTTAGCCGAAGAGTACTACCCAATCATATACAACTTCCTCGTGACGGATCTGAAACCTGACAGTGTATGCAAAATGATCGGAATCTGCGCCGGGAACGTAACCGACGTCCCAGTAGCGCCGCTCGTGGCTAAAGAACTAATCATCAAAGCCATCACACAGTCACCGACACTGATCGGTGCTGAGGAAGCAAAGGTACTTTTAATTAGCACATAGAATCACGTACAGACACACACACACATCCACGCACTTGCACACGATCACATGAATGTACAAGCCCACATCCACGCATATACAGACACATCTACGCACATGCACACGATCACATCAATGTACAAGCTTACATCGACGCATATACACACATTCATAGACACACATCTACGTGCATGCACACGATCACATGAATGTACAAGCACACATCCACGCACATACACACATGTCTACGCACATGCACACGATCACATCAATGTACAAGTTTACATCCACGCATATACACACATTCATACACACACATCTACGCACATGCACACGATCACATGAATGTACAAGCACACATCCACGCATATACACACATATCTACGCACATGCACACGATCACATCAATGTACAAGCTTACATCCACGCATATACACACATTCATAGACACACATCTACGTGCATGCACACGATCACATGAATGTACAAGCACACATCCACGCACATACACACATGTCTACGCACATGCACACGATCACATCAATGTACAAGTTTACATCCACGCATATACACACATTCATACACACACATCTACGCACATGCACACGATCACATGAATGTACAAGCACACATCCACGCATATACACACATATCTACGCACATGCACACGATCACATCAATGTACAAGTTTACATCCACGCATATACACACATTCATACACACACATCTACGCACATGCACACGATCACATGAATGTACAAGCACACATCCGCGCATATACACACATCCATTCACACGCTTGTGCACACATCTATCTAAAGTTTAAATTTATAGCCACAAGCTAAGCATTCAGTTGGCTTATGCGGAGCTATGTCAAAGTTATCAAATTCAACGACTTTCGAAAAACTTAGTTATTACTTTGCGAATAAAAAAACTATGACAATATAATAATGTAACAGTCACTTTTCTATACCTTTTTGATTATCATTATTACTCGATTGTCACTGGCTTGATCCTTCATTGCGGAAATGTTAAGACGGTTTCCATTCCTTGTTTCACTCTTATCTCTTTCATTTTTTCAATACTCTTACAACATGCATGGTTCGATTTACTTTTTACGATTAAAGACATTTCACAGACTCGATACTTTTTATTTCGAACTCACTACGCTATTGGCCTCAGGGCCTCAGCTTCACCGGACTACAACAGACTTGACACGGTATTTTGTGTTAGCATAATTGTTAACCCTGTGATTAGCTTTGATTCGATATTATTAGATAGATAGATTATAATAGATATTATAAGATTGTTCTATATAAAAATTATTTTATATAGAAAAATCTAGTGTCCTAATGTTTGTTCCCGATGAACTCCGAAACTACTCAACCGATCTTCATGAAAGTTGGCTTTTGTGCATAATTTGGTCCAATTTGAGAGATAGGATAATTTATATTTCGATGAATGGTCTCAATATTTTATAATTGCAAATTAAATTATTCTCAATGTTGATTATTGTCATTAGTTGTTAGTCTCGAACAGATGGCGCTTTAAATTAGTTTGTTGTTAGAAAACTGTAGGACCGACTATTAATACGTATCACATAGATGGCGCCACGTTTGAATTTTGAATTTATTTTTCAACTCCCGATTACTTTATGGTGCACGTGTTCTGTTAGTCTATAACTAAGCCATATCAACGTGTGGTCGGGTCGACTTTTTTTTTTGTATATCATAGGAGACACACGAACAGGTGGGACACCTGATGTAAGTGACCACCACCGTCCATAGACATTTGCAACACCAGGTGAGTCGCAAGTGCGTTGCCAGCCTGTGTTGAGGGGGCGAGGAAGGGAAGGGGAGGGGAGGTGTTCTTCCGGCGCTGTCACTGACCGAACGAAACGCAATAATGCAAGCACTGTTACTTCACGTCAGTTTTCTGTGAGAGGGTGGCACTACCATGCTGTTCATGCTGAAACCAGTAATGACTTCAGCGTGACTCTACCACCTACAAAATACCACCACCACCTACCACCTACTACTACTTAGACTATGAATTCGGAATCTAAGATTGCTCTGAGTAAACTACTTAGCAAAGTTTAAGCTGAGCTAAGAATAAAAGAAAGCTGGGTACGCTCTTTACATTTCACCTTAACATCCCGCAAAAACTCTTTTACAGCATTATATGTACTAGCGGGCGCCCAGTGATCGACATTCGACCATAGTTCATTGATTTCTTAAAGGGATAAATATTATAATAATAGTTGTATGTTATAATATCATTGTTGAATGTAGAATGAAAAAGGGTAATTGGAACGTAAGAGTAAAATAATACATACAGTCGAGCATAGCAACCTCCTTCACAACCTTTTTTGAAGTCCTTTATTGACAGATGTCAAAATGTCTTTTTTATTTACATGTGTGTATATGTTGTGTAAAATTGAAGCAGTAGTGTGAGTAATGCATATTTTAATTAATGTAATGTACTTCTAATGCATTTTATATAAAATAAATAGCTTTCTGCACTTCTCCTCCATATAAATTTTAACTATGCCAAATTTCACGTCCATCCGTTCGCCGAATTCCGTTAAAAAGGGATACAAAGTTTAGGCTTCACGTATTAATATATAGATTTGTGAATTGTATTATTACAGATAGCAAAAGTGCCAATCGCTAAGAAACAGACAAACGTACGTGTGATGGGGGAAGTGAAGCCGGGACCGCTGCCCATCGAGCGTATGTTCGTCTCAGTACCGCAAAGCAAAGTGGGCTGCTCCTTCTGCCAGTACTTCCTGCACTACCTTCAGGTGGAACTCAGCGACTCGAGGATCGAGGTTCGTCCATATCAGAAATCCTTTTTTAAAGTAAAACTTGATGAGTGTGTGACTAGAGCATTACGAAAACGTGTGATCAAGCGAGGCGAACGGAAGTTGAGAGGGAGATATAAATTAGTGAAGATAGAAAGAGAGAGAGAGTTACGTTTCGTATTTTCAAAGAAAACAATAAATAAATTTAAATATCTGTAGAAAATTAATATATGTATATATATTATACGTATAGGTATAAATATATAAACACATACAGTGCTGGTCGTATAATTAGAAACACTATCAACGATCCTTGGCATTATGTAAGATACTTCAACGCAATCGTTTTTTATTTTGAAATTAAACAATAAATAGGACAACAATATGTTCAACGATTTAACATTTACTAGAAAAACAATATAAATCCCATTACACAAGTGCAGTTTCAATATTACATTACGGACAAACATTTAAATCAGTTTTAATGTATGAACAATAATGGTCAACTAATTAGAAACAACGACAAAAAAGTATAAAAAACAATATTTTTTAAAGTATTAGTAATTAATATTGTTTTTACGAAATAGCTACTATCCACAGCCTATCAATACTTATAATTAATATTTAGTCGCGTATCCCTTATTTTCAATAACAGCACTGCAACGACGTGGCATTGATTCAATCAATTTCATACATTTTACTAGGGGAATTGAATTCCATGCTTCAACAAATGCTTCATATAGTTCGTTTTGATTGGTGTTACGTTTCTTTGAGACTTTCTTTTTAACAATATACCACTGATTTTTTATCGGGTTTACATCCGAACTATTTGCTGGCCAGTCTAAAACGGATATACGCTGTTCTCTAAGGAAACATTTGACGCTATTGGCCGTGTTGAGGGTCATTGTCATGCTGAAAGATCCAGGTTACAGGCAAATGATCGTCCGAGTAGGGAATCATTGTGTGCTCCAAGATATTTTTGTATTGCCATGATCCATTGTACCTTCAATCTTCCGAACGGGTCCAACTCCACATCCGGAAAAATACCCCCAAACTTTAATGTTACCGCCACCGTGCTTGACTATACTCCTTGTGTATTTATAATTAAAAGCATTGTTTACAGGACGTCTAACATTGCGTTTTCCATCGGAATTTACCATATTTATTTTTGTTTCATCTGTAAATAACACATTTTTACATTCTCGTACCGTACAATTAACATATTTTTTGCGAATAATAATCGCTTGTCTCGGTTTTGCTTGGTAAGAAACGGTACCTTTCTAGAGATTCTTCCAAACAATTTTGCTTCCACTAATCTTCGGCGTATCAGTCTTGACTAGATGTTTCACGGGTCATCAGGCGAAAAAACTGCATTTTTAATCTGGTTGGAGCCTTTAATTTGGTCTTTTTTAGCAACACGAATGATTAGCGTATCTTTTCTGGGAGAGGTTTTTCTTGGCCGAGCCTTTCTAAGAACATTTTCAAAAGTTCCATGTGTTTTATAATGATCAATTGCATTAAAAACTTTCTTAACAGAACAATTTAAAAGCTCAGCTATTCTTCTGTACGCCCACTTATGATCTATATGTAAATTAACAATAATTTGCCTAGTAGACGCGTCACAACTTTTATTTTTGCATATTTTGAACAAATTAAAATCCAGATTGAGAATTATGGGTAGGAGTTTTTGTCGGGATTTTGGTCTGTCATGTAGTGGATTTTATATTTTATTCATAATCTTGTGTTACTTGACTCTATATTGTGTAAAATTGGTGGCGTTTTATGTAATATACTTCGTTTATTGTGCATAAGTGCGTGTTAATCAATATAAGTTAAATTTGGGCCTTTTTCATTAATTACATCGAAATGCACATCTATACTAATTTTATAAAGCTGAGGAGTTTGTTTATTTGAACACGCTAATCTCAGGAACTCTACTGGTCCTATTTGAAACGTTCATTCAGTGTCAGATAGTTCATTTATCGAGGAAGGCTATTATCACCACGCTAAGACTTATAGGAGTGGAGCATCAATGAAGATTGTTTCAAAATCGGGGTAACCATACGTATTATTTAAAAATATTTTCACCTTCTCCGTAAACGAAGTTGCGAGTTAAAGTTAGCGTTATCCTCAAATCCCATTCCAGGTGGACGAAGTCGCGAACGGTAGGTAGTATAATATAAAATGTCTTCACTAGAATCGTTTAAAAGTTTATTGTGATGAATCATTAACTGGTCTTTGAACGGCAATTAACGTTTTACATTTTCTCATTTAGTATATAATAATTCGGGATCGTAACAGCGTGTGGTCGGAGAGGATGATCACTTCACATTCGAAGTCTGATGACTAATAATGTATTATGAATATGACTTATGGTTCACGGAGCGTGTATAACTTACATATATATATATACTAGCGCGCCGGGCGGACGTTATTCTGCCTTGATAATAAAGAAAATCTAAAATTCAACCGCAGCGCCACCTACCGGGTCCAAATGAGTCTAAACCATTCTCGGATCCACTGGAACACGCACACAAAATTTCATCAAAATCGGTCCAGCCGTTTAGGAGGAGTTCAGTGACATACACATGTAGGGAAGAAATTTATATATAAATATATATATGCATACGTATAGATGGAGCTAAATAAGTTTTACTTCAGTCGTGTGGCCTAAAGCACACTCGTTTCTTTTGTCCTCATTGACCGCTTCCATGTTTTCCAGTAATGTATAGACTCTGTGTTTGCCCAATGTTGACTTCTTTGGCCAAATATGTTTTTAACAGACTTCAAAAAAAGGAGGAGGTTATCAATTCGACTGTATTTTTTTTAAATTTTTTTTTCATGTTTGTTACCTCATAACTTTGGACTGGGTGAACCGATTTTGATTATTCTTTTTTTATTTGAAAGCTGGTACTTCCAGTGTGGTCCCATTTCAATTTGGTACAGTTCCGACAACGGCATCCAGTGCAAAACCGTATAAGTTTTAAATTTGCATTAAGTATGTACACGACAAATAGACGAATAACTCAATATTACGCTAACCGATTTCGATGATTCATTTTTTATTGAAAAGGATGTACTTCAAGGGTAGTTTGATGAGAGTTTGGTTAGGTTCTGATTATGGGATCCGTGACAAAGTAAGAAAACTTTCAAGAAACGAGCCTACTCCTTTCTTAAGGGCCGGCAACGCATCTGTGTTTCCTCTCGTGTCGCAATTGTCCATGGGCGGCCGTGATCACTTACCATCAGGTGACCCGTATGTTCGTTTGCCACCAATATTATAAAAAAAACTCTTCAATTCTTAGGAGCCTATTGTGCTTATGTTCGTTGCTGTGTTGCAACATGACGCAAGCATTGTAATTACATTACTTAAGGTGTATTATATGTGAAGCGATGGTAGCCGAGTTGGTGGTAGAAACTATCGCGGATTATTGATAAGGTTGCGTTCGTACCAAACGTTACTTATTGTACAACCAATTGAAACCATATCGCATACCATACCGATAGATACCATACCGCAAAAATGCGCATATTTTAATATACTTAAGGCGGAACGGAGTTCGCGGGCACTGCTAGTAAAATATATTTATGTACACTAAAAATGGAAAAATAAAGTAAATTTTCAAAAAAAAGTATTAACCGACTTCAATATCAATCAAAATCCCATAAGGCACTAAAAAGCGGAAAATAAATAGTTTATCAAATTAACCAAATGAAATAAATCATATGAATATGTATGCTACCTAGAGATGTATTGGAAGTCGGTGCCAACCAAACCGAAAATCATATCACCTACATAGGTACAAAGTTTAAGTCCAATCTCGCGTCTCTGTAATACAAAAATTTTGGTTGGTACCGACTTCCAGTACATCTCTAGGTAGCACACATATTCATATGATTTATTTCATTTGGTTAATTTGATAAACTATTTATTTTCCGCTTTTTAGTGCCTTATGGGATTTTGATTGATATTGAAGTCGGTTAATACTTTTTTTTGAAAATTTACTTTATTAAGAAATGGTTTTATCATTCACATTATACAGCGTTTGACCACAATATCATGTCATTTTAAATAACAATGTGGACTAAGATTGGTAATCACTACAAACCTACACGGGAATAAGGACTACACCATTGTTATATTGGAATTTATTTATATTATATCGAAATATAATATGCTATCTCCCAAGTTGGATCAAATTATACATTAATGCCAACTTTCATAGAAATTATTTATGTGAACAGAGGGAGGTTACCGACGCAGTGGAGAAGGCATGCGATAAATTGCCCCAGAGCTTGAACGATGAGTGCAAACAGTTCGTCGAGCAGTATGGTCCCGCTGTGATCGCGCTCATCGTACAGGAAATCGATCCTTCCAGTGTAAGTATACCTAATTTATAGTATTAGTCGTATGTATATAAATAAAATTGAAGTGTCTGTTTGTTATATTAAAATAACAACTTTGTACTAAATGGATATTTTCTTTTTTATCTCATTTAGGTCCTGATAAAGCGCTTAATAACGAGAAGAAAGTGTATTTAGTATTTATAACAAAGAAAAAATAGTTTTTTTCGTTCACATTGGTTAAATGTTATGAGATATATCAAAATAATATACTACGGAATTGTACTTCTTAAAGTTGACCACAGAAAAGTTTGCGATGGTATATGTCTTAAAGACAACCCCCGCCGATCATTTTTTTATTTTAAATATAAAAAATATCTTGGTGATATGTGACGTTATTTTTATTATCACAATATGAATCAATTGGACAAATGTAGATCAGAACTGTCTCCAAACAGAGCGTGTTCACGCCCGCCCGCGTAACCACAGATCACGCCGCCGTGGTCTGGGGGTAAATTTCGCTCCCGCACACCAGACTAGGCCCCTTTCGGCAGCGGCTCAGACCTAGGTCCGTTCCCTCGGCGTGGAGCCCTTGAGTGCGCTGCTCGCGCGATACAGTGACACAAAATCTTACGTCACTGCAACAACAATACACATATCACTTCCACACACGTGCACGCACACATACTTACACATGGAAGTGGAAGGGTTTTATTTTTTCCCTTATCAAACTGAAATAGTTAAGAAAAAATTATCCGACACAAAATATATATAAGAGTTGTTGAGGTATGTATGCTTGGTACACATATATGTTTCAATAAGTCATATAATTACGAATATATAGCTTAGCTCAGATAGGTCACGAATTTCATGAGTCAGGCAACAGCTCAAGCCGAGGTGTGCCGTGTACCCTTGAGCTAGTTGTTAAATAAAATCGGCTGAGTGCCTTAAGCGCTCACCTTAGTAGTCCGGTGAAGCTGTTAAGACCATGCTAGGAATTTAAAATTTATCACTGTCAGTCTGTAAAAGACACTTTGGGGGTCATAGGCCTCAACCTATAGGAAGGTATGGGCATTAACACCACGCCAGCTCATGACATATTAGCGATTTCATACTCCGATATATCCACAGTTCTATATTGTTTACACAAACAATTATACATTTCGCGGGTTCAGGTTTCCTCATGGTGTTCTCCTTCAGCCAATAGTATCACCCAATTAAATCAGTAAATGTTCTCGAATTCCGAAGAATTCGTTGGTACATGCCAGGGTTCGAACCTGCTGACAACGGACTGATATTTCACCAGTCAAAGTTTTATCTCGACGGCGGGGGAAAATGAACAAAATTGAATGACAAAACAACAAAATTTATAGCTATTTTATAATAAGCAACCAGGTTTGATGCCGGAACAGATTTTTTACAACGTCCATGTTCAGAAAAACGACTTCAAAATGTACGACATAACGATGAAACTATGAAAATCGGCGAATCTTTTTTTTCTTCTATTAGAAGAAAGAAAAGGTATTTACTGTTGGAAAACATCACAAACAACAAGATAAATAAAGGAAACATACTCATAGTTTAATTTAATAATCAACAATGACACCTCCATTCGGCTACATGCTGCCGTACAACAACTAAAATATTACAGGACTAAAAAAAACAATAAATAATAATCTATACTAACTAGTGGGCGCCCAGTGGTCGACATTCGACCATAGTTCATTGATTCTTTAAGTTTGAATTTTATTAGGGTTAATTTGTTGAATGTAGAATGAAAAAGGGTAATTGGAACGTAAGAGTAAAATAATACATACAGTCGAGCATAGCAACCTCCTTCACAACCTTTTTTTGAAGTCCATTATTGACAGACGTCAAAATGTCTTTTTATTTACATGTGTGTATATGTTGTGTAAAATTGAAGCAGTAGTGTGAGTAATGCATCTTTTAATTAATTCAATGTACTTCTAATACATTTTATATAAAATAAATAGCTTTCTGCACTTCTCCTCCATATAAACTTTAACTATGCCAAATTTCACGTTCGTCCGTTCGCGCAATTCCGTTAAAAAGGGGTACAAAGTTTAGGCTTCACGTTAATATATATGATGATATTATAAAGAGGTAAAGTCTCAGGAACTACTGGTCCGATTTGAAGAATTCTTTCAGTGTTATATAGCTCATTTATCGGGGAAGGTTATAGGCTATACATCATCACGCTAAGATCCATAGGAGCGGAGTACCAATGAAGAATGTTTCAAAATCGGGGTATTTTTTCCTCTTGAGAGCTTCCATTGCGTGTTAGCGTTAACACAAAGTAACTATTCCAAGCGGACGAAGTCGCGGGCTGAGGCTAGTAAAATATAAACATTGAAAAAGTTACAAATTTACTTGCAGCAACAAATTTTCGCTCATTTGTAGATTCAATATCCAATGATTTACTTTGTTTTCGTGCTACTTTGATATGAAGCTAATAGTAATTGCGTTTTTTTGCAAATGACACAAGCAATAAAAGCACCATTTTGGTAACAATCAACAATGTAGCTCTAAATATGGTTGTATTCATTGAATTTTGCTCATTTTTCGCTGCGACTGTGATGGAGGTACAAGTCAAACCACTCGACCATAACTACTTCTTAACCGACTTCAAAAAAAGGAGGAGGTTCTCAATTCGACTGTTTTTTTTATGTCTGTTACTTCATAACTTTGGACTGGGTTAACCGATTTTGATTATTCTTTTCTTATTTGAAAGCTGGTACTTCCCGTGTGGTCCCATTTCAATTTGGTCCAGTTCTGACAACGGCATGCAATGCAAAACCCTATAAGTTTTATAAAATAAAATGTTGTTTGTATGAAGATTCTTACGTAACTCCTATGACTTTGATGCACTGTAAATATCAAAGTGGTAAGAAATGGAGCTAAATCGTTTAGACACTTATGTACGTTTAGACACATTAGTACATTGGCAAAGAGTGTCGCTAGTTAGTAATAAAAATAATACTTGTTGTAAAGTAACTTAAGTAATTTATAAAAAAAGACACCTTCTGTTTTTCTAATACTCTGACTTTGTTGTTTGAATTCGCGGCGTATGTACTTACCTTATTCTATTGTTGTCCTCTATCTCTCTTCATAGCTTAGGTATTTCTTGGTCTCTCGTTGGTCGAGTACTGTATTCTGTTCTAGAAAAACATGTCACTAAGATTCAACCTTGATATTTTACTGTAAACAGGCTCAAAGAAGATTCTTCTTCTTCTCATCCTTATCCCACCTAATTAGGGTCGGCACAACATGTTTTCCTTTCCCACTCCCCTTTGTCAGACGTCATCCCAGTATTTACACCTTCCATATTCCTTTTTCGGTCTTCCTCTAGTCGTATATCCGTCCACCATCATACTTAGAACTTTTCTAATTGCATGGTTTTCACCTCTCGTGACATCCCCATACAATGTTAACCTTTTACTCCTCAACTTCTCTGTCACTGGTGCTACTTGCAAACTTACTCTGATATACTCTTTGTCAATGAAAATTCTTTAAAAAAAACCATACTCAGAAACATAGATTTATTAATTTCCAACTACAGTCTTTATTAAAAATCTAAACTGAATTTTATTAACAGGTTTGCCCAGCACTGGATATATGTCCTCAAGTGGAGGAAGTAAAACACGTGGCCATCAACCCTGGTAAATCCAGCTGCCCGCTGTGCTTGTTCGCTGTGGAACAACTCGAGGCCACGTTGAAGGATAACCGTAGTGTGGTAACTATTCACCCTTCATTATTAATAAGTTAAATCGGGAGTCTTTGGCGGGATCTTGTAATGTCATTTAGTGCACTTATTTTATTTATAATCTTGTGTTATTTCACTCTATATTTTGTAATATTAGTGGTTTTTTTATGGTATGTAGTTTGGTTATTGTGTACAAGTGAATTGTTGTGTATTATTGACATTTATATTAAAATATTACAAAAGAATGCCGAAAACTAACGTTTACCACCTCTACAGTGAAATTAATCTCATTATTTAAAAATTAACCCGAATGCCAAGTTTCACTTCTATCGCGTGTCAACTCAGACTTTTCTTTTTTTTTGTTCAGGAAAACATTCGCAAAGCTCTCGACGGACTGTGCACGCGTCTGTCGCAGAAATTACGTACGGAATGCGTTGATTTCGTGGACACTTACACGAACCAACTGATCGACATGTTGGTCAGTGATATGTCTGCGCAGGAGATCTGCGTGTTCCTGAAGCTGTGCTCTGATCAAGTGAAAGATCCGCTGAACGTTACGCGTTCCTCCGTTGACAAGTTCCATGAGAAACCGAAACTGAGAGGGGACAGGAACAACTTCAGGAAGAAGTCTCTGCTACCCGCACACATGCTTGAAACCGGCAAAGGTGATATCGGTAAGTGATAATTGAGTTTTTGACTGGATCTTAATTTGTTATGTGGTGGCTTTTATATTCTACTAGCTTCTGGCCGCAACACACAGCGGAATTTCTCAAAAGGAAAAAAGAAACCGATTTTGAAACATTCTTCATCAGTGCTCCGCTCCTATTGGTCTTAGCGTTATGATATATAGCCTATAGCCTCCCTCGATAAACGAGCTATCTAACACTGAATGAATTTATCAAATTGGACCAGTTGTTCCTGAGTTTAGCGCATTCATCCGAAGAAACAAACCCTCTAACTTTATAATATTAGTATAGATTCATAATCGCTTGCTACTTGACTCTTATATTTTGTAATATTGGTGGTATTTTACGTAATATTCGGTTACTATGCATAAATGACGTGCATGGAAAATAATACCACGGAGCATGGATTCTGAGATGCTAGAAAATCTCCATGGGAAGTTCTAACAAGGAGACCACCATCATGTCAGAACATTATAATGATCACAAGACACTTGCAATATTATTACCTACTTGCCATAAAAAAAAATAAAGTGATACTTGTCGATAGCACTAACCCCTCGTCTGATTTTTTTAACTCAGATCTCAAAATGCCGATTCGTGTTTTTAATTTCTTTTTTATTCTATTTCACGACATCGTAAATTGGAACCATAAAGGTTTAGAAAAAATACATTTTACATAAAAATTACGATAAACAATTTGTTATTTTTCAAAGTTTTGTAATAAATTGGGTGTTTTTTTGAAATTTATACTGCCAATAGTCTGTTAATTGTTATACAGTGATTTTGGTTTTCGAGACAAAAATCACAGGAATAACGCATTTTTCAATATAATCGGAACTAATTGAAAGTATATTAAACTTAACCATACTACATTGTTAAATGAAACTTCTTATTTATTTATTTAGTTTATAGGTAATATTCTTATGGTAATATTCTATTGAAATTCTGATCCGCAATCTTTTTGTGTGACGATGCAGTGGTGGAGGTAAACACTGTGTCGGGTAGAGTGGGAGGAGTGTCTCGTTCACCTTTGGTTATTGGAAAACAGTGAGACATACCAAGTTTCGTTTTCTTTTTGAAGGTTTTACTTTTACCGCGTGTGAAATATACATTTTTTTTTTGTTAACAACATTATACTGTACCTCGACTAGCGGAATAAACAGGCTTTTTAATTTCCATTAATTTATTTTATTTCAACTCCAGATCCGTTTCGCACAAACACTTGTCAACAACGAAACTACGAAACGAAATAATGAGATATTGTATAATTTAAATTTATATAAAACTATAGTAGCGAATGGGTCGGCGCGCCCGGGGTAGTACCACCCTCTCACAGAACACCGACGTGAAGTAACAGTGCTTGCATTGTTGCCTTCCGTTCGGTCAGTGAGAGCGCCGGAGGCCCCCTTCCCCCTTCCTACCCCAAACACAGGCTGGCAACGCACTTGCGACTCCCCTGGTGTTGTTAGTGTCTATGGACGTTGGTGATCATTTAACATCAAGTGACTCCACCTGTTCGTTTGCCTCCTATGACATAAAAAAAGTGTAATAAATAATAATAAATAGTGATACCGTGATCATTTCGTTTTGTGCTCGCATTTTACCCGAATGACGCCGACTAGTGACGATGCCAACGGAAATAACGGATCCCCGACATATATGTATTAAAAAAAAATCAGCCTGTAAGAGGGACATTTAGACATTTAGCCTCTTCCCGAAGGAAGGTATGGGCGTAATCACCACTCCAGCCCACGACGTATTGGCGATTTCAAACTCTGAGAAATCCACAGTTCTATGTTTTTTCCCACATACAGTAGTACTACAAGAACATTTCTCAGGTTCAGGTTTCCTCACGATGTTTTCCTTCACCGTCAGCCGATAGTATTACCAATTTATATGTATTATTCTTAATTATGATTAAGTGGTACTTCATTATGCTTTTTGTTTATTTTTGTATTGTTTTGACCAGAAACTAACGAGATCCCCGACAACACTGTAAACGGTCGTCCCGTGAAGCCACTACAAGGGCCGAGCACCGTTTGCGTTATCTGCGAATTCGTATTGAAAGAAATCGACGATCAAATCAAAGACAAACATAACGAGGTATTTCACTTTTTAATACATTACATTTAATTTGTATGTATCTATGTGACATGTACAGTATAAATGTATTGTAAATTTCCCATTCCAATTTCATATATAATAACTTGCTATGAGAGGTAACAGTATATAATTGATAATATAAGATAATACCAGTGTAAAAAAAATCTAGTCTTACAAAATGATCTAAAGTTTTTAAACGAAGTTTCTTAACCCAGTTTGCAGTAGGAGTTAACTAGTAGAAATCGTCACGTAAGAGAAAAACGTTACATCTGCCTATAATTCCGAAGCCTTTCCAAGTTTTCAGAAGGATATACTTCCCGAAATTACCTCGTGTAAGTTGGTTGCAATCCAGCCTGATACAATTATGTTCTATCACTTGGCAAATGTATTATTGTACCGTTCATAATTAGGAAATATTTAACGTATCGATGCTCCTTTATCGAAGAAAGAAGTAACTCAAAAAAACAATGTTGTGAAAATTTACCTTAAAATTAAATGGAAGCAATTTAGCCATTCTAAAACTACGGTTAAGTTGTTATATTGCTATTTGGTAGTTGTGAAAAATATCATTATTTTTAACATAATGTCGTTTAAATATAGCATTTTAAAAAAAGGTTCCTACTTAACTTTTTTTTTTAAATAAAACGTGTTATATAATAATTTCAATACAGACGGAGTAACAGCGTAGTGCACTACGATAATTCACATAAAACCGAATTAAATCACAATTCTACCAAAAAAAGTATATACATTTTTTTAAATAACATTACATAAACAAAAGTAATCAATTTTTTAAACAAATTAAAGTAAATAAGATTATTAATTTTTATAATAACATCAACTTATTTGATATTACTTCACATTATTAGTTATCTTCAGAGACGTAAGTTACTCACGCGTTTATATAAAAAAGATAACAGTCGTCTATTTTCATAGTTTTTATATTATAGTGGCTGTTGAAAGTGGACGTATTCTCCTCACAAGGTTAATTTACTTTACAAAACGCGTAGAACGTAAATTTTGAACTAAATCTTTGTTTTAATGAAAGGAGCGATATGTATATCATCATCAACATGATCAGCCCGTCAGTGACCCACTGCAGGTTCATAGGCCTCTTTTCGAAGGAAATCATAATCATTCGCCAGCCCACGAGATAGTACTAAATTTATCAGGTTCAGGTGTCCTCGTGATGTTTTTACGTTCACTGTCAACCGATAGTATTATCAATTTAACAGCACACACGGTACACGCCAGGGTTCAAACCTGCGGACAGTGGGGTGATATTCCACTGGTTAAATCACTAGGTCACCACAACCAATGATATAATAAGTAAAAAGTAGGTACTTCATAAGGGCTTCGATATCGCCTTGTTTCTTTTTTTCTTGAACTTACTACGCTATTGACCTAGCAAGGTATTAACAGCTTCACCAGACTACTAAGGCGAGCGCTTAAGGCACTCAGCCGATTTTATTTGGGCAACCAGCTCAAGGGTGCACGGCACACCTCGGCTTGGCTGTTGCCTGTTCATGCAATTCGCGACCTATCCGAGCTAACCTAAGATAAGCTAAACTATTCATACATATATGAGTTGTTGAAACATACATGTGTACCAAGCATACATATCTCAACAACTCTTATGTGTATTTTGTGTAGGTAAGGATTCTAAACTATTACAGTTCGAAACAGCTGCCTCGTCAATCCGACTGTATCCAAACAACATATAGCTATTTCTTCTCACCACCGATATTAAAAGTATGCCATCTTACTTCCACGTTTTATCTAAGACGGTGCGGCGTGACAATATTACTTTACGTATGTGTGCGTTATCCTGCCATTTGTTTTGTTAAAGTATGATGTATGTGACGTGTCTACAGCTTTCTTAGTTATAATATCATTGAACTTGACATGGTTTATGTTATTTCAGTGATTAATAATGATTTATTTTTTTACAACAAAAGGACGAAGTGAAGAAAATAGTTCACGGCGTGTGTAAGCGAATGCCGAAGTCAGTGAAGGGACAATGCGATCAATTCGTGGACAAGTACGCGGATTTGGTGATCAGTTTACTTGCACAGGAACTTGATCCCAGTGAAGTGTGCACAGAGTTGAAACTATGCAAATCCAACCTACACAACTTCGATAAAGTTAGAGGTAATTTTTTTTCATTAAAGACGAACTAACTTTCAGCTCGCGTTAGGGTACTTTGAAACAGTGATTTTTTCCCTGAAAAGTAAAGTTTTTTCTATACCTTTTTTTTTTCTCGAACTGACTACGCTATTGACCTAGCAAGGTCTTAACAGCTTCACCGGACTACCAAGGCGAGCGCTTAAGGCACTAAGCCGATTTTTCTTTGGGTTTTTCTATACCCCAGACAATATGCTTTATATTATTACAGTGATTTTTAGATAGTTTTGTGGTATTAAATTTCCACCGATAAATGGTAGACATAGGGGCTCAGTATATCAGTGAAGTTGAGGTCACTCAGCGATATCTTTACTTCGCACTTATCACTTAACATCTACATTTGAGGCATATAAAATCAAAAACAGCTAAGTGCCAAATTTGCAGGAAACGAAAATTTTTTTTATCTATTCTCAGAGTTGGAGTTTTACTTATATTCAAAGTTTCAATTTTAGGGAGTGGCATAGGCTATTGATTTTGCCTGCCTATGGCCATCAGCTCTAAAAGAGAAGTTCAAGAAATTAAAAAATGCGATAATTCGTTAACTGTATTTTATTCTTACTTTACTTCTTATTTGATGATTTGGTTGTACTTAAATGTATTTGATCTCAAAATCAATTTTAAAACGAAAATTAAAAGGCTGTATTTTATTTCTTGTAGGAATTAAATGGTGATTTGCAACCAATAAGACTAGATGGCTCCATACTCAGTTCATTTTTAGAACTTGTGGCACTTAGCTGTCTTTGATTCTATATGCCTCATTTGTTAGTACACTTACTGCTTAAACAAAGTGTGACCCGAACAAAGCCTTGAGAAAAATCTATTATATACAATGTAGCTATATAACACATTTATACATATAAGAATATAAATGTAATGTGTCTTTACTTTTTCGATTGACGTGAAAAAAAAAATGTCGCCAGTATCTAGGAAGAATAAGTAATAGAATACATTTCAATCATTTTTAGAAATGTCTGTCTGTTTGTCTGTTTGTATGAACACGCATCACTGCTAAAGTACGGGGTTCACAATAAAACCTCACCTCAAATCATAAACCATATCCTCCAAAGTGACCGTAGTCTTTGTTTCATTAAAATCGGTTCAATCTATCAAAAGTTATTGTAATTTGATAGACGGCTCGAGTTCAGTACGCGAAAAGAGTAGTAATTAATCTATAATAATATTTTAAAACTGGAGGGTTTGTTTTTTTTTTTTTTTTTTGGTTGAATTCCCTAATCTTAGAAACTACCGGTCCGATTTGATGTATATATCATTACCCTAAGATCCGTAGGAGCGGAGCACCAATAAATGTTTAAAAATCGGATTTTTTGTTTCGTTTTGAGAGCGTCCGCTTCGTGTTAGCGTTAACGCAAAGTAACTATTTCATGCGAACGAAGTCGCGGGCAGAAGCTTGTATATATATATATATGTCGGGGAGAACGTTATTCCCGTTGACATCGTCATTAGTGGTTACGGCATTAGTGGGCGTCATTCGGGTAAAATGCGAGCACAAAACACAATGTAGACAGTTTCATGTATTTTAATTTAGATTCAACAATAGTTTTACACTATACAATGATATCGTTGCAAAAATTAACAACTACGACCGAGCAGCGAGTTCGGGGCACCGATCTTACTTTAATCACCGAATATAATAATACTCTCATCAACGATCCAACTCGATCTGGTGCTACCAAACGAATGTCCCATATCAACTGTCCACCTTCTAAAAGTAAAGATGGCGCCTCGACCACGCTCGAGGCATTAGCTCTGCTCTGATTGGTCATTACGTAAATTACATTGTATGTAGCTTCTATTACATTATTAAGGTTTTAAGCTATAGAAAAATGTAACAAATGAAATAGAATAAATATTAAGTATTTTGAAAGTAATAAAACTGTACGCCTTTTAAAGTAAATGGTTGTCTTGACTCCGCTCGAGGCACATGGTCTGTTCTGATTGGTCGTTATGTGAATTACAATATTCTTAACTTTTATCAGATTATTAAGGCTTTTAAGTTATGTAAAAATGTTATAAATCAAATAAAATTAAATTAAGAATTTAGATGAAGACAAATAATATTATGTGTGCAAACAATAATCAACTCGACTTATAGCTTCCTCCGACATATATATTTACGACCAGCAGGTGAGATCTTGGACTGCGCCGTTTGCGAAACAGTCGTGATGGCCGTCAAGAAAGTGCTGAGCAACGAGGCCGTCGACCGCGACATCGTGCATATCGTCGAGAAGTCCTGTAACATGTTGCCCGCTAAATACTCCACCAGGGTGAGCTTATTTACCGCTAATCTCCACTCAAAAATATAATTTAGTTCAATATTTAAAAAAAACTGGGTGTGTCGTAAATACACACGATAGAAGTGAAATTTTTATATTGAATAAATACAAGAAAAACTCATTCGTGTATTGACCGCGTCCGACTGCTTTAACATTCGTGACGAGACGAGAACCGGTGTTTTTAACACTCTACCAGAAACAGTGTTTACGCCCGCCACTTTTCGTCACACAAAATGGTTGCGGATAAGATTTTTCACCGATCCTGATATCTGTTAAATTGATATTAATGCTTATAACTATTGAAGTTGATTTTTTCGTTATTTATTATTATATTATATTTGTGATATTTATGCGTAAATTAATAAAACACTTCTTCATTCGGGGCATCTTGTAATTGAAAGGGAAGAATCACTGACAACATAGAACGTTTTCATAAATACAGATAAAACTATACATAGATTATATTAGTTTCTTAACAATAACCCCAAGAAAACGTATAATAATACGCGGCGTAGATAACACTGGAAAGTTCTCTATCTACGAATAAAAACTTCGACAGACACGATTGGATTACTTCCGAGATTAGCGCGGACATACTACAGACACTTCTATTTTATGTACACGTACATATTCTGAATGCAAAGCTTTTAAAAATAAATGTTTAACCAGCGAATAGGAAATAACTATGCTATAAACCAAAAAAAGGTTATTTTTGATCGTACAACTAGAGCAATCTATTTTACTTTTGGTTGTTTCGGAGATTAGTGCAGACAAACTACATACGCTTATTATTTTATGTATACGTATATATTGTATATGCAACGTTCCAAACACAAAAGAAAAGAAAATAGGTATTTGGCTATAGAAAGTAGAAGAAAGAAATGTGATATAAACCGAAGCATATATTACAAAGATCGTCGAAAGGTTTCACTTTTGTCACGTGTGCTGAGTTGCACGTGCTCTTTTGCTTCGCATCTAGAACAATCTGTTTACTTTTTTCCTTCGATCAACAATAACTAGATAAAGGGTCACGTACAAAATCGAAGCTAACTGCTGTCCGCGTAAATATATACTTATGTAGGTAGCTATTTGTTTACTCAGAAAGAGAGAAGAAAGTTTTATAACAGTTTTTTTAATGTCAACTTAAATACAACCCACCTACTAATAAAGTCACAAATGTTCAAAATATTATCTAATACTTACGATAAAACGAGCAAAGCAATAAATTACTCCCGTCACAAATGAAAAGAAAACATAAACAACATTTAGTGAGAATTCAACCTTAACACGCAATGAATAAAGTACTTTTTTCCATTATTGTGCGTGGTTGGCGAGCCTTGGCCAAACATTTGTACCACAGGTTTAAAATCGGTAATTTTGTTCAAAATTTGATATTATTTGTTGGTTTAAAGCTTAAAATATAACTTATTCAACATGTATTTAGCGAAAGTAAGATACTCCGGCCGTTAAATTGCTTTTTCGGGTATTATTTTTGCGTCTTTTGAATACACTGCGGCATTGTGAAACGTGCTTACATTGGCTGTGTTTCAAACAAAATAAAAGCTCACATTTCAACTGAGCTGTTATTTACCGAGACGTATTTTTCGCACCGACCCGATATCTAGTTATTGTTGATCGAAGTATATATATATATATATATATACAACTTGAGAGTGCCATAAATATATATATATATATCTAGAACAATCTATTTTACCCTATTTACATTATTTCAGTGTCACACAATGATGGAAGTGTACGGGGACAGTGTGATCCACCTGATCGAGGAGTTCGGCGTGAAGGGCGTCTGCCAGAAGATCGGCCTCTGTAGCGATACAGAGACGGCCTACGTCCAAATGTATAGAGAGAAGAGGAATTGAATCAGTAAGCTAATTTATCTATCTATAAGTTTTTTAACAGCTTCACCGGGCTACTAAGGCGAGCGCTTAAGGCACTCAACCGATTTTATTTTCACAACTACCTCAAGGGTTTATTATGTAATTTTGTGTATTCATATTTTATATTAATTATTGGCCTTTATTTATTATATTTATCTGTGATTCCGGAATTCGGCCGCCTGGAATTTAGTAAAAAAACATATGTTCAATGTAAACGTGCGCGCGCTGTTCTGAACACTTTTTTATATCATAGGAGGCAAACGAACATGCGGGTCACCTGATGGTAAGTGATCATCGCCGTCTACCGATACTAGTAATACCAGGGGACTCGCAAGTGCGTTACCGTCGTTTTAAAGTAGTGTACGCTACTAACACTATGTTAGTATATTATATTTTCGCAAAGTTCTATTTTATTTCCTAAAATAAAAGTAAATAAAGTATTTTTTTTTATTTTTTTTTTTTATGTCATAGGTGGCAAACGAACAGGTGGGTCACCTGCTGTTAAGTGATCACCACCATCCATGGACACTAACAACCCCAGAGGAGTCGCAAGTGCATTGCCATCTTTCGGAGGGAAGGGTTAGGGGAGGGAAAGGGAGAGGAGAGAGGAGAGGGGAGGGGAGATGGGTCTCCGGCGCTCTCACTGACCGAACGAAACGCAACAATGCAAGCACTGTTACTTCACGTCGGTTTTCTATGAGAGGGTGGTACTACCCCGGGCGAGCCGACCCATTCATACTGAAACCAATAATAGTTTTTCAGCGTGGCTCTATAACTATTTACCAGTGAAAGTCCCATCAACATCCGTCCAACCTTTTCAAAGATTATCCGGAACAAATAGACAAAGAAAAATTTTAAGAATCGTTTTTTTTATATAATTACTTTTATATTAATTTAGTTAGAAACATACACACAACACATTTTTTATTAAACTGATGCGCCCTTTTGACACTTACATCCCCTGTATAACCTAGATCATTATTACATATATTATTAGATTTTTTGTAGCACGGTTTAATAAAGGCACTGTGTCTAATCTTGAGAACAGTACAATAAAAGTGACCGTCAACAACCGAACAGCCGCTACTGCCGTGCTAAAGTCGTTTTTTAGAAGTTAGAGTCACTGTGACTACCTTTATCATGATGTTGTCGTGATACAGTCACTGTACCATCCCGTTTGATCGCTCGACATAAATCTGCTCATCTCGAAATACGACACACCTGTATGAAGATCGCAATATAAATCCATAAAACTGTTATGTCCTCCCTCCCACTATTATTTATCATTGCATAGTATAAAACAAAGTCCCATACCGTGTCTGTCTGTCTGTGTGTTCGGGATAAACTCGAAAAGTACTGAACGGATTTTCAAGCGGTTTTCACCAGTAGATAAAGTGATTCATTAGGAACGTTTTGGTATTTAATTTGTCAAGGATTTTTTTTAATAATCAGGGCGGGACAACGTCTGCCGGGTCCGCTAGTAATATATATATAGAAGTATAACTATCTGGGCAGTGAGAATTTTTTAGAAATTCAACCCCTAAAATGGTGACAGTTTGTATGAGAATCCGTCAGTTATTCTTTTAAGTCTTTATTAAGGTTATATAAATAAGAAGTTGAAAATAATGATTGTATTAGAGTAGACGCTACTTTGCACTTCCGCCTGGAATCGATGGAACACTACTACGTCTGACTGCAACATAAAACAAATCAATTAATCAATATATCACTTATACACATATATATTAATTAACAATACATAAAATTAACAATATATATCAATTAACAATACATATCAATTAATTTGTTTTAATTGATTTGTTTTATGTTGCAGTCAGACGTAGTAGTGCTAATATTAATGATGGATTTCCGCAAAGTAACGCCTTCTTCAATCAAATAATGATTGTATATAGAATGTCTATAAAACCACTAGTGATTTATAATCTGGAAATCATTGGAATTTTAATTTTATTTATCTTTTCCAGGTACTCTACTATTCTCTACATAATATTATTGTAATCTCTTATTATTTTTATTGACTTAAGACATACATTTTTTTTATTACCAAAAGTGTTTAGTTTAAGTTTGGTTTGTAGTTCTGACGTATACAACGTAATTCTCTCTGCAAATATTTTATTTTCATATTAAAACGTCAAATATGTTCTAGAAAATTTGATTAGAATCTGTGTGTGTACTTATTAGTGGCAATAATTTGATATTAATAAAAAAAAATCGAATTTGAGGGACAATTTCAATGTAATTATGGTTATATCTTGTAATAATGTAACAATGTTTAAAGGGCGTCACGGAATTAGAGTTAAATACTGTGTTAATTGTATTGTTTATCTAAATTGTTTGAGTACTAGACATATAGCTATTTTGTAACTATTTTCATGTGAACTCCTCCATGTTAACCACTTACTAACCTGTGATAGCTCCTTTGTAAAGTGTTTCTTTAAATAAATTTATCTATATATAATTGTTTGTTTTATTGAATGATTAAAAAAACATGACTTGCTACTAAGGTCATCAGTATTATGAATGCCGATAAAATGACAGCTGACAGAGTTGACGATATGTTTAACATTAAAATGGAAATACTTAATAAGTTTGGTGTATTAATAAAAAAACAGCGATTTTTTATCTATGACTTATGTAATTGAAAACGGCAAGGTTTTTTTTTATCTGTGACTCATGTAATTGAAAACGCAAATTAAATAAGGTTATGTTGAGTTTTTGGCGGGATCTTGGTCTGTCATGTAGTGGGTTTTATTTTTTATTCATAATCTTGTGTTACTTGATTCTATATTGTGTAAAATTGGTGGTGTTTTATGTAATATAGTTTGTTTGTTGAGCATAAGTGAAGTGAATGGAAAATAATGCCACGGAACATGAATTCTGAGATGCCACAAAAATTCCATGGAAAGTTCTAACAAGTTGGCCACCATCTTGTTAGTTCATTGAAATTATATCAGGAAACTTGTAATATCGATACTCACTTGACAATGGCAGTGATGGTCTAAAAGATTGGTAGCCAAAAATAAAGTTAAAAAAAAAAAAGGTTATGTCATATTTCAATAAATATAGCATTTCAACTGTCATCTTCTGGAAGATTTTGTAAGTCTCCATAGTAAAGTTTATTCTAGTGATACTAATTCCTCACAACAGTACCTCAAATTTGAGCAAAATGAACTTCATAAACCTTATCTTTATTTACTTACCGATGAACAACGACAATAACCCAAATCCTTGTCACATAGTCATAATACAGTGTTTTCTCGCATATTCTATACTTAATTTGGAAGCATTGATATGTCAAAACCCAAGATACACAGTCTCGAATAAAAGTAACGCTTAAAACCGTCTTCGAAATCTCACCGGTATATTTGAGTGCTTATTTTATGCTAGTTTTGCTATAAGCTTATGTTAATGCAAATTCAACCTTACGCCAATTATTTAAAGTTGTTTTTACAAAGTAATGTACAAAAAGTTAAAAGACGCGAGTGACGAGAGACTATTTGAAATGAGTGCACAATTCTCAATTGTGCTCTCATTTTATGCGGACGGTTTTGAGACGTTAACTGTGTATCTTGGGTTTTATATATCAATGTTTAGAAGACATATTTTTCTTAGATTAAATATGTTATAACAATTTATAGATATTATTTTGATTGTACATAAAGCATTTCAAAGATTTTTTGATCTTCCAAATTCTTTTCACTTTCTTTGTACTAACAAACATAACTTTTATAAATTGTAGCGTGTTTTAACATTTCTAGAAAAGCTAAATTATATTGTTACTAATTGAGTGTTTCCTTTGAGGAAATACCTTACTGTAAGACAGCGGTTCCCAAAGTTCTGAAACTGCAACATTCAACAAATAACTCCCTATTTTACGAAAACCATCCTTCAACGAACGTTAGCGGAATTTAAGATAACATTTCAAACAGCAATTATATATTAACTGGAATCATTGTTCAGTAAAAATAATTGAAAGTATCAATGAGCCGTATAACAATTTCGCAGAATTCGGATTACTTTTCTACGAAACTCGAGTTCTGGAGAATCCACTATAAGAATTGCCGCTTCATACGAAACTAAAATATGAATATATATTTAATCGTATAATAGGTTTTCATAATATTGACAACATCTTATTAACTTCATACAAAACAAAATGGCGTCCTGATAGCATTGATGTATATAAAACTCAAGATGCCACATTCAACATCTAAAAACCCTCCGCACAAAATAAGCACACAATTGAAAATTATGCGTTCATTTCAAAAAGTCTCGCGTCGCTTGCGTTCTTGGAAAAACAAACTACAAATCATTCAGATAAGGTTGAATTTGCAGAATCATACGTTCTACGCATAACTATATCCACGTATGTATATTGGGGAGTTTTTGCGGACGGTTTTGAGCGCTACTTTTATTCGAGACTGTGTCTTCGGTTTTTATATGTCAATGCCTGTTATTACTAGTTAAATAAAGTTTCTTCTGATGGAACGGGAGTGTGGCAGCGTTTGTCCTCTCTCTGTTCCGGCGGTTGCGGAGCTAGTTGTGGCTCGTTCGGGTTGTGACGGCGCAAGTATTCCGCCAGCCACAGCACCGGTTCCGCGGGACGCTCGTGTGCTAAAGCCGTTAGAGCTGGCAAAAGCGTTCCCGTTAGGTGCTTCTGAATGTAATCGTTTACTTGCCAATTGCGCAGTACCGGACCGACGATCACTACGCAGATAAAATATACTAATTATAGGGTCGTATTTAACATTTGAGACTTCGGTGACCCAAAGGCAACGATGAAGAACAAGACTCGAATAATTTTAAAATATTTAAAAAATAAAGAAGAATGTCAGTTCAGACGCGGTAGAAGTGAAATTTAGTATTCTGATTAATTTTTAAGAGGATTAAATGAATACACTACGGGGGTAAACATTAACTTTCGGCATTATTTTATAATGTTATAATACAAATTAACAATATCAGTAATACACGACACAAAATAATTTTTAAAAGTGCACAATTGTCACTACGATCCGACCGAAAGTAATGCGCTTAGATTTCAACGTTTCACTCTTTCTCTCTCTCTTTGTATTTATTTCGAGTAAATTATTAATATACCATCTCATTCTCTCACAGCCTAAAGCCTATATATATATACACATTTATATATATAATTTTTGTTAAACATTTTCGTTCATTTAAATTCTCGCCCCTCTTGTGAAAGTCGTGGGGTTGAAACTCATTGTCCAATCCCATATCCTGCATTGGTCGTTGTTTAAGAATCGCATATTATGAATTGTTTGAATATTTGGTTTTAATTTTTGATCTTTATTCCTTTTTTTTTACTTTTCGCGTCTTATATAAATTATGATGTATGATTTGGCGAGAATCTAGAATACGTTAACCACTAACTTTAATTGCTCGAATGGTCACGAGCTGACTCAAAGTACGTGTTTAATGTATTCTAGACCCGTTAAATTATTAAAGTGTTGAAAAACTCAAAGGTAAAATTGAAAAGGTGAAATTGTGTGCCATTAAACCACATGCGTGTGATTCAGAGCGATAAATTTATTTTTTTAAATCTTATTTAATATCACATTTTTATTATTTATAAATCCTCTTTCATATGATATAGCTGTCATGTGTATTTGCTCAACGAAAAAAAGGTTGAGTATCACTGGTTTAAGCCGAACGTTTAACAAACTCCTGTTCATAAGAACATTTCAAAAGAATAAGAGTGTGGTACCAATGCTTACGTATTGTTTTTTGTAATGTAAAGTTCTACGTAAAGTTATCCACGGCCTTGTGGCTCGGCTAACCCATGTGTAATTTTCCAAATCATAAAATTCTAGTGGAGTATCATTTCTCCGCCCTACACTCGCACAACAAGAACAACATCAAAACCACGTACTTAATACGTACTTTGAGGGAAGAAAAAATTTATCTCACGAAGAGCTTCAGCGTGATTCTCACTGCCGTGAACGCCATTAAAGTATTCACTGTATTTGGTGCGACGTCCGTAGCACGCTCGAAGACTATCTGGCCAGTAAGCCTGAGCTTCTACTACCCTGTAAAATATATTAAAATTGGCTAATTAACAAATTTCTCTCGCAAGTAATTACATACTAAAGAAGCCAGTTTTGTACAATCAACAGTTATTATGATGCGTATGGCAAATTCTTTACGTCACGCTATATTTTATGAGTGTATTTAATATAATTCTTAACACAGTGACTTTATATGCTCTCGGTGAGCACTGTGAAAGGATTTTTAAATTGAACAAAAAGAATTAAAAACGCGTCCTTGGTTGATGGTTGAATCTGACGGCGAAAGACGCTGGATACTGTTGATAACACTAATGTAAAATATAATTAATTAAAATATGTTGCAGATTAACGTATAATGACCGCAATTGATTACACGTGTTTCGCTCCATCACGGAGCATCCTCAGACCGATCGGTGCCAACCGTCATTCAAAGACGCGTTTTTAATTCTTTCTGTCTTAGTTATATCAGTAACTAATCGTTGTTTCTATTACTCGTTTCAAATGTAACTTTTTCAAATACACCTCCCGCAAATAAAATCAAATGTTTTTTGTTGCGGTGTGACGTGGTAGCGGACAATCAATCCCAGGCGAAAGTGCAAAGTAACGTCCAGTATGAAATTTTTATTATGAAGTTGAAACAATCAATCGTAGGGTAAATTTAGAATCATAATTTACCTAGGCGGTCCCATGACCGTACGCCATCTCTGTATACAGTTTCGTCCCGCAAGAACTAGCGCGATTATAGGGTTGCTAGACATGTGTGCGACGAGATGTGGGAAGTGGTGACGTCCATAATGACCCTTGTAGAATTCCGCTGCTTGCTCCGGCGTCAAATGTACTATGCGTTTCTATAATAAAGTTCATATATTTATCCAAACTGGAGCGATTTTAGTATATTGGCCCGCTTTAAACTAAGACAAATAACCAGTAGATTATAATTGTTAGCGACAATCTGACTTAAAAGCAAAGACGAAAACATTAAAACGTCATTATAAAAAAAAATCGTATGTAATTGTAAAATAAGTACCTAAATACGTTAAAAAATATATACCTTGTTTAAAGTTATATAAACAATAAAAAAACAGGTGTATCGTAAAGACATACTATAGAAGTGAAACTATTGTATTACAGGAAAACATTCAAATTAAAAAAAATACAACAAAAAGCTGACGTCACGCGGTGTTCCCAGACGGTCACCCATCTAAGTATTGACCGCACCCGACTTTGCTTAAATTCGGTGATCGGATGAGATCCGGTGTTTTCAACACTGTACCCGACACGGTGTTTTCCCTTACCAATTTTCGTCATAAAAAATAGTTGCGGATTAGAATTTTAAACTCTTCCCATAAGAAGTTTCACTTCAAAAATGGATTTTTTTTTTTTTTTTTTTTTTTTTTTTTTTTTTTTTTTTTTTTTTTTGCATTTATTTTTCTATTATACTTTTCATATTTTATATTTTTATTATGGTTTATTATATCTAATATTATATTACTATTACTGAGAAAACTCAGAAACCACGAATCCTGTTACATAAAAATGGTAATATAACAAGCAAACCATAATCTTGAAGAACTTCATTTTTAACCGGAACGAAAAATTGTAAGGCTAAAGGAGCCCATCAAACTTCGTAACTATATAATAATAATCATAAATACAGTGGTACAACAAAATAATCCCAAGGAGGGTTGATGTCAGGCAGGCGGCCGATCGTAAAAATTAAGCCAAATCATATACCACAACATGACAAACATGCTGTACCGACCCTACTTATGTGGGATAAGGGTAAGAAGAAGAAGAAGAAGATATATATACGTGGGAGCTTTAAAGTCGTACGAATCTTTAGTAAAATGACCGAAAACTGCCTCAGATAGTATGGTCATGTAAAAAGATGTAAGGAGGATCATGTGGTCCAATTATCTTTGAACCTGAACCCGAACGCAAAAGAGGTAGAGGCCGCCCACCTTCGACATGGTGGTCAAATATTGCGAAAGACAATAAGAAAGCCCAATTGCAAGGACAACCCAAGACAGATTAGCTTGGCCCAAAAATGTGAGTAGACCCGACCCTCGATAATGGGAAAAGGGACGGACAAAGAGATGTGTTGCCCCGCCACTAGATGGCGATGTAGAGCATCAATGTCTACATTGTTCACCCTATCACATTGATAATCGTATAGTATAAAAAGCTAAGATGCACAGTCTCGAATAAAACGCACAACGCAAAGTAACGCACAAAATCGTCCCCAAAAACTCACTGATATACCTAAGTATTTATAGTTATACTATAAATAATTATGTTTTTACAAATTCAAGCTTCCGCGCATTATTTTAAAATTGCTATTACAAAGCAATGTTCAAAAAGACGCTATTGCAGAACACTATTTAAAATAAGAGAACAATTCTCAAAAAAAAAAGTCGATAATTCTGAAAGAATATACAGGGTAGTTGGAAATCAGCGGTAAACACTGGGAGATAAAATGAGGCGTGGCTGTATCATGGACACGGCCGTTTGTTGTACGTGAATACGTCTCGTAATGGACGATATTGTCTATATAAATTATTATTATTTATGTATGTCATAATCATAAGAAGTCCTCCGGATTTCCACGTTTTGTTTATAATGGAAACTGTTCCATTTAACGGGTTCACGAAATAAATCAATTAAACCAATAATTACTCTATTATAATTAAATTAAATAATATTAATTAAAGGTATATATGTTCCGCTCGGCCGCGTTCACTTTTTTACGTTGCTGACACTGCTTGACTCAGTCATATGGTGTTTTATTGGTACCTTTCGATTGGTTTTGAGATGCTCTTTCCAACCCTATACGATTTCTGTATTTGGATTTGGCTTTTCGACAGGTATAGGCCGACATTATATATTTTTTGATATTTTATTTTAACCCCTTATTATATACAGAGTCACGATTTTTCACTAACGTTTCATATATAATCGATAGACTTTGACAAGAGCTATAGATGGAAACTTGAACAAACATCGTAGCTTCACCGAGTCGAAAGTTATACTAAATTCAAATCTCAAAACGCAGCAGAATGACCTCAAAATACCGGCGCTTCCTCCCACGCCGTGTGAGATATTACAGTCCTGATTTAGCGTAATAAATTCTTTGGTCTTTTAGCTATCCAGTGGTATAATTTAATTTTGGATTTAGAGAACATATTCGAAACTACATTACCTAACTGTATCCTCCGATTTTATTATCATTAGGTTTTATGATTGCCTCTGTATGGTAGCAAATTTAAAGACGTATTCACGTCAAAAATACGACATTGTTGACATTTCAGTCTTTCATAAACGCTTACTCAAATTTTTCTTCTATATAAATAAATTATGTAGGTCTGCACCTACGGCTTAGACCGGCGAAACTAAAAGCCCATCAGACCAGTGGCATTAGTTAGTTCGAGAACAAAGAGGTATGCGGTTACAGACGCCTCACGCAAAAGATACCAGGTAGATTTTGATTATTTTTTTATTTCTTGGACACCTAGTTTTTATCTTAAAAAAATACGATATCTTAAATTAATATAGGTTTATTTCGTTTTAAAAAAACTACGATTTTTATGAGCACTTGTCATGTCATGAGTAAATTGAGGCAAACGGTGTGGTACGCGTGCGCAGGAGAGCAAAAATGAACAGATAAAATTCTTTAAAAAGTATAATTTTGCTTTCAATTTTTCCATCTTTTTTCCTCTGTACATAAAATATATTGTTGAGATAATAAACAACATAGACAAAGTCGCGGGTAGCAGGTAGTTTAAATATCGAGGCAGTAAGGACTTCCGACAAAAGTAAAAACTCGAAACAATGGAATAACACAGTTCTCTTTAGAATTTTTAAATCAATTATAGTGTGAATGACAATATTTAAATTTTAGAATTTGTTTATTGAAATGATTAACATTAGTGTGGTCTTCTTATCTACTGGCACACGGAACAGTACCTAATTATATACATTTTTATAACGTCTATCAATCAAACATATGATCGTAGTCCGGTGAAGCTGTTAAGGCCTTACTAAGACAATTAGGCGTAGACAGATCGAAAAAAAAAAGATCGCAAGTTTGATGCATTTCGCGCAAGCGCAATACGGCCGGTCACGCTTACTTACTTACGCTATATCATCACGCGAAATTATAAATTTGTCCTGCAAAAAAATATTGTTAAACGCGCCTAAAGAAATTTTCACTTCAAATACGTATATAAAATATTAGTGAGGGAACACGGCAGACAAACACTGTTTTTTAGTCTATACATATAATAAGAATGTAAATCTAAAGTGTCCGTACATTTTCAATTTTCGTGAAAAAAAATTGTTGCAGGTGTCTAGGAATAAGTAATAGAATACATTTCAATCATTTTTAGAAATGTCTGTTTGTATGAACACGCATCACTGCTATAGTACTGGGTTCACAATATTATAAAGCATATCCTCGGGAGCAACTTAGTCATTGTTTCATTAAAATCGATCCACTCTATCAAAAGTGATTGTAATTTTAATGGCGTCGCGACTTACGTATGAGACAAAAGTAGACAATGGACATATGGACTACATACGTTCAGATGACTTTATTACTCATTGTCTTTTTTGTACATCAGGTTCCACGTGGATGAAGTCGCGGGCAGAACTAGTATTATATATGAAGAAGAATTAATGTTTAATTTTTCTCATTAATTATAAGTACGATAGGCAACTTCGGTAAAAATAATAACTCGAGTTATCGTAGAAATTAATCTCTCAGTACGTTGTTTATTTAATTAGTTTTTTTTCTACGGATTCAATAGATAACAGGAATGACCGTCGCGTCGCCGCGCTAGGGTGAGCTCAAAAATATGTCATGTACAGACAGGGTTATCACAAATTTATATTACTTATTCTTTTTTACAAACAACATTTTCTAGCTTAAGTTTGAAATGTATCTCCAAACGGCATATGACAGTCAATCTCTTCTAGGCTTTAGTGTGATAAACATAGATCATCAAGTAAGGTGGTGGTCGAACGCGGTTTGGCGGGAAAGGATCTATATCTGGCTGAGTTAAGACTATCATGTGTATGGTAATAAATCCATTACAGTGATTCTATTTTAGCTTGTCACGTTTTGGGATCTGTCTGTGTACTTATATCTAGCAACTGAGAAGCTTACAGACCATTATGACGGCGACATAAGGATCGTATATGTTGTAGCGGTTGCCATTGTTCTTGTAATACATTGTCTTTACCATCAGATAGTACAGTGCCGTTATTTTACCATGCTCCAATAGAAAAAACGATCCGTCGCGGGACGCCGGGCATATGTGAAACATCGAAATTATTATACTACCTATTCAAAAAACAACAACAATAATAAAATATTTAAAAAAAAAATCAAGATTTATATGACTGTTTATTCAATAAACATATTTATATTTATTAAATACAAAATTTCAAAATCATATAGCGTGGTGACGCATGCCTTGTCTACGTGTCGCCACGCCAACAGTTGGTCTGACGCACCGCTACAGATGTTTCACATCAAAAAATGTTTGCAATTCACTCTGACTAAAAGTGAAATTTTCAAAAAATTATTAAATATTCATATAAACGATACACGTGAACAATACATGACGCAGGTTATGACGCCTTATTCCAAGTTTCATGATACGCAGGCACATACACACGTACAATGCTTGGAACAGAGCAATAATTAGGTAATCTATACTAATACTAATAATAATATAAAGAGGTAAAGTTTGTGAGTTTGTGACGTTGTAGGGGGTAATCTCAGGAACTACTGGAAAATTCTTTCAGTATTATATAGCTCATTTATTGGGAAAGGTATATATCATCACGCTAAGACCCATAGGAGCGGAGCAGCAATGAAGAATGTTGCAAAATCGGGGTATTTTTTCCTTTCAGAGCTTCCGCTGCGTCTTAGCGCAAAATAACCATTCCATGCGTACGAAGTCGCGGGCAGAAGCTATTAACTAATTATATTATCTATACTAATAAAGAGGTAAAATTTGTGAGGTTGTAGGGGGTAATATCTGGGGAGTCGGAGAAAATATGGTCGAACGAAAACGTTTCTTACAAACGCTGCCTTAACGATGAGAGATATATGATTGAGTTTTAGAAAAAAGTTGTAGTTTGATAATGCCTATTACCGCCCAACGAAGTGGGCACGGGTCGGCTAGTGCAATATATAATGAAGAAATCGTACACATAAGAAATATTGTGTAATAAGTAACTACTCCACTACTCTACTCTCTACTCCATTCTCTTGTAAGTTAAATGCATATGATGTATACGATTGTCTCTTTTTATAGTTTTTTTCTCGAGTTTCAAATGACAAGGGCTAAAGAGATCAACAAACATAACAATTTTACACAAAATACCTATAATGACTAAGTTAAAATAAATTAATCACTGTAGCTACTAATATCCTGTAATAGGATACAGTACGATTTAAAACAGGAGTATATGTGTAGTAACTGTCATTTTTTACTATTCCACTAACTTCAAGTTGCATATTCTGCTATTAAACAGAAAAGTCTTTCAATCCAAAATAATTTGTAAATTGTAATACGTGTACAATGTACATAGTTAAGACATAGTAAGAAAGTGGCAGCCCTATTATAACAAGGGTCGCATGTGACACAGAATAATGAATGGACCCTCGCGTTGGCGCGTGCTTCTCAACGAGTCCGATATGAATTTTGCATATCGAAAAATACGAACATACTAGTTTATACAGGTTACTTTAACATTGCGTTATAATCATACTAGCTTTTGCTCGCAGCTTTGCTCGTATTAATGTATATTTAGCCAATTCTTCGGGAATATAACTTTTTCCTGGATAAAATGTGGTACATATATCCTTTTCTGTATAACAAACAGACTTACATTCGGATTTATAATATTCATAAAGACTAGTAAGGACTTTGAAAATAATTTAAATAGTAATATTGCAATAGATGGTTCTGTACAAATATATATTTTTTAATTTCTACTAAGATTAAAGATCAATAGTAAAAGAGTTTATAAAATTCATAGCCTTCGTTATTGAACAAAAGATATTTGAAGCGATGATGGCTTATTGGTAGAGTGTACGAACACCGCGTCAGTCAACATAGGTTCGAATCCTGCAATGAATTTTCGGTAAAGAAAAATACCTTGATCACATCATAGCATGGCTAGTTTTTTTTTTATTTACGTGGGGAAATCCTTTATGGATACGCCACCCTCTCGGGGAGAGAGTGGGTTATGTCCGACTCGCACGGACTAAAACTCCAGGGTGTACCGTCCGCCGCATGGTAGGGGCGGCCAGGGATCGAACCTGCTGTCTACCTGAGAAACCGCCCCTGCGGCAGCCTGGCGAGTAAACGCCAGGCTTCGTCCTACTATAGAGAGATTACTGGGTACACAACCAGTCGTCTCCACTCGCCAGCCTCACCTGTGCAATGAGGAGGTAGGTCCCCCGACCCATCTCCTCAGGTTCGGCTCGGAGCATGGCTAGTTACCATCCTCATGATGGTAGATGTGTTCCGGTAGTTACATTTAAGAGGCAGTTCTCTTTTATATCTAGCTTGTATTCATCTAAGTTCACATCGTTACATTTAAAAAGTGTTCTAAGAAAATGAGTCATTTTATAGGAATAATAAAAATGCAATGAAGGTTTCCGTTAGTAAGTTTTCTTGGTTTAACCATAGATACGAAATTTGAAAAGAAAAACTTTTTTTTAACCAACAAAAAGCAGGATAATTGCTCATGTACCGTTTCAATGTAGTCCTCGAAGGTAACAACATATTCTGAGTCAAGTGTGTAATTTTATTGTCAGCGAAGATAAATGGGCACAAATGTTGAATATTTCAAGATGAATCGCATGTCCAGTTGATGATGACTCAAAGATGAAGACACATGATTCAAAGTAAATCTGCACTTAAGTTTTATAGGCTACTTAATTATTATTTTTTATATTATATCATAGAAGGCAAACGAACAGATGGGTCTCCTGATGTTAAGTGATCACCACCGTCCATAGACACTTGCAACACCAAAGGAGTCGCTAGTGCGTTGCCAGCCTGTGTTTGGGGGAGGAGAAGGGAAGGGAGATGGTAAGGGAGATGGGCCTCCGGCGTTCTCACTGACCGAACGAAACGCAACAATGCAAGCACTGTTACTTCACGTCGATTTTCTGTAAGAGGGTGGTACTACCCCGGGCAAGCCGACCCATTCATGCTGAAACCAGTAGTAGCATCAGCGTGGCTCTACCACCTACACATCTAATACAGATGAACGAGCCAACAAATAATACTGTTGCTTTGAACTGTATCCGGTATTTATTTAAACGCCCCATATTTATTTTATTAATCAGATAAAAAGGATGATAATAAAAGTTCACTATGACTACAGTTGTAACAATTTGTGAGTGTGAGAAAGTTATCTTGTAAGTTGTTAAATAAATGAAAAAAATATGATCTCTATAAAAATTATTAAACTCTTTTTAATGAAAAAGGAAAATGCAATGAAAGATATAATAAAACCGAAGCCAACATTGTGTCTAAATTGATAAAATATATTTTTTAATTATATTGCTGAATATACAACAGTACATTTATAGCAACCCTCGCTGTAATATGCACATAGCCGTAGGGCGCACACTCCGTGGACCTGCGTGCTTTGATATCGAGAGACCCTCTCTTCAAATATGCAAAATAATCTCGCGTAGAATAATTTTACATGTCTTCACATCAGCACATCGCAATCTAGTTCAAAATCCATTTATAAATATATAATATCCTACTGTATACGAGTACGTTAGTAACTCATATTAAAAATTAAACACCATTAAAAACGTGTAGTCCAGTGAAGCTGTTAAGACTTTGATAGGTCAATAGCGAAGTCAGTTCGAAAAAAAAAAACATTAAATACGTTACTCTATTATTAGTCACTGCACTTGGGTAGGTAAATATCAGTAGGACAGGATAAAAAAAAACAGGATAAAGAGTTATGATATCAATAATTGTATTGTTGTTATATGTTAGCCCGAAGATCTACTGTACAACTGTTTTGCATGGATTAAGAAAAAATGAAACTTTTCTTATATATCTTGGTTTATTTGATCCCAGTTTTGGCAACATGTTACGTAATGTATAGTTCGGTCATTGTGCTATGTGCAATTATAATGCCACGGAGCATAAATTCTGGGATGTCATAAAGCCGCCCGGAAAGTTCTAACAACAAGGGAACCAGTATCTTGTTGGAACACTGAAGTCTGAACATGTTTTAATAATATTATCCACTTGATAATGGCATTGATAATCTATTCTTCATTACATCATTACATAGTATAAAACAAAGTCCCCAACCGCGTCCGTCTGTCAGTCTGTTCGCGATAAACTCATAAATTACTAAACGTATTTTCATGCGATTTTCACCAGTGGATAAAGTGATTAATGAAGAACGTTTTAATATATAAGTTGTCAAGATTTTTTTTTTATAATCAGAGCGGTGAAACGTCTGCCGGGCCCGCTAGTATATATATAAAAAGATAAAGGCGCTTTGCGCGCATCATTCGAAGACTACCGGATAGACATCGATCTATTTTTTGTTTAACTCCTTGGACTCTTGGCTCTAAAGAAAAATATTACCACAATAGCTTAATTCCCTATAATGTTTTAAGATACTAGGAGTTTTAAAAGCACTACGCGATCAGTAATATACTTTTTCTTGCCATATGCCATAGAAAAAGGGAGGAAAGGGGTAACATTATTTACAAAGATATTTTCTAAGCAGAGTATATTACCGCCTTCAAGATAATAAATAACGCAGGTGAAGTATCAGCTATCTATGCTTATAATAAAAATGTAAATCTAAAGCTTCTATACTTTTTAGATTTTTGTAAAAAAAAAATTGTTTCAGTCTCGGAATAAGTAATAGAATACATTTCAATCATTTTTAAAATATTTGTCTGTCTGTTTATTTGAACACGCAGCACCGCTAAAGTATTGCGTTAACGATAAAACCCCACCAAAATCATAAAGCATATTCTCGAGTTTATTCTTACTTTCATTAAAATCGGTTCACTCTATCAAAAGTTATTGTAATTTTAATGACGACGCGACTTAAGTAGGAGAGAAAAGTAAATAAGTCAAAATCAAAATACTCTTTATTCAATTTAGGCCCTGAGAAGGCGCTTATAAACGTCAAAACTACCACCGGTTCGGAAAACAACCCAGTCATCGAGAAGAACCGGCAAGAAACTCGATCTGATTTATCTTTTCATAAAACATAAGTAAATGGACTTAATACGTACAGATGATTTTATTAGTCATTGTTTTTTTTACATTAGGTTCCACGCGGTCGGAGTCGCGGGCATAGCTAGTCTTCAATCAAGAGAGTTGGTTGTTGTAGGTATAGCTTCATTCGCTTCATTATAATATTTCAAACAAAAAATGAAAGAGACAGTCAATAAATATATTCACTTAATGTTACGTACAATTATAATCACAAAACATAAATAACTATGAACGTAATAAATAGCGTAAGATTCCCCTAACACAAACAGTTACTACGGCCACGAAGTAATATAGCGTCGAGGCAACAGATTGTATGCGAACATGTCGCGTGCGTGTGTGCCATTTGTATTTTATTATATAGAACAATAACTCAATTAAAATATTTAACATACAGCTTTCTACTCCATAAATAAACTCTTAAAACATCATTATTTAATTATTGTACGCTAAATAAAACCAAGTAAGTTATATTTCATGCATAACTGCTATTTTTAATATGGTACGAATTAAATTGTATCACTGTTATTATTCATAAGGTATTTAATTTATTTATATCACATTGATTGGAATATGGCCAAATGAGCGAAAACCGTTTTTCGTGAATATATTTGATACCCATGCGGGCATTAATTAAAGCAACCTCTATATGATAATAACCTTAAAAGAAAATATCACGTTTCGTTATCACCTGTGAAATAGCATTGGTAAAAAGTAATTTCACTATTATACAACTATTTTTAAATAGCTACAGTTTTCATACTAAGTTAAAACACTGATTCATGTTATTAAATACTCTATAATATAATCTATACATATAATAATAATGTGAATCTAAAGTGTCTGTACTATTTAGATTTTTGTAAAAAAAAAGGTGTTTTGGAATAAATAATAAAATAGCGGGGTGGTAGGGTTTTACAGCCTGACTGGGTCACAACCACCGTGTATATGGCGAAAAAGCCCGTCATAGTGATTCGCTTCTGCGGGTCGCGTTTCGGGATCAGCCTCTGCATATCCAGTTTTTCACAGGCCGGCATGACAGCGGCGACCGGCGATGGATAGTGTGTCACTCGGTGGTCGCCATTGTTTTTGGATTGTACTATGTTTACCATCAAGCATAGTGTAGTCATTTTGCCGTGTTACGATAAAAAATATCATTTCAATGATTTTAGAAATGTCTGTCTGTATGTTTGAATACGCATCACAGCTAAAGTACTGCGTTCATGATAAAACCTTTGACTCAGAAAATCATAAAGCAATCCTCGAGTAACACTTAGTTTTAATTTCGTCAATATTAATTTACTTTATCAAAAGGTATTGTCCTTTTAGTGACGAGTCGACTTAAGTACGAGAAAAAAGCAGATATGGAAAGACATTTAGATGATTTTATGTCATTGTTTTTTTTTACATTAGGTTCCACGCGGACGGTGTCGCGGGCTCAACTAGTTAAATGTATATAGTTCTAATATCAACTTGTAATTATTCCAATAGAAACTTTAATTGTAACATTTTTTAATATATGGAAAAAGCCTTAAGCAACATTTTCATTTTCAATAGTAATGCACAATATATATGAATTAATCATGGTTCTTTACGCGCATTCATTAGTATAAGAATTTATTACAAAAATTACTTTTTTTTTGTGTTTCTATGTCTGGATTTAACTCAAAAACAGCTAGAGTGATTTTTATGTACACGGAAGGTATATGTCATCCTACAATGGATAGAGTATGAAAATTGACAGTAATAGATTTTTTAATTCAATATAACATACTTTATTAAAATCTGTACCGTTACTGATAAAATGTTGTACAAAAGAAGTATATTCCGCAATTGAAAAGCTATAAAAAAATGCCAATAATACTTTTAGACATGGTAAACATGATATATAATAAAATAATCAAGATATTATTGAGACTTACAGCGAGAATATTGAATCCGTTGTCCCTAATTTGCTTTTCGATCGCCTCAGCATCTTCAAAGGCTTCGGGCTTAATCAATGCGAGTGTTCGCTCCGAATACGCCTGATAATCACCAGAGCCCGACGACGCTGTAGACATAATGATAAAAAGAATATTTGCATTAATTAATTAATCGTTTTATATTCTTTTTATTCTTCAATATACGTATGGTGACTTTATTTTTAATTACTGACGTAAGTAAACTTCATATGTGACGTCACATGTCAGTTATTTTACGATGGAAGCCGAATTCAAAGTTATGTTAAATATTTTTGTAATACATAAAAATGGTTTCTTATTTATATATTCACTAGTTATGCGTTTTGAGTGACTTTTTTCGCTCCTTCAGCAAAATATTGTTCTATATACTGTAAAAAATATCCCTGAAAAATTGAGCCAATAATTTTATTTCAAACTAAGTACTATTCCTTTCATTTTAGACTTTTGCTATTTAAAATATATAGGAAGCCATACATAGGAAATGAAATATAAATAAAACAAAATATTTTATTTTAAATTGTCATGAAATTTTGACTTACGTTATTCTATGTATCGTCATTATTATTACATAGTATAAAACAAAGTCTCCTACCGCGTCTATGTTTGTCTGTCTGTTCGCGATAAACTCAAAAACTACTGAACGGATTTTCATGCGCCCTTCACAAGTAGATAAAAAAATAAACAATTACCTAATGTTATCATTGCCTAATACGTAATTATTGTCTGGCTGTATACATATTTCATTCATTACATACTGGATAATCGATAATAATGAATCGTCAATTGTAGATATTTAGGAAAAGCTTACACGCATTTTCCGGCCGTGAAGCCACCCTGCAAGGGCCCGCTCACAGGGTGAGGGGGGCTGCGTGCGGCGGCGAGGGGGCGCGCGAGGGGGGTGCGAGGCGGCGGGAGCACGGGTGGCGCGCGCTGGCCCCAGTGCCCCCCGGACGCAGCGGCGGCGCGACGCCTGCACCCGCGACATGCGGCGTTGACCCTGTCTCCCGCCACCCGACAACCACCGCCGTATACATGGACAACTCTTGCCTCCTTGACCTCCTCATCAGGTGCTTCGCTATGACCGAGCCCGAGGACCTCAATTTCACAGCATTCACGGACCTCTGTCGGCTGTGCTCGTTGAAGAGCGGCCCGCGGCTACACATCTTCGACAAAGAGTCGGAACAAAGGCAGATCCTGTTCAAGCTGAGGACCTGCCTTCCGACTATGGTGAGTGATTTGCTATAAACATCACGCTCAAATATCCTTCAATCATTGTTATTTTTATGTAATTCGTTATTATTATTACGAAATATATTAAAGCAAGAGAATTTTCTGTAACATAAGATAATGAAATGTAAACAAGCTTTTGTTAAAGAATAGAATTAGCCATGATGTGTCTACGTAGCGCGAAACAACCTTGCGGACGCCTGCGCGCTACGAACAGCTACGAGCTACGGCAGTCAAATTGTCACATCTCACAATTCCTATTAAATTAATTCAACAATATTTAACAAAAGTGCAAGGACAGTTTATTTTAGTAGTAATTAATAGTTATTGAGACGAACCCTGAAATAAATTAAAAGTTTTATATAAAAACATTAGCTAAAACTTGTGACGTCGTCTGCGTTGTTTATTAATTTAACAATTTATATTAAGTCCAGAGAAAACAATACAAAAAAAGTACTTTGCTTACAAAATAGCTTTAGTCTTTTGTAGTACTTATATTGTAGTTATTATAATATAAATTGTAGTTACATAAATCTTTTATAACTGTATATTAAATGAAGATATGGTGATATTTCTCTTATGGGTAAGAACCAAGTGTCTAAGAAGTCAATCTAATTCTATCCCGTAGATTTTGCGTGATATTTAGAATTGTATTTATATATACCTAGAAGATTCTCATTTTATATCTCATAATATTTATTAATAACATGTAATATTAATTATTTACGATTTCATAATACAATACACAAAAGAAACTCTGAAATTAAAGTATATTTTGTATTATATTAGAATTGTGTGAAACCATTTCAGTGACAAAATATAATTAATATTTTTGATATTAGAAACATTGACCTCTATACAATTCATTTCTGGAAACGTTATTCCGAGCATTGACTCTCCCGAGTCGAGCATCCCACGCAATATTTGAATTAGGTCAACGTCTACTACTAGGATTACACAGAATCCCGTGTAGTATTGGGGGAATTTGTAGAAAGGGACGATAGCCAGCACGTGACACAACTTAATCGTCAATTTGTGTGAACATCCTTCGACAGCAAATAGACATTTGTATAATACAAATTACATAATAATTTATTCTAAACAATTTACGAATTTTCCTAAAAATTTAATGAAAATGGTAATTCTAAATTATACGAGTATTGACAATCGCTAAATAGGAAAAAAGTTTGATTCAATCTACAATTAAAAATACCTACCACCTTTAAAAGGGATGGTCCTAAAGTTAATAACGATTACAATGAATTGTAATTTACTAATTAATAATCTTTTTCTCGATTTCGTTTACTAACACTTGTACAATAGTCATAGACACGTTAGTTTACCTTAGTTTAATAATCCTTGTTTTAATTAACTACAATTAACCTTCAGTTAACGATCAGGTTTTCAATTCGATGATATTTCTACAAACGAGCAATAGAAAATGCCTGATGTATTTATTTCATTGAATGCTCCAGAAATGTTGTAGGATTGGATTACCTAATTCGATACAACCTTTCGATACGATACGATTCGATCATCGCTTCAATAAATGGGCCTTTCAACCTTCTTCTCTTCAAGGCTTTATTTTAATGATATTTTCTCAAGTGGCGTTTGTTTGTTTTCTCGATAAATAAATACAACCATATCCCTAGATTTTGTTCGTCTTTTTTTTTAAATAAAGTATTATATTTGTGCGCTGTCCTAACCTTTGTTTTTCTAAAAACATCGGTATTTGGATAAATAGAAGCGGATGTTCTTACTCGTATCTGCAGGAAGTGTATCTTTCATTCCCCTGCACTTGCTCCCCGGGTGCTTCTAATGAGTAACAAATTTTCGGCCGCTGGACTGTTCCATAAAAATTGAACCTCGCATCGACAAATATTGTAATCAATCAATCGAGGATTGTGTTAAATAAAAAGTCAATCAAGATTTGCAATAATTTAATAGTACTTTCCGTTAACGACACTTGTTAAGTTAAGGAATGGTTAAAAAAAGTTTAACCGCCAAAGTATATTATTTATCAATACATATTATAAAATAAAGTCCTCTGCCACGTATTTCTGTCTGTCTGTTCGCGATAAACTCAAAAACTACTAAAAGGATTTTCATGCAGTTTTCACCAATAGATAGAGTGATTCACGAGGAAGGTTTAGGTATATAATTTGTCTAGGTTTTTTTAATATCAGGTCGGGTCAACGTCCGCCGGGCCCGATAGTTTTTTATATATCCTTTCTCAATCGTTTGCTTAATTTATTTTGATCACTAATATCGAACTAGTCACGTGGTGTATATCCAGCAGATATCGAAGGACGATTTCCTGCCGAAGAAGATCTGCGAGCGGTGCATAACTCGGCTCGAGCAGTTGTACGAGTGGCGGCAGAGCTGCCTCAGCACCGACTCCGTGCTGAGGAACTACGCTGAATCTATGAGGATTGTCACTTCTACTATCAATTTTCAGGTAAAGTCAAGCTTCATATCGGAGGTCTGTGAAATTCTGATCCGAAACCTTTTTGTGTGACGAAAAGGGTTTGGGGAGAACACTGTGAAAACTGTGTTGAAAACACCGTTCTCGGTCGATTACTGAAGTTAAGCAACGTCAGGTGTGGTCAGTACTTGGATGGGTGACCGTCTGGAAATGCCACTTGACATTCGCCTTCTGTTTTATCTTTTTAATTAAAATGTTTCCTTGTAATACGAAAGTTTCACTTATATCGTATGGCTGTGTCTCTCAGTCACATACACACGGACAGGATAATTATATATATAAAGATATATTGATACAAAAAATAATAATTCCACTAATTCAATAATTCTTATTATAAGTTACATGCACTTCGTAACTTCTAAATTTAAATTAAAAATATATTTGATAGATAATGCATGTCCAGGTCATAATTTTCACAAGGAAGAAGAAATGGAAAACATGACTGCTTTATATAATTTTATACAATTTATACCCTTTAGGCTTATCGTAAAAAAACACGATAGAAGTGAAACTTTTGTATTACAAGAAAACATGTCAAATCAAACAACACAACAAAAAGCAAACATCACCCGGTATCCCCAGGTGGTCACCCATCCAAGTGTTGACCTCGCCCAACATTGCTTAACTTCGGTGAACGGACGAGAACCGGTGTTCTCAAAACTCTACCAGACACATTGTTTACCCCCACACCGTTTCGTCACACAAAATATTGTGAAAGTTCAAAACCCTCACAAAGAAACAGGATTTAAACTGCATTTTATCTTTGAAAATAACTAGGCCGTAAATATGTGTCAGCTACTTTATTGTATTATCAATGTTTATCATAAAAATCGATATTGTATATTGTCACAGATAAAAGACATACGTCATGACAGATAGGCATTTGACATATCGCGTTTTATTATCTCTATTGTCTATTATTAATATTCTGAATAAGATAGTAAATTTTACATTATTCAGCGTGCAAATTGAAGAGTACTGAACCAGTTTGATTGTAGATTAATATAAGAATGAAACCAGTAAAGAATTTAGATTATATCTAGGGGTAGGCAGTAATGGTGAAATTGTTGCAAGTAAACGAAGTTTCGTGCGCCACCATTCATTACTTGTTATAAAAGGTAACGTCTATCCGTCTGTCTGTTTGTCCATTATTGTGCTTGTAATTCAAAATCCACTAAAGCGGTTTACATGATTTCAAAGTATAGGTTTATCCTCTGATCAAATTTCAATATATGTTTTATTGTGTTAAGTATAGGGAACAAGTAATAGCTAAGAGGAAAATGACGAAAAATGTTGACGATAAAGCTCTGTTGCAATATTTTACCCAAAACAATTTTTACATTGTAACCAATGTAAGTATTTAGAATAAATCTAAATACTTTACTAAATAGGTTACGTACTAAAAAATTCACACTACGTAGGTATCATAAACATTTATATCCAAATCAAAGTGAACTTTTCTGTGACAAAATAAATTTAAAAGTGAAACCTCACATAGGAGATCTATATAGAAATAAATTACATATGTTCTTCATCATAATTAATTATAGTAATCTTTACCAATTCAAATTCAGTTCCGTTGTCCAGATCAGGTGTTCCTAAACTTTAAAGATAGTGGAACACCAACCAAATACCTTTTATTTGGATGGATGGATGGAACTTTTTATTTTATCAAAATATTACAAATCAATGCTAAAATTTATATAAGAACATTTTTAAGGAAAGTGTAATATAATTGAAACCCATTTTCCTTAACTTATAGTTTTAATGTGAAGAATGAAATTGTTTTATAGTTCAGTACTATGTCCGACAATTGTATGCGTATATCTGGGGTAGAATCCAATCTTGAACTGTATTTTTTTATAAATATAAATTTGGCAGAATCGTGATGACTATTCTACGGAACCCACTTTGGGAATCACTGGTCTAGATGAGCACAATAAGGCCATGCAATTAATATATACATATAAAACAGTTGTAATGTTTAAAAAGTTTTATTTAAAAAATAAACCTTTAACTTCATGGGAGTAAAACAGTTGGCAACCCCAGCTTCTATATCTGTTTAACAAGTTTTTTTTTTTTCTCGAACTGACTACGCTATTGAACTAGCAAGGTCTTAACAGCTTCACCGGACTACTAAGGCGAGCGCTTAAGGCACTCAGCCGAAGTTTAACAAGCATTTATTAATTATTTTTATGTTAAACTCATTCTTTGACTTTATCAAAATCATAAATGAAAGAGAGAAATTCTTTCTCTTCCTTTGAGCGTCTTTATTTGATGCCCAAATCTCAGAAACATGTAGCTCCCCCTGTTTTCTGACGACAGACAAAGTAAGGCACTTATTGTACGAAAATGTATTGTTGTCGCGAGTGTGTAGGCACGCGGCGGGCGATGCACAGTTCGAGCAGGGTAGCGCTCCTCCTATATCGATCGGCGCACGCCCGGAACATATCGACCCACAGCCACCCAACACCCACCACACAGCTCAAGCAAAACACAACCTTATCCACGCCGTTTAGATTCTAAAATCCTAAACAAAAATTAAATACAAGAATCGTTCGCAAACATACGATTTTGAATCCAAGAAAAACGTATCAAGAGTCACTATTCAACGTCTACGCAGTGGATTGAATAGCAGAGTTAAGTTAATGAATTATCTGCTTTAATACGATGTTATAAGGTGGACGTAGTTGTGAACTGCGCAATACGACTGTTAGCCGTTTAGATATTGGCTACGCATGTCTATGGATTTCTTGTTTTATGTTCTCTCTAATTTACTTACGAGGTCTGCTGTTGACAGATCGGTAAATACGATCGTTTCTCTTTGTCTTCTTTGTTGGACACGTTAAATGAAGGACCACATATTTATAATTCTAATAGCATTCTTGGTAATGTAAAAATATGGAAACAGCATTGTTCTCGTGTCTCGTTTGCTTATGGTATGATGGGAAGGGGATAGCAAGGCGGTGTAGGCTGAAATTGTAGGGAGTGCATTACCGCACGCATCCCATCCAAGGTCGAAGGTGGCTCACCGTCACCGGAGCTCGGGGGTACAGTTAACCCTGACCTAGCGTGGGAGGTGAAGGATATTTCTACTACGGCCTCCCTCTGCCACCCGTACGGGGGCCCGCACGACCCCGTTTGCCTGAGCATCACTTGCACTGAAACGCTTCAAACCTTCCCCACTCGTCACTCCATGCTATGGAGATCACATGGCATCGCTATAAACACATAAATAAAAATAACACTAAGTTACTTTAAAGCTTCAACCAATTATCCAAATTAATCAAGTCATTTTAAGAACCTACTGAAAAGGAAATTTATTTGCGCAATGACAACTCATACAAACAAAATACCAATACTACGATGCTTGCATAATTAAATAGAGATTTTACGACTCCGATCCCGTTTATTATCCATTAAAGATAATTTCATATTTATTCAAAGTTGTCTTTTGATATTCATTAGGCCTTTAAATTTAATTACGACACATAAGTTTTGAATGATAAATGCCAAAATATTAAATCTATTTACATCTGAACTATAGTTATAACCTGGAGATACATTTTATTAGCACATAGCAAAAGGATAAAATTCGAGAATTTCTCTGAAATCTGCAAATCTTAACGACGTTGTTCAGACACTTGGATTCCAATCGTAGAATAAACTCATCGCACGGTGATGTTTTGAAGTAATCACCTATCTAGTTAACACCCTAATATAGCCAAACTTCGTTGGTCACCAACTCCCATTGATTTGTTCTAGCAGCCGCACTTAAAAACTAGTCCACTGCTAAAGGTTTTATTTGTTCTCGTCTACGGCAAATAGTCAATTTTTTTTTATTGTAGCTCGGCAAAATGACTGCACTGTGCCTGATGGTAAGCATAGTACAATCCAAAAACAACGGCGACCACCGAGTGACACACAGTTCATCGCCGGCCGCCGCTGTCATGCCGGCCTGCGAAAAATCTGGATATGCACAGGCTGATCCCGAAACGCGACCCGCAAAAGCGAATTACTATGACGGGCTTTTTCGCCATATACATGGTGGTTGCGACCCAGTCCGGCTGTAAAACCCTACCACCCCGCTTTCGCCATTGCCTCGTTCGTTATTCAGCAGGGTGCACCACGTGCAGGTGAGGTTAGCTTGGATGTCTCAAGTCTTACATGTTATTTGACACCCCTTACACCCTACCAATATCAAGAACAAGGACTGTTTCGATAGTTTTCAACTTTTTTTTACTACTTTATAGTTTTATCATTTCACCATAATCTCATCCGATATTAGATGGCTATGTACGTTAACATCGTAGGGTGCTAAATATGTAGGAGGACTGGCTCTCAAATGCAGTTGCTAGAACAACTGTTATTAGTAACTGTTTATTAGTTTAAAGCGACAGATTTTCATCTTGAGAATGGCAACTAATCAGGCCATTAGAGAAAGCTCTACAAATTTCCAAAAAATCTTTATCTCCATACATAAATAAAACAAAACATTACCTCCCGTACAATATGTTTTACATCCATCACCTATATGCTACGGGAGTTAATAATATGTGGAATGAAATATTTGGTTGTATTAAATGACTGCCTTTGAAGTTATAAGAGACATCTGGTGTGATTTTTGTTAGACTCTTATGTAAACTACAATTTGCATCATTCATTTTTTAAATAACAATTGACTTCGTAACATAAATAGGACGTGGTGCACTCAGATCTACAACTATTAAGCAACTTTAAATAAATTAGTGGTCGTCCAATAGTAGTCAATCATAATTCTTATTATCTTTAGTTTTAATATTATTGGGGTTTTCTTTTTACCAAATATTGTTATATTAGTAAACGAAAGGATCGTGATATAATAGACACAGAAATAAAGGAATCGACTCGTCGACGCTAAGCAAAATAAACTGGTTTCAATGTTTTTTTGTTAAGCTTTAATAGCTTGTCTATAGCTATTAGATAAAAAAAGAAAATCTGCTGATAAACAGAGGAGGAAAAGATAGTCAACTATGTTATCGCCACCTATAAATTGTGAGATATGCAGCAAAGAAATACAAAGATAATAGATTGATATGTGCACATCGTTGATAATTTATATTGCTCAGATTTTAGCAATCATTCAATTTCATGACAGGCTTTTATATCTCATATTTTAATTTGTCTATTGAATATTCTATGAAATATCCTTAAAGTATGATTCTAATAATAAAAAATTATTGCCGCATCATTGTTCCTACTAAGGTACCATGCGAAGAGGAAAGTGTAATCGATCGATCCAAGGGACTTGCAAGCCAGGGGTTAACTTGCACTTCCCACTTAGTGCATAGGACCGGCAGAGGGCGCCCGTCTCGCGCCACTGCCGAAGACGCCGCGAACTCTTGTTATATCCGTACCTCTTTATCATTCTTGAACGCCTAGTATTTACTTTCGACTACAATGTTTGCCTTTCAAAGTCTATCATTTATGTGTTGTAGATTTTTAAAACAATTAATTAAATTTAATTAATCGAAAAACCTTAAGAATGCAACTGAGTTCCTATTATAAGCAACTATGGGATTTTGGAGTAAGTTTGGTTTTATACTATCCTAGTAAATTCTAAATATGGATGTTACAATTTTATAATAAATGTGCAGAATGAATATATCGTAACATAGAGAAGATTTCTTTTCTCAATAGTGGGATATATAATACAATAATACAACAATATACAAGCTAAATTTGATATTTTTCATTGTTCTTTAGCCTCAATAAAATCTCAATAGGGAAAAAATTGTATTGTTTTAGACTTTTAACTTATTTTTTACATGTTTTGTCTGAATATTTAATTTCTACATCAATTTCTAGCTCTCATATATTGTGCATGTTAGTTTCACATCCGGTAGGTTACATTAATAACAACATCACTGCATCGACGTCAACACAAATTATCATCTATTGTAACCAGTTTTGTGAAATAAAAAAAATATATTTATATGTATATATAAGATAGTTTTATCAGTATTTTACACATTATTAGATGTTCATATATTTTATAAGCGTAATGGTAATAGACCGTTAGTCGAAACCAATTATCCATACAGGTGGCATGTATCGTATCTAATTAATCACGAGTACGAATAATTAATCATTTATTTCATTATAATTTGAAACTAGTCAACCAGTTAGGAGTTAACCTGGTCTTTGATTTAAAAATTATCTGTACAAACTAATAACTGTATAACTGGCCAACTTGTGAAAATGGAATATAAGGAATACAAAGCACGATTTGAGTAATTCTTTAATATGAATTAAATTATTGTCTAGATTTTAATACTTTTAAAATATATATCATTTAATTGTGACATTTTTAACATCAATAACATGTCTTACCCTAGCTCATTTCACCCTAGTCGTATGCAAACCCCTAGTTTTCGTAAGTTTGTTTTTAATCAGTGCATAATGATAAGGCCCCCTGAGGTTTCCCCGGCTGTTTACACGCTTCCTCCCTTATCTTTGAAGCGCCGTGGTTCCGCAAATTTCATTTATAACAGGTTTCAAATGTTTTTTTTAATATGTTCTATTTATTAATATAACATACGTTCCTTGTGTTAATCCTCTATAATATATGTATGTATGTATATATGTTCTATATTATACATATAGAATCTATATGTATAACTATAGATTTTAATAAATCTGTAATTTTTAAATTTATATATGCAAAAGTTACTCCGCCTGTCTGCTTGATTGTATATATTTTCTTGACACAAAGTCTGAACCGATCTCAAAGAAAAATTTAACGCAGTGGTAGCATGGAAGCTGGAAAAGAATAGATAAGAAGGAGAATGCAAGGAATATACCCTTTACATTTTGAATATTTATAGTATATACTAAAGATATTAACGACTTCAATGAATAAGTTGTGGAAACTGTTGAATTTAATGTGATAAAAAAATAGTAATACGCGTTTGATCGAAAATTTCTTACAGAGTTTAGAGGTACATTCGTTTTCAATTTGTAAGTCTTGAAAGAAACATTTTCCAATAAATAACACTACCATTGTTGACTGTACTGTTGAATACATGATAGTTCACATCTTTATCACCGATTATTGGGTTCAATAAAACATAACTTAGTACTTATAAGTCATGTCATGTGTACCTTATAACGTGGTGTTATTAAATACTAGCTTTTGTCTACGACTTTGCTTGCTTTAATGTAGATTTGACATATTTCTCGGAAACAGTACTGTTTTCCAGATGAAAATGACATATTCTATAGGTACCAACGTGTATGCGAAATTGTATGATGATCAGGAAACGTAGCAAACAAACAAACGCACGCTTGTATTTACAATATATAGTCAGGAAGTTACGATTATCGTAGTCCTCTGCTTTATATAAGCCTATATAAACACATTTAAAAATAACGTATTTCCCATCTACGTGCTTATTTTATAAATACTACTTTATAAGAACTACATTTCTTTCTTAATTCACTGTATAACATATAACATTTTCTTTTCACTTTATATTTGAATACTCGACACATTTTTTAAATTAAATGCTAACTAACCATTTACTTCAAGGGTGTAAGGCACGTGTCTAATTTAACTAATAAAAATAGTTCACAACAGATAGACTATGAAATGCGAAGAATTATTATAAATATTTCTTGAGTTTTATTCTAGGATAAAATATCATCAATTTTGATTAAAGAAACTCTATAGCAACGATTCTTAGAAGCCAAAATACACTTTGCTCCTTTATTTGCTATTCTATAGTTAAAATCATCTATTTAAACTAAATATAATCGTTATCAAACAAAAATATCATATTGTTCCGATGTCAATGACCTGCACACGAACCGTGCGTAATGGAGAAGGAAATGATATTTCATCGTCATCCGCTTTCCCGGACTGGGAGGTCGTTGAACCGTTCGCACACCAAGTTTAGGCAATTAAGCATAGGGTGTCGCTACGTGTTACGGAATGAAAGTCGGCGGTGTTCAAGCTAGGGGGCCCGGCCGTTCTCACTTTCTGCGGGGTGAATGCACTAGCGGGTGGCCACCCTAGCAACCCTCCCTAGGAGCCCTCCGGTCGCATCAAAGACTCTCAATGAAGGCGACGGTGTGATTCCGACTAGACTGCAAGACTGATAAATTGCCTTTTTTCATTCTATAACACTCTTTACACGTATTTCTTTCGTATAAATTATATACATAACATAAATAAATACTCAGTCAAAAACTCTTGTAAACTATAAATATTACCAGGTAATTTATTTAAAAATTAACAATTTTCTATTTCATAATAAGTTGGAGAATAATATTGTACTTGGTTAATAGGATGGCACAGTAAACATGGACAAAATGACGGAAGCTCAGAAAACGGCGTATTTGGAAGCTCACGTTGCTGTTCAACAACATATGGCTCAAGCAGCAGCAGCAGCGAGAAGGGAACAACAACAACAACAACAGCAGCAGCAACAACAACAACAACAGCAGCAGCAGCAGCAGCAACAACAACAGCAACAGCAGCAACAGCAACAACAACAGCAGCAACAGCAACAACACCAACAGCAGCAGCAGCAACAACAAAATAATAACACGACCAATCAATCACGACATCATCAAGAGCTGCAAGTAAGTTACAATTTCTATTGACAATATTTATCTTTTTTTATAACTATCAGATTACATTTCATAAGAATACATACATAAGAACACATCTATTATATTACATATTTTGGGGTGTTATGGGTGTCGAATAACATCATAAGACTAGAGACATCCAAGCCAACCTCACCTGCACGTGGTGCACCCTGCTGAATAACGAACGAGGCAATGGCGAAAGCGGGGTGGTAGGGTTTTACAGCCTGAATAGGTCGCAACCACCATGTATATGGTGAAAAAGCCCGTCATAGCGATTCGCTTCCGCGGATCGCGTTTCGGGATCAGCCTGTACATATCCAGCTTTTCGCAGGCCGGCATGACAACGGCGACCGGCAAGGGATAGTGTGTCACTCGGTGGTCGCCATTGTTTTTGGATTGTACTGTGCTTACCATCACGCATAGTGCAGTTGTTTTGCCGTGCTACAGTAAAAAAAAAAAACATGTTGCTCTTTTATTGAGATCGATAGCAAGCGATATTGAATATGCCATATTTCCTAAAAGCTACGGATTACTGTTCGTTCTAACCTCCGCCTGCCTGAACTGACATGTTTATTTTTTCATCTATATATTATGTTCGTCACTTGTAATTATTCAAGCAGTTTGTTGGAAGAGATCGCGTTAGCAGCAAATCTTTTCTCAACTCGATGATTTGCTGTGACTAATTTTTCCATTTGTTTCCTAATGTAAAAAAAGATTCTAGAACCTACTTACAAATGACCATGAAACGAATTAGAAAGATCTATAAATTAGTACACCAATTCTTCAATGATAAACGCTCTAACAAATAAGTGTTTTGATTTGTCATATTTTTGAAGTGCAAACTTCTTTAGGCGCGTTGAGTGGTACTTTTGGCAGTAGATAAATTTATAATTTCGCGTCATGACATGCTACATAAGAATGACCGGCCGTATTGTGCTTGCGTGGCTTACGTCAGACTAGCGATGCGTAGTATAAGGGCCTGTGTACATGTAATATCGACATTTTGCAGCTCATCATATGTTTGAGTTATTAATAGACTTTATAAAAATGTATATAATTATTGCTCCGAGTACCAATAGATATGAAAACTGCATTAATGTTAATAATTTCAATGAACGAATTCTGAAATTTAAATAATTTCCTTCACAATATAACACAGACACATTTATTTCATTGTTTTGAGTTTTCACTTCTATCGGCAGTCCTTATGACTGCCTCGATATTTTTTTTTAGTTACTTTGTTTTATACAGCAGGCACAAAATAATAACGCTCACCCCGGACACCCGTCGCCACCAACTGTGAGCTCTACGCAGCACCATTATGCTACAATAAACTCGCCCATCAAGGTACCTCAAGTCAGCTCGAGTACAGGAGGAGGCCCTGATAGCACGTTCACGGTACCCGATGACGTTGGCATGGGTTTCGAAGGAGGAGTTCGCGTTTTACAAAGTCTTGGTAATTGGTGAGTTTCGAATTTAACTAATACTGTAGACATTTTTAAATATGAGGCAACTGGGCGCAGTGACAGCACAGTACAATCCACGAAGAACATAATCATCGATAGATCGGCCATCGGCTATCGGGCTCTCAAATTGAGAGTCATTATAGTTTATCAACAAATTTATAGTGGCATCCAGTTGGGTAACGATTCCCATCATACCGCTTGCTAACTTTATACACATTTGTTGATCACAGAACGTCTCGCTTATATGCCCCACCATAATGCACTATAACACCATAGATAGAGTAAGAAAATCGAATTTAATCGCGATCGAATGTAGTTGTTATGTCCTCCCATATACCATACACCGTAAAGGTGTTCGTATGATGTAATTTATTTAGCTCGGCTAAACTTAATAGAATAACAACATAAACCTCATCAAATTTCTTGCCGGTTCTTCTCTTTATATGGGAACCTAGGGAGGGAATGGTTCTCAAGTGCAGATGCCTAAACACATATCTTCCCATCTTCAACATGAAGGCAGCTAGCCAGACGGACTTAGGAAAAGCCCTATCGATTGTTGTTTTCCAAAAACGTAATTAGTATCTCAACGATCATAAGTCCCCTTTTATGCTCTGATTTGAATAAATTTTTTATTTTGATTTTGAGACTCTATGATGGTATATGAAGTTGGCCCCTGAGAGAACGTTGAGCTAGATAGGATGAGCCAGATGTTGAAGACAGTTAGCAAGATGAGTGGATATCATTGTTAGATTTGTTTATAGGATAAGACGTGAACACGATTGCAAGAAAATATAAGAAAGGAATAGATCATAAGTCCCCTTTTATGCTCTGATTTGAATAAATTTTTTATTTTGATTTTGAGACTCTATGATGGTATATGAAGTTGGCCCCTGAGAGAACGTTTAGCTAGATAGGATGAGCCAGATGTTGAAGACAGTTAGCAAGATGAGTGGATATCATTGTTAGATGTGGTTATAGGATAAGACGTGAACACGATTGCAAGAAAATATAAGAAAGGAATAGATCATAAGCCCCCTTTTATGCTCTGATTTGAATAAATTTTTTATTTTGATTTTGAGACTCTATGATGGTATATGAAGTTGGCCCCTGAGAGAACGTTGAGCTAGATAGGATGAGCCAGATGTTGAAGACAGTTAGCAAGATGAGTGGATATCATTGTTAGATTTGTTTATAGGATAAGACGTGAACACGATTGCAAGAAAATATAAGAAAGGAATATGTTTAATACCTTGCAGTGCGAGTTACAGCTATAGTTTCATTACATAGTATAAAACTAAGTCTTCTACCGCGTCTGTCTGTCTGTCTGTTTGCGATAAACTCAAAAACTACTGAACGGATGTTCGTGCGGTTTTCCCCAGTGGATAAAGTAATTCATGAGAAATGTTTTAGTATATAATTTGTCACGGTTTTTTCTTATTATCGGGGTGGGTTTTCATCGTCCACCGGGCCTGCTAGTTCTATGATAAATAGAATTAATAAATATATTATAGCTAGAAGTCTAAAGTAATTTGTAAACATTAAATTCCACCACTTACTTCTTTACCAGGTCACCTGATGTAACAAATAATATACCGAGACCAAATTTAATACCATTCACGGAGCCTTACGCTGAAGGTGGATCAATGCACCCTGGTACGAGATTAAAAGCCTTACAAACCACTACAGTGAGAAAACATCCAGCAATCAAACCAACTAGTTCAACGAATGAAGGTTGGTTGTATATTTCAGTTACTTGATTAGACACTCATTAATCTCCATTAAGATGGAAAGGTTTTAAATATGTTTTTCACTGTAATTGAATAAGTATTCAATTCTAATGATTATTGCACTAATAGAGAGCTACATTATCCTTGAGAGGTCAAGATATATTATATTATTATTAATTGTAACACAGTAATTAACTATTACTTCAAAATTTTTATTGGGATCTTAATCTTTTTTTTATATCATAGGCGGCAAACGGACAGGTGGGTCATCTGATGTTAAGTGATCTCCACCGTCCATAGACACTTGCAACACCAGGGGAGTCGCAAGTGCGTTGCCAACCTGTCTTAGGGGCGAGGGGGACGTATACAGTCATGCAGTGGACTTTATATTTTATTCATAATCTTGTGTTTTGTGACTCTATATTTTATAATAGTGGTGGTGTTTTACGTAGTATAGTTCGGTTATTATGCAAAAGTGAAGTGGATGGAAAATAATACCACGGACCATGAATTCTGAGATGCCACAAAAACTCCATGGAAAGTTCTAACAAGGGAGCCACCATCTTGTTAGAATATTGAATTAATTACTCGACAATGGAAATTAACAAACTCTCTGGAAGATAGTACGCTACTATTAACAAATAAATTAAGATAAAAAAGATGGATAAAAGAATATATTATAGAAGATTTGGCGTTTCTGCCTTTACATTAATTTGGACATAGAAAAGATTTGGCGCGTATGCCTTTACATTAACTTGGACATAAAACTGACTAAAGAATACATAAGAACTAACTATATTGACAACTTCAGAAATAAAAGATGATTTTTTTAAATGTACGAAATATTATATAGAAGATTTGGCGATTAGGCCTTTAAAGAATACATAAGAACTACCTATATTGACAACTTCAGAATTGGCAGTATGGATTAATTCCTTCGCCTGTCCTATTGGACGAATATTATTACTACTACCTCTATGGACAGTTCTAACAAAATATCCGCCATTTTGTTAGAACATTGAGATGATCACAAGATACTTGTAATATTATTATCTATTCGACAATGGCAGTAATCAGCTAGAAGAGTGGATGCTAAAAATAAAAAAAATTATAAAGAAATAACTATTACTTCTACTACATTTTAGTTGACATCGTGTTACTTATAATTTTAATTTTACCTCTCACGCACGTATCTCCTAAGGCTTATACTACAAGAGAAAGAAGTTTATAGATTCCATGCTCCAGAATTTTAACGCGTACTAATTACATCCAATGGTTTGTTTTTTTTTTAAATAAAAATATAAGTCATGCATATTGGTTTTAAAATAAATATTTCTTTCAGGTAGTAAAGCATTCGAATGTACTGTTTGCGGCAAAGGTCTGGCACGCAAAGACAAACTAACTATACATATGAGAATTCACACAGGTAATATTTATATATAGATTTATTACATTGTTTTAATATTATATATTACAGAGTATTATTTTGTATGCAATAATTAATAAATTTTGTATCTTAAGAAATATCTTATGAGAATATATTTTTACGAATTATTATCACGGACTGAATTAGCAATAAGTTCGTAATTCTCATTGCTATAAATTTTCAACAGTATCCAAAATCCTTGTAAATTGTAATTACATATAAATTTTCAACATTTTCAGGAGAAAAGCCTTATGTTTGTGAAGTGTGTAACAAAGCGTTCGCTAGACGCGATAAATTGGTGCTCCATATGAACAAATTGAAACACATAACACCTTCAAATATTGCGCCTCTTGGGAAGAGAAGCATTACAATACCACGTAAGTAGTCCAAAGTTCAATAGAAATTGTAAATGTTTGATACATGTAATATCCATTCCACGTCCGCAGGTTCGAACCCCGTCATATACCAATGAATTTTTCGGAATTCGCGCAACTTAACTAATCTAAATTGGTGACACTATCGGCTGACAGTGAAGGAAAACATCAAACAACCTGAGAAATGTTCTTTTAGGCTGCGTTCCACTAGACGTTCACAACGCTCACGCTCACGACCGCGAGTTTTCCCGTTCCACTTACTTGCGGGCGTTACAATCGTACACCCAAATGGAACGCATAATGAGGCGTTGTGAGCGTTCAGGTAAATAATACAAATGGCGGTCTAGAAATAATAAAGCAAAAGCTTTAAGAGGTTATGTCTTAACACTAAATTGTAATAATTATTATGTAAATTGGATTAAGTATATTGAAAGATAAATGTAATTTAATTTTAGTATAGTGTTTAATTAATTTGCATTCAAATAAAATAAGAATGTCTTTTGAGGCAATAGTAGGATGTTTGGTGATAATTGTATATATTATTGAACTATGTTATAAAAGTGTACAAATCATATATTTTTCTCATTTAACTTTATTTATTACAAAATCATAAAATATATTTTTATAAATTAAGTTCCTCTCAAAATTTAACGATTGCAAACATTTTTAAATAGAATTTAAAATTATCAAAACCTTGTTAACACACTTCATGTAAATATATTAATAAATTTCAATGATCCATTAAATATAATACGTTATTTAATATAAATATTCTTTTCTGCATCAAATAATGACATTTTTATGGTCGCCATCTTTATTGAGAATCCCGCCAATTTTGACAACGCTCACATCGACCCATCTCCAGACATGGGGCGTCGTGAGCTTCGCGTGGGCGTGTGTTATGACGTCATTAATGACGTTTTCGACACGACCGCAACGCTCGCGGTCGTCTAGTGGAACGGCTAAAAGGCTGTTGTGAGCGTTGTGAACGTCTTGTGGAACGCGCCCGTAGTACTACTATATGTGGGAAAACATGACAGCGTGATGATTACGTCCATACTTTCCTTCGGGAAGAGGCCCATGACCCTGCAGTGGGTCTCTTACAGGCTGACGATGATGATTTGTAATATCCTGTAGCTTTCAAATTAGATGATGTGAAGCCGCAACTGCCTAAGCAAGAAGACACGAAGCCGAGCCACGCCGAGATCGCAGCAGCGGCGGCGGCGGCGCAGCAGCAGCAGCAGCACTCGCACCAGCAGCCGATACAGGTCTGCCAGGTACCCGGACACAACTTTACGGTAAATCCCTTGGAGAATACAACGCACGGTTCCCATACTAATCACCTTTCGAATGATACAATTCAATCAACTTTTTCTTTATTTAAACTCATTATGATACGTTTACATAAAATCATCATTCTTATTTTTCAATGTGTTGTTTATCTGCATAATCATTTTTAGTTTATTTGTCATAGTAAATACAGCACTGATTATAAAGAAATCTCCATTACTTTTAAACTATGCCGTCTGTAATATCGATCCTCTATAGTCAATATATTAACGCAAAGCTTTATTAAGCCACAGCTAAAATTTGAAATTCGTTAATATTCACATTGGTTTTCCATAATTGTTCCTTGACTGCTACACTGTACGGCTTGTAATTATTTTTATCACAAGTTTAACATAATGTAGCCTATCACGTCGCTACTAGTTTACGATAGAAATTATGAGGCTTAACTTTTGTTTTTTTTTTCGAACTGACTACGCTATTGACCCAGCAAGGTCTTAACAGCTTCACCGGGCTATGAGGTTTAACAGTTTAAAGGTGTTACGTTAATCTAACGGATTAAAATAACTAATTTCTATGCTTCAGCGGTAACTCAAAAACACGTAATGTGCGCGGGTTTCTTCCATAAACAGCGCTATATTTTATCCATTATTTTCATTATTAAGGTGTTACATTTCTATTCTCATTTAAACTTTAATTATTATTGTATGCTGCTATCTAGTTAATTCATTTATACATCATGTTACACGCAGCATAAGATACAATAAATAGCTTGTGATATATGGCCTTGTGAAATATTATCTGATAAGCCTAGTGATTAACAGACGATGATATTTATTTTCCATGTCATTTATTGCGAACATCGTGTATACACTATCAAAAATATTTATGCGACTGAAATGCAGATAACATTTAAGTATTCATAAATTACGTACTTGGCCGTCCGTAGGAGGTTTTTAAAAGAAAGGCAATTTTTAGTCCTTTACAAAACTTATAATATAATTAATTGATTACAATATATAACTCAAACTAAGGTGTGAACCTCCAAGCTCAAGCGATAGAGCGAGATTGTCCTTTTGTTATCGCTTGATTGTCCCTCGAAGTGTTCATTTGACATGGTCAGCGATTTCCGATAATTCACATGGGAGCTTGCACTGTAATCTGAGACCGCGTTATCTGGTTCTAGGTAGTAGAGTAAGTTAGATAGGTAGGCCAGTACTAACACATAAATCCACACTAATATTATTCATGCGAAAGTGAGTGTTTGTCTGTTTGTTATATTTTCACAATTAAAACTTTGAACTTTGAATATCTCATTCCAAATTTAGTATATGGCTTAAGTCTCGAAGAACGACTGGATACATTTTATAATACGTAGAAAAAAAACGCTCAGTCAAGCAGACAGGCACCATTTAATATAATGTAAACCCTTGAACCATTTTGCTATCATATCTTTAAAAGAAACGTGGCTAGATAATATTTTTATGTGGTTTGTCAGTTTGTATTCATAGAAATAATTATTAACACTATCCAACCGCATAAAACAATAAACATACAAAATGTGGTATCATCAATGAGGTGTCTTGTGTATTCTAGAAACATATTTCTTTTTGATGCTCTGTAACTCTCATTATTATCAGAATATTAGGTTAGGTTAGGTTACCTCACTATTTAGTAGAGTATATTCTTGTTGAAATGTACATCATGTCTCATTCACTATTATGTATAGGTCAACCGCACGTTGTCCTGCCTCGATAATGAAAATAAAGTAAATTTTCAAAAAAAAGTATTAACCGACTTCAATATCAATCAAAAACCCATAAGGCACTAAAAAGCTGAAAATAAGTAGTTTATCAAATTAAATAAAACATATGAATATGTGTGCTACCTAGAGAAGTACTGGAAGTCAGTACCAACCAAAATTTTTGT